>WIQG01000027.1:600000-1090954 GCA_014925785.1 Mycena galopus ATCC 62051
AGCCACAGCATTCTGCCGAACAAAGGCCGCGCGTAGGTCAGCTGTTGAGCCAGATGGGGCTTTCATGTGAAAAATTAAACTGCACAGGCAATTTTGACATTGAGAGGAGAGAGTCGGAAGGAAGGGGATATGCTAAATGGTGATGAGTGCAAATAGATACAAAGAGTCGCCGAGGTAATCGTTAAAGAATGATTAATGAAACTGCCGGGGGATACGTAGGCATTTCGGCCGCGTGATTAAAATAATGCTGCCGTAGGCAGCGATCCTGCATCCTTTCACGAAAAGGTCAGCTGTTTGATGGCAAATCCAGAGGCAGTGTTGAAAAGCGTGGACGGAAGGGGTTAATCAAAGAGCAAGACGAGAGGAGAAACAAAAGGAGGTGGATATATGGGGGAATAGCACAGCCGAGGAGCCATTTGCTTAAAGAACGGTTAATTTCGGAAACTTCCGCTCATCGGAGCTCTTTGCCGAACAACACCGCCCCTGATCTCGATACTGAAATAAAGCTACAAAGATACTACACATGGGTCTAGAAACTCTGCAAAAAAAGCTGAATATAGCCAAATTTCCCAAAATATTTCCCGTGTTTTTTTTCTTTCTGGGCTGCGCTTGCCAAAGTCGATAACCTTCGATAGTGAGCGGAGTTCCAGATCACGAGCAGAGTTTCAATTCCACCCAAATTGGGAAGACTTCCACAGCTTGGCCAGTTTGAAGCTAATGTTTGTACAAAATGACTGAGCTAGAGTATCTTATACCTACCTGCTATCAATTGGTAGCCATTTGCTGAGCTCTCTCGCTTCAACTCACAATTATTTGCCTGTTCTACATACGACAATCAATTAATCTGAATCCAAACTTGGACAAGGTCTGTTCTCTCCATTCCTCAACGGTTGATAATATGTCATTTGAACACATCTGCACACTGATTGAACTCAGAACTGATGCATTTGATACTCTGAGAGCTGTCATTATGTAAAAACTGCCCAAATTGGAAAATTTTGATTCGCGCCTTCGGTACTGTTAGTGGCTGTAAATCTCACCTGAGAATCCGAGGCTTTGAAATGCAACAGCTCACTTTGATCCCTCATTGGAAGCCGAGGCCTCTGAGATGGACGGAGAGTGCTAGTCATGAATAAGTATGTGGATGCAAACATAACAATAGTGAATTACGGACTGCAGGACACAAGCTGCCTGACTCGCCTGAATATGATGTGCCACCTTGAGGAGAAATCAAACAGAAAATAGATGGTCAGAGTTCACGCATACTGAGTCCTGAAATAAATCGTGTTTTGTTTCCCCGCCGCTCTAAGCTGCGTGACAGAAACGAAAACACCAATATAGTCAAGTTCCCATGGACCCCAAGATGATGTGGGGGTATAAAAAGGCAGAGGGTCCCTGGTGCCGGTGGTTCGATTCCACCGCGGGATGTACGTAGTGATTTTCGATAAAATCTATTGCTCGACATCCATACGGTATACTGGGAATAATTATGGCCCCTGAACAACGAGACTTGATGTCGTCCGACAGAAATAGGTTGAGATTTGGATAAGAAAAACATAAAGACGAGATATCGTCCAGCATCGCGAGATGGTCCATGGATCGTCAAGCTCACTTGACGGGAATCTTACCTTGATTCGGACGAAGCCGCCAAGGCCGCCTCGGAGAGAGCACGGACTTGCGCAATTTGATTTGAGCGACGGACACCGAAAAAATGAGAAAAATTCTACCCAGCCCGCCGGGATAATTGGCTCCCAATCAAAGTCGACGAGTAGAAGAATATACGTCGATGCATGATGAGCTAGCTATGTATCGATGAAGGTTAATTGAATCCGACGACGTCCTCGGCAGAGATGCGTCATACGTGTAAGCCAAGGGACTCATTTAGTGGGCGAGGACAAGGATGAGAGGCCTAGGTAGAGGAGAGCGTCCAGCAGCCAGAATTTTTCGCACTCCGAATAATGTAATCAGTTTCAGTCTCTCCCAATTGAATCCGACGAAAGAAATCCGACCGTAGGAAGGAAGCACCAGTGTGATCGATACTGAACTGAGTTGATCCCTCTCGAACCCCGGAATCGAGAGCCAGACTGACGTCGAGTGGCCAAGCGCAGCAGCGCCTTGGGGGCTGCGCACCGAGCCGTTGCGCGCCTTTTCTTCCGTCGAGGTATCACTTGTGGTACCACGGCGGTACCCACACCGGCGCTGAAGAGGCGGGCGGGTGTGGTAGGTGCTGAAGCAGAAGGTGGAGAGGATGAGCTGAGCTCCGGCGTGGGATGTGGGCGTTCTTGAGCGTGGTGGCGTTTGTACATCGAGGCCCCAGGAGAAAGCAGGAAGAAAGGCGGCAAGGAAAGGCGGGGAAGAAAGCTCGAGGTCAAGGAGATGAAGAAAAACGTGACGCACGCATCCCGCCCTATCCGCTGATGAGAATTATCCTACGCGCCCTCCGCCCCATGTCGCTCCTTATCCTCGTCCTCACCATGACCTCAATCCTCACCATCATCGTCACCGGCATCATCTTCTCAGTCGTCCAACACGTGAAGCGCGGCCGCCTTCGTCTTGGTGGTCGTGATAGTCGCGTTTCTATTTCTAATCGATAAGCATCGCGGTCAGGAGATCGGAGGAGGGGCACACATGAATATAACGCGCTTCGGTCCCATTCGGACGCGGGACGGCACCATTGCAAGAGCGGGAGAGGAATGTGGCGGTGCGTGAGTTTATTGTTGTTGATTTCCGGATTAATTTCGGGGATAACCGCCTTGTCTCTTGCGTCCACCACTCATCTGCATCCCTCTGTTCCTCAAGTCTCAGTCGTGGTGCACGTCTGCGGCTCTAGTACATTGCCGTTCGCGATCCCACCTCAATTGTAGGCGTGGAGATTTCTCTAAGCCTTCCTTTTCAACGGGCTAAATGCGAACCCTAGTATCCAGCCTGACGAGATGGGTCCTCCAGCATACTTGACGACAATCTCATCTTGAAATGGAGAAACACAAAATCAGGTATAATCAAAGAATTTCGGTACAATCGTACGGTCAACCGTGATGCGCGGTCCAGGACGCCGTATTGTCTTTCAAGGTGCCTTGGAACTACGTCGATCTTGGCCTTTTTGTGCTCATCATACAGCCTCGATCTTGACGCTCTCTGAACGGATGTAGAGCACTTCATCGTTCACGGATTTCAGAGCGCCAATGTCCTCCGGGTGGGATGGAGCACCCGCACGACGACGCTTCAGCACAATAAAACTATCCACATTTTCGACGCTCTGTCCAAGGACGGGCCAAGTGAAAGTGCCGCCAGTGCCGCCCTTTTGCCGCCCTTGGCGGCAGGGGCGGCAGTGGGAGCGGCACTCAAAATTTTCACCCTTCGATTTCTCACGTCGGGTAGTTCTACCGTGGAATATCGAGTAGTTTTGGGACCTTGCGTGTGAATGCAGCCTGTTTCGACCGTGGGAGATACGTAGACCTTGAGATTTACTTTGAATTTCGTGCTTGAAAGGGCGGCAGGGGCGGCAAATTCACCATTTAGGGCGGCAAACTTACTCTCGGGGGCGGTCAGAGGGCGGCAGAAGGGGCGGCAGATGGGGCGGCGGAGGCGGTAGGGGGCGGCAGGGGGGGGCGGCACTTATTTTTGAGGGCGGTAGTTGGTGGCGGCCAGGGGCGGCAGTTTTCCTTTGTGACATAGGCGGCAGTATGACAGAAATGTGACTGGGGGCGGCAGAGACATTGAAGGGCGGCACTTTTCCAAAATTATTTGGGTTGTTATTTTGGTGGTAAGGCATCCGTGAATTGCCCCTACCTGCTAATGCATGGTTCCGAGGCTCAATGAACCTAATTGTCTTCTCAAATTATGATATTTGCGAAGCAGTCATATAACAAAATTCTGAGTGTATGCAGTTTCACAGATGATAAATGGTATGTCTGTTGAATAAATGCACCTACCAGGTCTTCCAAAGCCAGTCATTTCA
Source organism: Mycena galopus ATCC 62051 (assembly GCA_014925785.1). Classification (NCBI taxonomy): domain Eukaryota; kingdom Fungi; phylum Basidiomycota; class Agaricomycetes; order Agaricales; family Mycenaceae; genus Mycena; species Mycena galopus. The sequence goes on from WIQG01000027.1 coordinate 603,959, forward strand.
ATAACAGAATTGCTCGCATACCCAGCTTACGAGGCAAGGCTTCATGAACCACATCTTCATATTTTTGTCTTAGCTTCACAGAATATGCAATAAAAAGTGTGCTCCTACTTGCTCCTTGAACAGTTTGGTTGTCATAGTAATTTATTTGAGTACCCAGACAGTGCTACTGTATGGGATACATGTTCATAAAGCATCCCTGTTGGAATTTGCCTGCTATTTAGCCCAGACATTCATGTTCAAATGTTGTTTGGTCGACTTTTTGGGTAAGGCATTGGGTCTCCTGCTCACAGAAGGAGGTCTTGAGACTCCTCCGAATTTATTTAAGGATCAGGGCATATCTAGAATAAGTAAATGAAGTTACCAAGACCATCCCTTTAAATTCCTTTACCATATAATCCAAATACAACTATTGTTTGGTAAGCTTTGTACAAAGAAAGAGGACCCCCGTAGCATAGAAGTTAATGGCTCTGGATGTAATAGTTCCTTCTGCTTATTTGGTTTCATTGTCTCTATCTCCGTACTGCTGAGAACTCAAGGGCCCTGAGCATTGGCGATTGACGTTCAGACGAGGCCCGACTAAGTTCAAATTGTGCTTGTTTGCATGTTTTGATGTTCGGTTTTCAGAGTTGCGTTGCACCACAAATACTCTTTGGTTCACCAAGGAAAAATAGCCATGGCTTCTTCATGTGCTACAGAAGCCTCTCGCATCTTTTTGAAATACTTTGACCATCACAGAAGGATGGTTATAATTCCAACAATGTAATGCTCAATTTGATGCGCACTTTGGAATGCTGAAGTCTTACACAGATGAAGCCAAATTTAGCGTGTTCAGATGGTTCAACTGTAAGAATAAGGAGTCCCACGCACATCGTTTCAGGTACACTGAGGCGAATTAGATGGCTGCAAAAAATCAATTATTCTTGATAGTCAGAGGCATAAAAATGGGTTTTGAATGCTCTATTTGAGGTATAAAAGGTTGCCAGGAGTGCATATTTACGAGGCCAAGATATTACGCTATGGATAGAAGGCAATGCCAAAAGGGTGGCAGCGTGACAAAAGTGCCGCCCCTGGGGCGGCACTTTTCCTTTTTAGGGGCGGCACTTGATTGCCGCCAAGGGCGGTAGGTGGCGGCAAAGGGCGGCACACGGGCGGTACTGGCGGCAGTTTTACCGAGTCCTCCAAGGACGACCCGCACTGCTATGATTTTCAAATTCGACAAATTCGACAAACTCAAATTCAACGAACTCTAATTCGCCCAATGGCTCGGCGAGTAGTGGACAGTCATCGCCACGGAGCGTAACTTCCTCTGTTTTTTCCTCCACTGGAGAGACTTCAAGCCGCAGCACGCCGTCTAGTCATAATTCCTCCGTCTCTGAATATCCGACACATCGTGCTCAACCACGCTCCAATCCTCGGCTTTAAGTATCCACCTTCGTGTGGATCCTCGCGGCCGGTATATCCCGACTGGCACGTTTTATGTGACCTTCCAAGTTGACCAGCATCTTTAGGAGATCATATTAACTCAACGTCGTTCAACACCCCCAAAAGACGGCTGAATTCGGATATGCGAGCCTCTCCCGCATCCCTTTGACTCCGCCCATGGTTGTTCAGCTCACGGTGCGCGGCGCGAACGGCAACGCGATTGTACCGTATGTATGACGTCCTAGTCTCCCCAAAATGGGTACTGATGATTTTTCCTAGTCGAGAAGAGCTGCCCTTCCTTATCGCGCATCTTTCGTTGTTCACCGAGAACGGAATGACGCCTCTGGACATGGGATCTTCGACCACCAGCCAAGGGTATAATAGACAAGGCGCCCCGCCACCTATTTTATGCGGTAATGTAGTATCATCAGTGGATTATTTGGAGGACCAGAACGGCAATATGGGCCTATTTTTCATCTTCCCGGACGTCAGTATTCGCTGGCGCGGCCGCTTCCAGCTGGGTGTCACCCTTGTGCGGATAAGCAGGTGAGTCACCGCCATGTCCGGACAGTCACCTGGTACCCTCCTCTATATCTCACTTTGTTTATTGTACAGGCCCTACTCTTCCGGCATCGCCGAGCAGGGGACGACGCTCGCGCAAGCGCATACCACCACATTGCTAATGATACAGTTGCGTGGTGACTCACTGTGGGAATCACATGTCACCTGAAAACCGCACACCCAGCGGGGGATATGTTAACGCGGACGAGGTCAGCGACTTATGGTTGGAGGGAGTCAGGAGGTACATAGGACTCGTGACCGATACGGCCACCGCACACATGCACAAGCAACTAGCCGCCAATGTCCAAAACAGGAAAACAACAGACAGGAAAGCCCGAGTAAGGATTGGACACTTGAAGGAGAATTTGTGTGCAAACACCTGGTCCAGCTAATAGCTTCCCCCTTGATCTCCCGTCTGCTTTTCGACATATCCAAGACTAATTCTTAGGCGCTGAGTACGGTCAAAGCCGACTTGTTGAGTGCCTGAGATCACCTCGCTGGTTATGCAATGTCGACATTAAGCTGTCCTGCCAGCGTGGTGCATCCCGCTGGTGCACGCGGTGGTGCATGCGGAAGCGATATCTGTGACAGAACGTGAAAAAATCATCTATTTTCAGTGTATGTCTGTCATTACGGCACCAGTTTGCTATTGCGAACGCTCCCTCCCATTTTAGCAAATCAAGGCCCGGAACTAACCCGGAACTTGCCATCAAGTTTGGGACTCCCGCGTGGGACGAGCCCGCGGACGTCGGACAGATAAGGGAAATTCAATAGTTCTGAAATAAGAGTACTTGGCGCTGGGCCGCGGACGAGGAAGTCGCCAGCGCTTGAATGAACATTAAGAACGTGTGGAGCCGAGGCGCTGATAGCGGAGTTTCAAAATAGCTTCGGACAGACCAAGAAACATAATTTCATAAAGAGGGTATGTACTTACAAGATCACGGTGGGCAGCTTCACAGTCCCCCTCTTCGGTTGAGGAAGTGAACTTGTGAGCACTTGAGTGGGCGCTAAAAGGCGGGTGGTGCCGAGGCGCTGATAACGGAGTTTAAAAATGCTTCGGACAGAACCTCAGTAAAAGTAGGGTCCCTGCTGTAGCGAGGTACCCCTTTACGTACCTCTACGTAGCAATGTGTACCATACAGGCGATATGTACCGCTGCGAAGACCTAAAGAGGTACCTCGCTACAGCCGGACCCTGACTTTGCTGATGAAGTGTAGAGAGGGCGACTATCAGAAGTAGAGTCGCCAGCAAACCCAGCCCCATTTCTGGCTCGATACTGGTGTTGGTGGGGGAAATTATTTAAATAAGGAGAAAAGATACCTAAATATTATGCAATGTTTCGGTCATCTCGGGGATCTATATCAAGGTATTTCTCCAAATTTCGGAAGCTTCCGCTCATCGGAGCTCTTTGCCAAACAACACTGCCCCTGATCTCAATACTGAAATAAAGCGACAAAGATACTACACATGGGTCTAGAAACTCTGCAAAAAAAGCTGTCTAGAGCTGAATATAGCCAAATTTCCCCAAAATATTTCCCGATTTTTTTCTGCGCTGCGCGTGCCAAAGTCACAGCGCTGGTTTCTGAATTCAAAGGGCAATTAAATTAGCTGCGCTTCTTTAAGTTTCATAAAGCAAATCATGCGGGCCGAAACCGAATTTGATATATATGATTGAGGAGTTGGCAAAATCTAATATCTAATCTAATCTATCAAAACCCAAATAAAACTCCGCGAAACTTCAAGTATCGCCCCTCCTTTCGCCAGCAATAAAAGGCAATATTAAAAATAAGGGATAGATGATGCTGAAATGAATTCCAAAACTTGAGATATCAAGTCTCTAGATATCCTTGTCAATACTTTAGATTTTGAATTACATTTAGAGAACAAGGAAATAAATAAAATGGATGCTTGTTTAAAGGTGCTTGAAACTGCTTAGGAAACTTCACGTTTTGGACGCCATTAAATCTATCTGCAGATCATCTGCAGATCATCGCCGTTCATCTTCCGCGTAGTTGTTAACCTGTCTAGAAGCTAGTCTGAGTCAATATAAAATATTCCCTGATCATGGGAGGGCACCTTGGGACCAAAACGTCAGTATTCGCTGTCGCGGCCGCTTCCAGCTGGGTGTCACCCTTGTGCTGATAAGCAGGTGAGTCACCGCCATGTCCGGACAGTCACCTGGTACCTAGACTCGTTACCAGTCTGCCTACGAATAGCAAAAACCGTGGCGAGCACTTTGCCGTAGGCAGACTGGTACATCTCGGGGCTCGGCAAAGGGCTGGGCCCGGAGTTTGAAATTTAGTAGTCTCCCACACTAAATTCGCTTAAAATCGATGACACCATCGCTTCGGCAAGCGCGAAGCGAGTTCTCACGCGCAATCCCTTTCAAAACCACCTCCAATTTTGTGGGATTTCTGTGTCCCGAAATGTCATTCTGAGGAGATAAACTTGAAGGGTTGTATTCATTGTTTGTATAAAGAGCTTGACCCAAAGAAATTGGTTCAAAATTGAATTGGGAATGATTGATCTTTCTAAAAGTTAGCGTGGGAAACTATTAAATTTCAAACTCCGGGCTCAGCCCTTTGCCGCGGACCGAGTTGTACCAGTCTGCCTACGGCAACCGTGCCCCGCCACAGTAGGTTGGTATCCCGTAGGCAGACTGGTCACGAGTCTACCTGGTACCCTCCTTTATATCTCACTTTGTTTATTGTACAGGCCCGACTCTTCCGGCATCGCCGAGCAGGGGACGACGCTCGCGCAAGCGCGTACCACCACATTTGACGTTCTCCCTCATCACGAATACATCGCAGCTCGTTTGTGCCTTTTCGTTATGGGCTCGTAAACCTGGCTCATGTTGTTCTTCCTGCAGCTCAAACACGACTAACGCAGGCATTTCTTCGCCAGGGTGCTCGGATGTTCTCCCTGCAACTGTAATTCTCCTGTGATGACCCTATCATTATTGACTACTACTTCGTTCTTGTTTATAATTGCCTATTACTTCGTTCTCACATTAATATAGCGCCTGGCTGCGGCCAGCTGCGATTTGCATTGCCAGTATCGTTCCTTCCGATGCTAAATTCAGCTATTGATGCTGCGCCCGCAGACTTTTCATATCTTGCGATCCCGTGCACCGCCGCCTTCCTCGCACGAGCCTTGAAACCGAAGATGATGAGCAGAGAAGATTTGGTCATGGCCATCAGCAACGGGCATCGTAATCACGGTAATACGACTTGGCCGAATCCGTGCTCACAAGGGAGCACAGACTTTGGTAGAAAATTCCAGTCAAAGTCCTATGAGTGCTGGGTGCAGGACCAAGTGGCACGTTTTTTCCGTATTTTTCAGCTGAAATCTTTCCCACGACGCGGAAGAGTTTCGGGGGAAGGACAGCCACCAACAATAGGGGAGTTCAAAGTAAAACCGCGCTTTTGCGCTTTTTTCGCTTTTTACGCTTTTCTCGCTTTTCTCGCTCTTTCGTAATGTTCTGAGTGATTGACGTGAGCTTCGGCATCATTCGGCAAACAGTGCTGTGACGCCAACACATTATTCCCTTTCTGGGTTAGCCCCTATAATCTACTTCTTCTCATCAATAATGGCTTGTACATACATGATTTAATTGCGAGCTGAAGGACAGACCATCATTTTACCTTCCTTACACCCAGCCAGCTTCTTCTACGCCTGAATGCCTCGGAAATCTCTCCATGCATCAGACTTTTGACAATCTGATTGTGGTATTGTACAACGCCAAAAAACGCCAAAAAATGCGTGAAAATGTGCCAAAACGTGACAACGGACAACCCCAACAATTTTCGGCCAAAATCACACAACACTGGAACAAGTTCAGCTGATATCATCAGAATCGTCAATTATCGCACCGGCTTTGGACCTCCCAAGGGACCTCCACCATCACCCCAACCATCATACATTGTACTGGCCGCTCTCCTTGTCTACTCACCCTATGGAATCCGAATTAATTTTGGTGAACAACGTGAAAACCCGAAAAAACACGTGAAACGCCACAATCAAAATGTCAAATGGCTGATGTGGTTCTCTTTTTTCTCAGTCATAGTCATATATGACACATATGATCCTTCATGACCTGATTCTTCCTCCTGGGGACAAGGACTTTGTGTATCTGGTGGACAAACTGTCTGTGGATATCCAGGCTCTCAAGTCAATTTGGACTACCTGCTATCTTTGTCCCCGCAACGAAAGCCGGAAACATGCACCTTGCCAGGCTTGCCGACAGCAGTTGCGCAATCACGTCACAACACTGTTTGCCGAATTTTGCCGAAGCTCAATCACTCATCAATCACTCGGAACATTACGAAAGAGCGAGAAAAGCGAGAAAAGCGTAAAAAGCGAAAAAAGCGCAAAAGCGCGGTTTTACTTTGAACTCCCCTAATGACTAGGGGTCTCCCGAAACCAAAAGTTCCTGGATCAGTTCCGGAAGAAGCCGGAACTTTTGGATTCGGAAACAGTTTCGGAACCTGTTTCTACATTCCCGGACCCATTCCAGAAACTTTTAGTTTCGGGAACGTTTCCAGGCGCCCTGATTCAACAGATCTTCCCGAGTGTTACTTATATATATAGTTCTTCGGCCATGGCCACAGCATCCAAATTTCCTCCTCCTCCAACCTCTTGACCCATCTTTCACGTCCTCTTTGACGATGGCTGCAAACGACGACTATAACGACGACTACTACGACGAAGGACCGCAACAGCAGCAATATTATCCCCCTGCAGGTCTGTAGCACACGCCAATCCCGTCGGCGCCAATGCGTTGCCTCGCAGTTCACTGACGCACTTGCGCATTCCGTTAGATGGACCGCAACAGCAGCAATATTATCCCCCTGCAGGTCTGTAGCACACGTCAATCCCGTCGCCGCCAATGTGTTGCCTCGCAGTTCACTGACGCACTTGCGCATTCCGTTAGATGGACCCCAGCAGGGTGGCTACTATCCGGGACCTCAAGCATGTTTTTGTCGCTAATGTGATTTTCCTCGTTCTGACGCCACACCAGCAACCACAAAACTCGTACCAGCAGCAGGGCCAGCAGTACACACTACAGGTATATCCCCAGCAGGGATACCACCCTAACCCTCAGCCCCAAATTGTCTATGTGTATGTTCATTTTGCAACGGTTGTTTCGATGAATTAATTTCTTCTCTCTCGTTTTTTCAGCCAACAGCAACCCGCACGACAATCGGACGACGTAATAAGTGGTAGCTGTGATATTTGAGCGTGCGCTGACGCGGAACCCAGGGGTGCATGGCATGTTTCGCAGCACTGCTGTGCTGTTGTGCAGCAGAAGGTGGGTGGTTTTTTGCTGTTGGCTTACCTCTGTCATGCGCTAATGAAAACACAGAATTATGCTGTCTCTTCTGAGCGAAGGACGGTGGACATTTTTTTCTCTCTACTCTAGATCTTCTGAGCCGAGGGTGGGCTGATGTCTTTGGGTATTACTCCTATATTATCGAGGTCCCTCGAATCAGAATGTACATGTTTGTTCTCCCGAAAATATCGCATTTGTTGCTTCAGCTGACCTTTCCATCACAAACTAGCTTAGACGCATGGGCGCTTGGTCAATTTCACCTCACCGATCAGTCCCAGTTTGTACATTATTTGCCGTGGGCGCTTGCCCATTTCCGAAGGCTTCTGAGATCAATGTCAGGATTACTCATATATTATCGGGGTCCTATGAATCCGGGTGCATATGTTTGTTTTCACACGCCACGGGGCGCTCGCCATTTCCCGGACTTCTCAGATCAGTATCAGATTGGTGTCAGATTTCGTTTTATTTAATTTGATCATTTGCAGTACTGGATCGAGTTGGTCTTTGAATCCCTTGAATCCAAGTGTGTGTGTGATCCCCTCCACGTCTATCCATTTCATTATTTTCGTTGATCATGACACACCAAAAAAAGTAAAATTTCAGTCTGGACTGAAATGGAAATTTATTTGCTAAAAATCAATACACAAATCAGCCACATCGGATTCGGCACAAATCTGATGCGGCTGATTCTCATAAAGAAACTCAAAGAATCAATGTGAGTTTTGCACTGCTTAAATCCCTGAGCTATTTATGCTATTGGCCTGCTATTTATATCCACCAATGGCAAAATTTGCTCAAAGATTTCAATGTGAGTTTCAGCTCTGGCTGATTCTTTGAGTTTCTTTATGAGAATCAGCCACATCAGATTTGCACCGAATCCGATGCGGCTGATTTGTGTATTGATTTTTAGTAAATAAATTTCCATTTCAGTCCAGACTGAAATTTTACTTTTTTTGGTGTGTGAGCTTCAGGTTCGAGGCAAGCCACCTCCAGGCTTTTCAAATTTATCTTTAGAAAGACTTTGACGGTCAGTGCTATGACGCTATGTCAATTTTAAACTGATGCCCATTATTCCCGCCCTCAGGACCCGCTCAAAAGACCTGTGTGCATCGACAGCGCTTCCATCCTTCCATCACCATCTCATCTACCTGTATGCTTCCGCCGTTTAAAATTGCTTCCTGCTAAGGTCCTGTCTCCCAAGAGTCAAGTCAATCACCGATCGCCACCACAGGTTCTCGGGCAACCTCTCGGAGCCTTATACCTCGTATATTAAGTAACTGAATCGGATTGAACATGTTTACACTCCTCCATTTTCCTCACTACCTGGCAGCTCACATATGCCATTTCCCATTTTATTTCTGGGGTCTGCACGCTAACTTATGCATGAGAAAATGACTTCGGTTCAGCCTATTTTTGCCCTCCCCGATCAACCGATCAACGTCCGTTCAAACGGAGCGTTCTCCTTCACATCTTTTTGCCCCTCTCCAATCATTTCACCGCTGTATGGAATTGGGCTGTTTGTCCCGTTTCACCCCCGTCTCACTCTGTGATCAATACTAGCCACACAGATAGGTGTTACCATACAAGCCAGCGCCAAGATGTCCATGGAATGTCAATGCGGCCGGTGCAGATGAGTTTCACGATAATTGCGAATTTCAGTCCACATCCCTCTCCATCCCAATAAGGTAGGTTTTGCTTATTGGTTCATAAATGGCTTTCCACCGTCTTCTGAGCGATATCGGTGAGTCGCATCCAGATCTCTAGTGCTCCCTGTGAGTCCGGTGTATTTGGGACGCTCGTCGTTTTACCTTTTGACCTCCAGGCTGTTTTTAGAGCTGTCTCAAGATTGGTCAAGCATCCCAAGTCATACAGGTCTATATCTATCTTGAACTCTCTCCCGCACATTTTTCGCATTCCAACTTAGGTTGGCTTTCGGTGCCGTCTTGACTAAAGCAATGATCTTCCTGGTTCTGTTCAGCATCTTCCTATTCAATTTCCGGGTCCACGCGAGCAGCCCAGGGGATTTTGGGGGTCGTGAGTTGTCTCTCATTACTTCTCTAAATCGCCAGTCCCATTTTCTGACTCAGCGCGATGCGAGATTCAGTTTCGCACTCCAGTCACTAAAAATCAGCGCTATGCACACTGACGGCGTTGCACGACAGCTCCTCCGGAGTATCATCTGGGTTCCAGTGCTGAGATGCAATCCAGTGAGAATGTTTTGATCGACGTTCTGCGATACTGCTGACTCGGACCTTCTAGGTGTGGTGAGTATCATCAATGTCTGATTCAACTCCCAATCGTGTCACGCCACATTTGCGTTGGACTCCTCTCTGTGTCCGCTGAATCGAAGATATATTTTCGTTGGCCTTCCGTCCTTGAGCAAGCTGAGGTGCCATGAACACATGTCTGCAATCTGCTGAGTGCCTGTACCAGATATTATTGTATTGCACATCATCAAGTTCGATTATTTATACTCACCGCAGTCTGAATGTGTCCCCGAAGAGCGTCAACATTGTGGATGTAGTTTTGTACCTCCCTGTGGTGTGCTTCATGTACCTGGGGTGCGATATCTCCTATTTCCTTTCGAATAGATGGATATTTTACTTATTGTTCACATCTCTTTCATTGAGCACGGCATACCCACATCCAGTCTGATTTCCTCACCGAAAGCCCAGCTATTTACCCAGGTGGGTATTGAGCGATGTACTCGTTTTCGATAGTAATGTCTTAGTGAGCTACTAGCATTGTAGTAGTTCACCCCAAATTCACGCTACTCTCTGGTATGAGACATGTTCCTCACAGTTTGACTTTCTGGCACTTTCTGATGTCCATCAAGTCTTCAGTCCATTATATCGCTGGCCTCTAACATTTGTCATGCACTGAACAGCGTGCTTCGTAGCCTGAAACCGTGGCTGAGGGAAAGGGGAAGGTCGCGCATGGACTGTAACCTATTACTGTATCTCTTACAAAACCTGATTCGGTCTCTACATCTATGGGTACAATATCCTGTACCTTTGCAATGAAAATGGTGTTTACTTCCCTTTGAACTTACACCGGAGCGAAGCGAAGGCACGTCTTGTGGTTTACGATGCATCTTAGCCTCGATGCAGGCTTCGCAGACTTCGGATTCGGAGTCGGGTTTAGTACTAGGATAGATGGTAAGTCCTTCTACGTACTCATTCCAGACGAGGAGTTCTAAAGTAGAATTAGATACATGGCCGTATCGGCAATGCCATGTCTTCCAGCTGTTTGGGTTAGTATTTTCTCCATTGGCTCTGTTCCTTACCAGAACTGCTTTTGTGTCAAGCCAATACAACCGAAATTTCTTCTTACTTTGTAAGACAAGTCTCCCAGACTTGTTGTGAATAGAGAGTTTGTGATAGCCACCTGGAGCAACCCAGGTGGCTGTTGGGGCATGTGGAGCCAGGTGGCTTCAATCACTACATTTTGATGGTTCCTGGGACCTAGTCTGGAGCCCATCAGTCTAGGTATGCCGAGCCTTTGCCGAGGTGGCTCAGGGTGTCTCGGCTAACCTCGACACAGCCGCTTGGCAGCTCGACAAAGCCTCGGCATACCTGGGCTAAGGTGGGTCCAGAACCTGTCAAAATGCAGTGAATGTCAGCAGGTGGCTTGCTGAATGATATCATCCCTGCTCTTAAACCTCAAATGACATCCTTTTGCTTACATACATCAACTGCAACTTGCAAAATGACCATGAAAACACGCTCTAGAGGCAAGAAAGGCACCTGCGAATCCAGAACATCAGAAAACATCTTATCCAGGTCCTCCTGAGGCTGAGGATGAGGCACAAAGACACCAGAGGTGCAGTATGCTGATTTATCATGGTCATAGACATGTAATTAGAATGAGACATACTTTGGGAAAGCCACCTAGAAAAGCCACCCATCCACATGCCCTGGAAGCCACCCGGGTCGATCCCCACAAACTCTCTAATGCTTGCTTGACCATGTTGGGATGTGGCTGCTCCTCCGGCATCATCTATGCGGGGAATCGAAAGCAATCGAAAGCAAATTGTTTGTTGCTGCTGGTGCGTACAATGTGCTGTATAAGGCTACTGTTTTCTTCTGGCCATTGATATAGCTCTCAAGTTTAACAGTACCTCGGCCATGGGCCTTACTGTACTATTTCAACTGTAAGTTCAGCCTAGGCGAGGTTTTTTATAGGTACTAGCCAGTAGCACGTGTCCGAAGTGATCGGCAGTGGTCCCGAGCTTGATCGCATAGTACATTCCAGTGCGAGCGACCAGACAAAGGGGGAAGGAGGGGAACGGAGTCCGGAGGGACAGGGGACGACGTTCCGGGCAAAGGTGCAGCCTGAGGTTCCGGACAGAAGGCCGGACGGTCGGGCGAGGCCGGACGCGGGAGGGGCGTTGGACAAAGGATCGGACGAGGCAGTGGGGCAGTGCGATGGGCCGGAGCCGGACGGGGGGTTCCCCTGACATCACCTCCCCCTTGGAATGCGGTGTCCCGATGCATGAACCGGACATGGGCGTCACGTTTCCGGAACGAGAGCGAGTCAAATGCGGCTGAGGCAATCCGGCGCGGGGCATGGGGGTAGCAGCAATAATAGGTGTTGATGGCGTCTTTGGCGAAGACATCGGAGTGCTTTACCCATTTATTGTGTTCTGGGCCATAGCCTTTCCACTGTAGCCTTTCCACCGCACCATGTACCAGAGGCTGCCGTAACGGACCTTCGCTTCTAGGATCTCCTCGACCTCCCATTGAACATCGCGGTCCGTCTGAAGGACGGGCGGGGGTTTATTGTTCCGGGGGCGTCCGGGAAACAGATCCGGTTCCGCGAGCTGGAGTTTCACCACCGGAAAGACCGGGTGGAGCTGGGAGTACCGCGGGGGAAGCTCGAGTTTGTACGCACCCTTTCCGACAACCTTCACGACTTTGAAGGGGCCGAGACATTTGTCTGCAAATTTGACGGACAGACGGGTCGTCCGGATGTCGGAGGCGTCCAGCCAGACTTGGTCGCCTACTTTGATCTCCAGGGCGGGCATGCGTCGGCGATCGTAGTACAGCTTGAACTTGTCCTTGGCTTTGACGAGCGTGGCTTTGGCTTCCGAAACTCCGGACGCGATCCGGTCCCGGAACTCGTTCGCAGACTCCACGCTCGAGCGCAATCCGTTGGGCTCGAACCCCATCTGGGGGGGCCTTCCAGTGTCAGTCATGAACGGGACTTGCTGCATCGAGGAGTGGACGTGGTTGCTGTACGTCAACTCCGCGGCCGGAAGGAGCTCGTCCCAGTCGTCCTGTTTGTAGTTCGTGAAGATCCGGACGAACTGCTCGAGCTCCTGATTGACACGCTTGGTCTGGCCGTCGGTTTGTGGGTGGTAGGCGGTGGAGGTCGCTGGCTCTATCCCGATGAGGCGCCACAGTTCCGTGGTGAATTCCGCGACGAACTGCAGTCCGCGGTCGGAGATATATTTCCGGGGGGTTCCGTGGTGCCTCCAGATGTTCCGGCAATAGAGCCGAGTGGCTCCGACCGCGCCAAGGCCGGTGTGGCACTCGTTGAAGTGGGCCCGTTTACCCAGGACGTCGACCATGACCATGACCGCGTCGAACCCATGCGTGTCCGGGAGCTCGACGATGAAGTCCACCGAGACGGTGTCCCAGCGTTCTTCCGGAATCTCGGTCGGGTGGAGCTCTCCGTGGGGTAGCTTCCGAAGCGCCTTCGTCCGGTTGCACGAGTTGCAGGTCCGGACGTATTGGCCGACGTGACAGGACAGCTGGGGCCACCAGTAATTCCGGGCGATGAGCTCGAGGGTTTTGAAGCTTCCGGCGTGTCCGGCGACCCGAGTGTCGTGGTGTAGGGCGATGATCCGGCGTCGGAGGTCCTTATTCCGCGGTACGACAATCTTACCACGGTAGTGAAGGAGCCCTTCTGCGATGCGCCACTCGGACGACCGGGGGGAGCGAACATTCCGGTTCTTGAGGAGTTCCCGCGCGACGGGGTCCTCAAGGTCCAGTTCACCCGCGAAAGCCTCCTGGACGTCACGAAGGAGGGGAACCTCGGGCCCAGTAACCACGACGCCTTCCAGTGCACGGACATGGAACAAGTCCGGACGGAGAAGGGTAATGTCCGTGTTGTCTGAGCCTACTCCGTGGTCCGGGCGACGGGACAGCGTGTCCGGACGACCCATGAGTCGGCCAGGCTGGTGGTGGAGCGCAAAGTCAAACCGGGACAGGTACAGGGACCACTGCGCCTGCCTCCGGTTCAAGTTCTGCGCCTTCCGGAAGTACTCCAGGTTTTTGTGATCCATCCAGATCTCGACCGGATGCTGCGTACCTTCGAGGAAGTGTCGCCACTCCTCTAGGGCTCGGATGATCGCAAGCATTTCCTTGTTGTGGATCTCGTAGTTGCGTTGGACGTCACTCAGACTCTTGGAGTAGAATGCGACCGGATGCCACTTTCCGTTCGCATCCGGCTGAGACAGAACGGCCCCGGTGGCGTAGTCGGAGCTGTCTGCCTCGACGCGGTACGGATGCAACTCGTCCGGCAGGACCAAGACAGGCTCCGCGGTCACCGCATCTTTGAGGGCTTGGAAGGCGGTGGCTGCAGCAGCGGTCCAGGTCCACGCGACGCTCTTCTTTGTGAGGTCGAAGAGGGGCCGCGCGATGTCCGAGAACGCCCGGATGAACCTCCGGTAGAAGTTCGTGAAGCCAAGGAACTGCTGCACGTCCTTCTTGTTCTCCGGAGTGGGCCAGGCGGCGACTCCGGCGACCTTGACCGGGTCCATCTCGACGTGGTTGTGCGAGATGATGACACCGAGGTACTTGATCAACGACTTCTCGAACTCGCACTTCTCCGGCCGGAGGTAAAGCTTGTGCGCCCGGAGCCGTCGGAGAACTTCTCGGACGATCTCCCGGTGGCGCGCAAGGTCAGAGTGAGCGATGAGGATGTTGTCGAGATATACCATGACGTCTCCGGACAGGATGAGGTCCTGGAAGATGTCGTTCATCATTGTCTGGAACGTGGCCGGAGAGTTGGTAAGGCCGAAGTACATCACCAGCGGCTCGAAGAGCCCTCGGTTGGTACGGAACGCGGCCTTCCACTCGTCGCCTCCCCGGATCCGGATGTTGTTGAAACCCCAGCGGACGTCGATTTTCGTGAAGAACCGAGCTCCCTTCAGGCGGTTAATGGGGTCGTTAATCAACGGGAGCGGGTACTGATTCTTTACGGTCATCGCGTTGAGTGCTCGATAGTCCTGGACGAACCGGAGGCTTCCGTCCTTCTTTTTGATGAAGAAGACCGGAGACGCCATCAGGGACTTGGACGGGCGGATCCGTCCGGTGCTCAACCCATCCTCGATGAACGCGTCGAGTTCCTTCTGCTCGAGGGGGGAGATCGGGTAGACCTTGCAGTTGGCCGGTTTCGCGTCTGGGACGAGTTCGATGGCGTGGTCCCATGTCCGGCGTTCCGGCAGCGCGTCAAACGAGTCCTCGTTGAAAACGTCGGAGAAATCCTCGACCCAGGCCGGAACCGAAGTCCCAGGCGGGGCCGAGTTCCGGGTGAAGGCCTCCACGCACGAGCTGTTGAGAGACGGTGCTGCCTGCGCGGATTTCTTCGGCCGGAGCGAACGCGGTGTAGAGGATCCGGTCGCCTTCCTCGAGCTCGTCATCGTCATCATCATCATCGTCGTCCGGGTCCGGAGTGAGGTCCGGAAAGTCATCTCCGACGTTGTCCGGGTCGTACCCGTCGTCTCTGCACCACTCCTCCGAGTCGATGGCACAGATAGACGGGACGGGACCTTCGCGGAGCTGCCGGAGAATCGCGGCGGAGATCTTCGCGTTGTGACGGACGGTGCAGAGCTCATCCCGGCAAGTGCTGTAGCTGGTCGGGCAGCGGGTCATCCGGACTTCCTTGGTCTCCCAGTCGATCTCCGGGTTGTACTTCTGGAGCCAGGAGTAGCCGAGGATGATGTGCTGCTTTCCGAGCCGCGTTACCGCGAGTTGGATGTGTTCGGAGTGTCCCTTGTAGTTGACGACCATATCAACTACGCCGGAAATGCCTCCGGACACATTGGGCGTACCGTCAACATTGAGGACCGGAATGGGCTGAGAGAGCTTCCAGACAGGAAGGTTACGGGAGATCACGTACTCTGAGTCAATGAAGTCTCCGGTCGCTCCGCAGTCGACCAGACCCTTCACGGACATTGTAGCCGCGGTCTCTACCGATTGCATCTCCAACGGAATGTGTAGGGAGTTCCGGCCCTCAACGGAATCAATAACATACCGCCGGGGTAGTGTGCGCTCCCACCGCGGGCGGCGGACGCGGGGAATGGAAGGAGTTTTTGCCTCCGGGGCGGGAATAGGGGTCTCCGGCTCAGGGGCGGAAGCCGAAGCGGGGGGTGCGTCTTGCGTTTCAACTGCTGATTTATTGGGTATATCTTTGTACAAGCAGGAGTAACGATTGGGGGACGCGACTGAGGGCGCACTGCTCACTCAGCCGTGTCCGGAAAACCCTCTGGCTCTGCGTCTCCAGTTCCCGGCTCGGTCGAGAGTTCAGCAGTGGTGGAGAGGCGCGCGAAGAGCTCTCCGAGGAGGTCGTCACCGAGTTGACAGACGACCTCGTCTACGACATCCGCGTGTCGGACATCCGAGGGAGTCGGGCAGTCTCGGGTGAGGTGTCCGGCCGCGCCGCAACGGAAGCAAGCGCGGGGCGTGAAGCGCGCGCGGGTCCGGTCGACATCCATCGGAATGCCAAGCGGAAGGGTGGGCGCCGGCGTGGCTTTGGGAGCGGGCGTGAAGGAGGGGACTGGGAGGAACATCCCAGTGCGGGGGCGTGCGGCCGGAGCCGGAGCTCGAGTCGGGGGTACTCCCGCTCGGACGCGGGCGAGGGCGTCGTATTGGCAGAAGGCGCGGAGACGCCATCCGGCGTAGTCCAACAGTGCCAGAGCGGTCCTGGACGTGGTGATCGCCGTGTTAATCCGCGGGTCGAGCCCTGCGCGGTACTTGGTGACGCAGACGAGTGGGTCCGTGTATCCGGCCGTGGCTGCAAGCTCTTCGAAGTCGTCTGTGTACCGGTAGACATCGCGGGAGCCTTGGTAGTAGCTGTGGGTCTCCAGTCGGAGGAGAGCTTGGTCTTGCTCGTTTTCTTCAACGAACTGGAGCCGGAACTCGAGCTCAAATTCCGCCCAGGACGGGAATGGGAATGGAACGATTGCGGACTGTCGTTCGGCCCATCGTCCGGCCGCGTCTCGTGCCATAAAGGACATGGCGTACCGCACGAGTTTTTCCTCGACGACCTGTCCGTGGACCATGAAGGCTTTCGGAACCAGTCGGAGGTATGTGAGGAC
The DNA here is from genome assembly GCA_014925785.1 of Mycena galopus ATCC 62051. Classification (NCBI taxonomy): domain Eukaryota; kingdom Fungi; phylum Basidiomycota; class Agaricomycetes; order Agaricales; family Mycenaceae; genus Mycena; species Mycena galopus. Next base: position 620,599 of record WIQG01000027.1, read on the forward strand.
GGAGTGGAGGAACATCCGTCCTTGTGTCCAGTCGCCGTCGAAAACGGCTGGGGGGTTCGGTCGGAGAACCCATTTTGCTGCAGGGGTGAGAGAGGTGAAGTCTGGACCCACCGCCGGAGCCGGAGCGGCAGGGATGGGCGCAGCTGCGGGTGGATTTTGGCTGTTGTGTAAAACGCGGAGGAGTAAGGTTTCGATATTCGCAAGAGAGTCTTCAACTGCGGTGAAACGTGTGCCGGCGGTCTATGGGTGAAATCCACTACAATGCAAATCCGACGGGCTGAATGCAATGAAGAAGTGCGGTCTAGTTCAGGATTCACAAATCCTGAAACCAACACAAATCCCTAAAACAACAACCAACCAAACTCCACTAGTGATTCCGGATGCAATCCCAGAGAGTGCGACTGAGTACGGGTCTTTGTGTACCGATAGAAGATACACGGGAACAGTTGTTTAATATTTGCGGATCGCAGCAAGCAAACCCAGGATCGTCCGCAGACAATGGTTCAATTTATAGTTTTGCAACTCTGGGTCACCCACTCTAACCTCGTAAGACAGGAGCAGTGAACCAATTTGACACGCAACACGCAACAAATCCGGAACACACGTAGGACACGCAAAACACGTAGGACACACACAAGCAACACGCAAAACACGCAGGACACGTACACGTACACGCAGGATCACGTAGGACACACACACACGTACACGCAGAACACGCAAGGGAATATCCCGAAAAGCTGATAGATTGATAATAACTCGAAAATACAAGCACGTCCCCAAGGACAGCCTCGATGAATCAAGCCGGTGGTTCCGCCCTTCTGTACTCGCTGGAGCAGACCGCTAGTCTCTCCGCTTTACGTTTCCGGGTAAGAGTCCGTGCCCTCTCCCTACAAGCTGCCCACCTTATATACTGTACATCTAAAAATAACTTTACAAACATAATACATTAATCATCGCTGTAACCATGTCCGTGACTCGAGAATATGAAATAACGATCGCCAAGCTTGCTGACTGATTATTTTAGATCCTGAAAATGTTAGTTCTGGATTAGTCCCTCCAGACATTGTGGTTGAATTGGATAGCCCTTCAAAATGCCTCTTTGTAGACACCCTGAACTTGTGTGCAGCCCAAGAGCTACCCTAGACCGTCTACCCGTCGAGGTGGAACATGGTTGAGCAGGCTCCTATTTGTCTGATTTATTTCTGACGCGATCGGAGCCCTGACTTGGCACCCGAGTGGTCCTAATATTCTGGATTTCTTGGGCGCACTACTTGTGTCCCTTGACGGATTCTTGGAAATCCGGAACCTTGGGTCTTATGTCTTCAATTAGACACCCTGGTCCCCTTCATAGCTCAAGTTAGGACCTTCTTCCTAAATTGGGTTCGAACTCGGTTGCCACATTAAGCCGATCAATATTTGATGGGTGTATGACACCGCATCCGGATCCGCCTCGTTCCGGTCTGAAAGGTTCTGGGTCATCACGTGATCGAGCGCGTCGCCTCATTGGTACAAGCATGGACAAATAATGTTGAAACTCATTCAAGATGCACCTGCTTTGAGTTCCACAAATAGGCACAGAATGGATATTTTATTCCCCAATGTTCGTTTGGACTATCCGCAACCTCCTGCCCATAGTACGACAGTAGGATCCAGAACCAGCGGCATATTAGTCGGAGGCACCCAGTATGTGTGTTTTCTGGATACTCATCCGCAACCGGTTCCGGATTTGGTTTCTAGCGTGTAGTTCCAGGTCTACTGACTTGGGACTCGTCATAGACCCAGATGCGCGTGTATCCGCAATAGGAATCCAGAAAACGTTAATTTTCAGGTGTTGGCGAATTCACGGCTTATCAGCGGTCAGCCGGGTTGCGGGGTCGGAAGCCAGGTCCGGGATGTAAACATCCGGGAGCTTGGGTTGCAGCTGGTACGGTAACCACTTTACAAAAAACCAGGCTATGTATCGTACCGGGCTTTTGCAAATGGCCAAGATAATTTTAAGATAGCCCCAAAAGGGTGGATCATCCCTATCTTAGCTATGATTCATCATATCTATCAGATCTTTGCCCACTTGCGTACCCCATCATGCCAGAACAATGATGGCCATCCGGCATCGTCTTCAATGTGATGGCACATCAATATTCCATCAAAAAAGTGTCTGGTTTGCGAAACGTTTTACGTTTTATGGGATAACCACTGGGTCAATCAGAAAACTGTAAAGACAGTTCAATAGAGCTTGATGGCCCCTATCTGCTCCTACAAATTCGGTTTTTTGATGCATGGCTGACAAATTTCCTTTTTTTGAACCACTACGCCTTTGGCCCAAAAAGGTAATTCACCACTTTCTTCTTTGTTTGGGCCCAGCTTGACCATTTTGACTCATTTAACTTTGCAGTGATGGTTTTCCTCAGGAATAGAGGAGAATGTGACCATAACTGCCTATGATATAATGATGGAATATACCAATCATCACCTTAGATCGAAATTCTGTGCCTGGCAATGATAATTCAGATGTTTGCACATAACGCATGTGCCTGGAGGCACAGAATATAAGCTTACTACCATTGGAAGGGTGCTACATATATTTTGTCACCATACAGACAATATGTAAGTGCTTCTACAGCACATAGTGAATTTCCTTGTTTATTTAAAAACTGGATTCACAACTGTCTAAGGGGTAATCTTTGTTGGTAACAATGAAATCTAATATGTATTCCACTCTCATATGTAATGTCTGGTCCACCCAGTCATATATCTATCTGGTATGGCCTTCTTCAAGCCCTAGGTGTGTGTTCAGGATTTTAGCCTATCCTGGTATCTTGAAAACATCTAAAACCACTTCTAAGAGGAACTGGATGTATCCTAGTCCATTTTGACACTCATATTGTGCTGAAATATGGCCTTGAAGTTGAGATATGTGAAGTGACATCTTCCCATCATTTGTTGAATAGGGAACCAAACAGGGCAGATACTGGAAAGAAAAAGCTGAAAACTGTATTTGGCAATATGGAAGACCAATATTTAGCTTTGCTTGGTGATTTTTCATGAACCTTTCACCAGATGATGTTTTGGGGTAGGTGTGCTTTAATGCAAATTATAGCCTCTAGAGTGCGCACTGTACCAAACACAATATGGTCAAATCTTGACCGAAATGCATGAAATAAAGCTTCAGATTGATGTTTGACCTTGCAGCTTTTCGCCCTTTGGGTTTATTGAGCACTAGAGGGCTTCCCTGTCCCCCATTTGGCAATAAAATACAATAAAAATCGCGAACTGACATCTCATGTTTCTGTTCATTCTGATCATATATTCCCATGTATTTGAGTCTCTCTGAGGGTGGGGACAGAGTATTGTGATTGTGCTATGTAGTTGGATTCAATTTCCGCACTATAGGACGAAACAAATGTGCTGAACATCCATATGAAACATCATTTCCTCCAATCTCAAAGTGGCCAAAGTCTGATTGCTATCAAAGGACCTAAAAGTGTTTATGTGCATGTCAGATACATGAGGACTATAAAATTCAGTGGACCTGACCCTTAATATGGTGATAATGGTGCAAATGTCGGAATTCTTTGTATGACCAACAACACCTGTATACACCAATGAAACATGAATCAAATGCATTTATATTACTTAGATGATATACAGATACATAACAGGGAGTGCCCTAACTCAGCCCACTTGTTACATTCTTCATAAACTATGATTTGATGGGCAATCAGTCAGTGTGAGAATTATCCTACCATTGCAGGCCTGTTAGCCAGCATATTGTGTCTCCAATGTGTTCAACACACATAAGACATAATATGTGCCCCATTAAAACAATGAAAATGGTCAACCTGTACCCATGCAAGGGCAAAAACGAGTAATTTCCATTTTGGGCCAGAGGCGTAGTGGCCCAAAAAGGAAATGGGTCACTCTAGAAAGCCCTGACGCACTGGGACGTCTAAAAATAGAGTCAAAAAACGTTCTTTTCGGCAGTGCAATCCGTTTTGCCATCAGTGCCCTAGTTGTTGCGCAAAATGCAAAAGAAATTCCCAAACCCGGCGATAAATGAATATTTTATTTGAATAAAATATTCATTTGAGTTGATCTGCATCAATGGATCAGGTTTATGGAGGCTGGGGCACGTAATTTGGCAATCATATCATAGATTATTGCTAAAGATCATTCAGATAAGCATAAGCGACCCTTTTGGGGTTATGATAAAATTATCTTGGCCATTTTCAAAAACCCGGTACGATACAAGACTGGGCTTTTGCAAAAGGGTTACTTGATGTAGTGCGGGTTGCGCGGACCCGTCTCCGGGCGTCGGGGCGTCCATCAAGGAGGAGGGGTCGAGATTGGAAGTGGGGGAGGCCGGAGCGCTGGCGCAGCGGTCCGAGTCCGAGTCTACACCAAACTTCGCAATCTTGACCAGTTGATCCCTTAGATCCTTTCTTCTGCTGTAAGGGCAACCTCAGCTCAGCGCGTGAGCATGGGAACTAGCGGGAGAATCCGAAGAGAACTCAATTCATAGTACTAAATACAGGGTTCTAGAATACGCACCTAGCGGGAGAATCCGAAGAGAAGAAAGGATAAGGATTCCCACGCTAGGCGAGGTTTTTATAGGTACTAGCCAGTAGCACGTGTCCAAAGTGATCGGCAGTGATCCCGAGCTTGATCGCATAGCACATTCCAGTGCGAGTGACCGGACGAGGGGGAACAGAGGGGAACAGAGTCCGGAGGGACGGGGGACAATGTTCCGGGCGGAGGTGCAGCCTGAGGTTCTGTATGGAAGGCCGGACGGTCGGGGGAGGCCGGACGCGAGAGGGGCGTTGGACGAAGGATCGGACAAGGCAGTGGGGCAGTGCGATGGGCCGGAGCCGGACGGACAGATGGACAGATGGACGGGCGGTTCCCCTGACAACTATATATCAGATACATCACCTTCCCACTGGTTTCCTGATCAAAGTGGACATCTTGAACCAAGTCAGGGATATCCAGAGCTCATTTAGGATAATATTCGAGATGGATCCTGAACAAGTACCAATAGACATAAGTGATTTATATGTTTTGTTGATATACATGTTTTAGGGAAGAATAAAATACTGCCAATGGAATAGAGGATTCATAAAGCTTTGTAATATTAATAGAGCCTATCCAACGCTCACTTACACATTTTCCAGGTCTGTAGCGCTACAATATAATGCTGCAAAGAAAATCAATGAATTCAGGTATGTTTTACTGTATTAACCCGTTGATTCAGGTCCAAATGTGTGTCGGGTGTATTCGGGTGGACTCAAGGAATAATGCGCCCACTTCAATAATCCAGAATATGCAAATTCTGGCCCAAATATCTCGAGATTGATGGGAATTTCCTTTTTGGGATGCAAAGCGTAGTGGCCCAAAAAGGAAAGTGGTTCGAAACATATTGATCTGTATAACAGATGTTGTGGAGCTCATTCAGAGCTACCAGAGTTATATATGACATTTTCTCATCGGAGTTCTGGCTGGCTGGCAAAATGCAAAATAAATTTTCGAACATGGCGGTTTTCAACCCACAAAATGCATTTACTACCGAAAACTACATCAGGCACATCAAGGACAACACCAAACATGATCAATCTCGAAGCCAACATGGACAGCTATCAAATTTGAGGCAACCACGCAAAATATTAATTTCACCCAAATATGGATTGCGAACAAAATTGTGCTGTGCCCGAGAAGCCCGAGAAATGGCCGAGAAACGGCAGCAGGCCAGCTGATGAGAACAGAGAGATGCCGACGGCATGCCAGGGTTCAGCCCCTGGTGCAAACACAACCAGTCGGACACCCTTTACAGCTACCCGGAAAACTTCGCAAAGCACCCTCTGGCTATACCCGGGACATTTCGCGAAACCGGCACAAACTGGGGTGCCCTCCCCGGCCCGCGAGGGGCAACGACAAACACGGGCTCATCCCCATGTCCGCTGGTCGCACTCGGACAGGCTGAGGGAAAGGGACGCGGAGGAGGCGTCGACCCCGTCTTCCTTCACAGCTACCGACGGCGGGAGGTGTGGAACCTACAAAGCGGCGCCGATTACAAATAGTGGCCCGTCAGTCAGAAGCAAATCGGCGTGCCGTCGTCCCCTTCTACTGCACCCCAAGACGGCCTGCCCCAGAGCTCCGTGCTCCGAGTGCGCGCGTGGGCGTGGAGGTGTCGGGGAGGCACCCACTACAAGCCTGCTCGATCGTGGATATGTGAGGCCTCATCATCCCCCGCAACGACTGACCCCTCCGCGGTGGCTCGGCATCCATGGAAGAACGCGCACTCCGACACGGGCAACCCAGACTGCCCCTGGCGCCGACGAGGCATGCACTGTCTCGAGATGGAGAGAAGGTGCGTCACCTCAGTGTTGTCAACGACCCGTCAGTGACGGGTCACCGACCTTGATCGACCGGTCAGTGTCTCTGATCGACTGGGTCAGTCAAAAGTTACTGACCACAATATGTTATTGACTTTGTTTCTGTCATCAGAATTATGGAAACAGGTTTTCAGTCAAAACAGTTTTGATCCGCCCTCTTGACGCGTCAGTGACTGGTCATTGACACCGTCAAAACGGTCAAAAGGTCGAAAGTCAGTGACCCGAGGCAATCAAAGGTCACTGACTTGACAACACTGCGTCACCTCGCTGAAAAAGATATCCCAGGGGAAAAAGCGACGTCGCGTGCAAGTGACGAGAGAAAACCGAGAGAAAAGTAAAGCAGAGAACACAGAAAGAAAAGATCCCCAGGGAAAAATTACGCATCACGCGCCACAGCAAGGTGTTGTCTGTGTGCTGAAATGCACCAAGGGAATAGAATTTAGCGCCAAGTATCAATATCTCAAAAGCGAAAGCCGGAGCATCCTCCAGCACAGTCGGGTTTGCGATGAAGATGAGGCGGTGGGTTGAATCCATAGGGCACATAGATTGAGGACGATACAATCTCTTGTTCTTTTCCACCAGAAATAGACAGACATGCAGATGGTCAGAGATAGAGATACATAGAGATTTGGGTGTGGATGGACGAGACATATACGATCGAGATATTGTAATGATATCGAGATGAATCAGCCAGTACAGATGTAACGAGAACTATCTTGATTCGGAGAAAGCAGTTCAGACCGCCCGCCTGCTTGGAAGACTCAGGGAGCTGGTCGCTGGTCGCAGACTTCGAGGAAGCAATTGAAATGGATTGATTTGACGGACAGTGAAAAAGCGGAAAGGCCCAATAGCACGGCTTCCAAGATCGATAGATAAGTCGCTCCGGGTCGAAGTTGACGAAAACGCGCAGGATGAAGGCAGTGAATTTGATTTGACGAGGTTCCTGACAGAGGCGCATCGTACATGTGCGCAGGGGCGAGGAGAAGAGTGGGAGAGCGAGACGAAGCAGAGCATCCAGCAGCCAGAAATTTTCCGGATGCGATGCGAATAATGTATCCAGTTTCAAGAACTGAATCCGCTGAAATAAATCCGAGCGTAGGAAAGGAAGCGCCAATGTGATCAATACTGAACCGAGTTGATCCCTCTCGAACTGCCGGAATCGAGAGGCAGACGGACATCGAAGTGGCCAAACCGCCGCAGTGCCATTGGGACTGCGCACCGAGCCGTCACGCACCTTTTCGAGTGGTGATGCGTGAGGCGCATGACGGGCTGCAGTTCGGTGGCGGGGAAGCGTTAATGTAGTACGTGCTGAACGAAAAGGTAGGAGGTGAGCGCGAGCGTGGGACGTGCGCGGTTCCTAAGCGTGGTCGCGTCGGTTTATCGGGGCCGCAGGAGAAGGCAGGAAGGCGGCAGGGAGTGGCGGCGAAGGAAGCTCGGGGTCAAGGAGATGAAGAGAAAGAAGGGAAGGCGATACACGGATCCCGCTATACCCGCTGATAGGATTATGCTATGCGCAAAGCACGCTCCTCATCCCCGTTGATCGTCTACACTCGCACCTAGTGATGTTCCGGCCTGGGCTCGGCCTGAAAGCCGCGGCTTCGGCCCGGCTTTGGGGGCTTGGGCTTTTCAAAAACCTCAGGCCAGGCCGCCCCCACCAGGCCCGGCTCGGCCTCGGCTTGGCTTCGGCCTAGGCCGGGGCTTTTGGTGATTTTTTTTTCAGAGCCTTGCGTGCGGTCGCGGAACCCAATAAAGGCATGTAACCGTTTTCAGTATGTTCCTTGTTCATGGGGCTTTGTGAAAAACAGGTTGGGGTTGCGTAGAAAATTCTTCAAAGCAGTTGTACACGGATGATCGAGTGATGTCGAAATTGATGGCATCGACCGCTTATACGAGTTTCAAGTTCCCTGCAGTGGAGCTTATATTATTTCGTACTTCACTGGTTTGCACAAGAATGAATCATATTTGCCTTCTGAGCTTATTTCAATGTATTCAAGACCTGCAAGACCCAAAAAAAAATTGCGGCCTAAAATCACGACGTTGGACCTACAAAAGCCGCGGCTTTCCGGCTCGGCCTGGGCTTAGAGGAGGGCCAGGCCGAGCCAAAAGCCTGCTCAGGCCCACATGTGGGCTCGGCCTGGGCCCGGCTAGCCGAGCCAAAAAGCCGGGGCTTTGCGGCCTCAGGCCCAGGCCGGAACATCACTACTCGCACCCCTAACTCGACATCGTCGTCGCGGCCATCGTCTTCTTCTTAGTTAACACGGGGAGCACCGCCTTCATCTTCGTCTTGCCCTTGGTCGTGTGGTAGTTGCGTTAGGCTCCGACCATTTCCACTCGATAAGCATCGCTGTTGGGCCGCAGTCAGGAGAGGGGAGGAAAAGGGTTGTGGCTGTGCATGAATTTATCGTTGTTGAATTTCAGGGATAGCTCCTTGTCTCAAGGGGAACTCGGGATTCTAATAACAGATAGGGGGTCGAAAAGATTTTTAAGGACCTCGGCCAGATCCCCCCCCCCCCTATATAGGGAAGGAGTTTCCCACGGGTAGCGCCGGACCGCCTACCCGGGTCATGTACCCGTGCATCGCCACCTGATGGCCGCTCTCAAGCCGCTGCCTGCCCAAATAGGCCACCGCGAAGTACATTCTGCCTACAGGTCTTTGGGTGTATACTAAACATACGGCATTTTATTGGAACTGGAAAGCAACTCAAATATATCTTTTGGACAACTTTTGGTGCCTATTTCACTGCCTTTAAATTACAAAAATATTTTTGGTGGTCTACCAAGGGTAGTGGGACCTTGTAGACACTCAAAGTGACCCTATACATGTCTCTCAGGCCTTCCCATAGCTTCAGATGAGGTTAAAACATCGTTTTAGCTTAGTTTGAAATCTACTACAAAAAGAATTTTCAGGCCTTGGTCGGGACCCCCCCCCCCACCCCCTATCCGGCATTCGAATCCCGAGTGCCCCTTGCCTTGTCTTTTTGCCACTACCATCGTCTCTAAGCTCAGCGCCAGCCGGAGCCTCCTTAATAGTTACGTCATCCCGTACACAATGTGCCTCCTTCGTCGTGGCGCAGGCTCTATTAAATCACCGTGGCGGCGAATGCCAACTTCGGGAAATTCCTCTCCCGGCTCTCCGTCCCAACATCATGCTGAGGAGGATCCTGGGCCACTTGATGCTCGCCACGATCGAAGGACTGACGCCTCAACTTCTTGGTCCAACGAGCCTTCGGCGAACCGTTTCTTCCCGGTTCCACCTGGGGCTGTCCAAGTCGGCGGTTTTGTCCCCTCCGGTCTACGCGCATCCGCTGTCATTTCAGATCCTATTTCCCCAGCGATTCTCAGCCCCTTCAATGTATTTGTTAACGATTTCAATTCCATCATTCTCCGTAACGCTCCGGGGCCAATTCACCGATACCACGGCAGTGACTCGAAGGCGATGCGGAAAACTCCAGCGAAACAGATCTAGCTGATACCGAGTTCTTAAAAACCCTTTGGACGAGTCTGGAATTTCTTCACGTGAATTGATCCTCAAGATTGGAGCCATATGCAGGCTGACTCGAAACTTCGATGCAGCGCATGGCCTGACAAAAGTCATGAGAGTGATAGTTCGGAACCTTTCAAGTATACCATTCAAGTCGAAACCATTTCTTCCATTGTTGCGGGTAAAATGGTAGATGCGGTATGTCTCTAAGATGGTTTATAGTGCATACAGACTGACCACCATGAACTGAATGCCGCAGATACGCCCTCATATTTCTCCAATCTAATTCCACTCGCCAGCTTCCATGTGAGTGACTATCTCGGCATCAGGGACTCTCGTAAATCACTCCAACAACAAGTGATCGCTTTTGGATTTGTATTGTCAGGTCAGGCGTGCAAGATGGTCGTGAGAAACATGCGTCGAAATCCAACTATCTCCCTTCTAGCCGGCCTTCGGTCCAAATCTGTTCCCACCATCTTCAAATTTGCCACCACATTCAGTTTACTCTGGACCGAGGGTTTCTGTCGGTTTATAGTGACGATAAAGGACAATATTCATATCCCACCACAACAGGTGCGACCTTGCATTGCGTCTAGAAACCGGTTCAACCGGGCCCAGTGCGAGGAATGGTCCGAATGAGTTCCCAGCATCATGAGAGACTTGTTGTGGCTACTTGATGCTGGGAACTCTTAACAGGATCTCGCAGGATATATTAACACGCTCTCAAGATATGCTACGGAAAATGTATACCGCCCCTCAGGCCATTCCGACGTCCCTAATCATACCAATCATCGACGGGTATGTCCAGGGCATACGTCCGGCCTTTGCCTTCATTCTTATCCCAACGGTGTTTGGCTCCATGCTTGTGCCTCTGATGATCCTACTGTTCGCGCTCTCGACACCACAAACGCGGCGAAGGCCCATTTTCGTACTAAATGCTCTGGCAATCGGGCTGGGAATAATCGTAGGTGCTTTGAGCACACACCTGACGGTACCTGTCGCTTGCTTTACGACTATTCCGATGTTTAATCGTGGCGCAGATACGGAGCATTTTGTTACCATTCGCCGGTGTTAATGCGACAGAAAGTGAGTTGCTTGTCTCGGCAATCCTGTCTTGAGATTGAACAGGACGCACAGATCTTACCTTTACAATTTTTGACGTCTGGTTGTCCTGGTTTGCGGAGGCCGTCCTTGTGGTACGCATCGCGGCAGTTTTTCCGCGGTCGAAGCTGCCGCTCTTGCTCGCCTTTCCCATTACTGTGAAAGCCGCGCGTGTTGCTGTCAATATTATGTTTTCCGTGGAGTGGGCCCGGAGGCTCTTGCACGCTGGCACCTCCAACCAATTTGTGATTCTGAGTGAATTGCCGAGGTCCTTTTTCAAAGCCGCCTTTTTCTTGGAACTCTTTGATAATAGGTGCGTCTCAGTTCTCGCAGCCGGTATATTTGTTCATGATCAAAGTTACATGTCCTCTCTGTTCTTGTGGAGACTTCGATTGCAGACCCAATCGACCTTCTTCGACAGTTCAGCCATTGAGCGCGTCCCAAGTTCCAACGGTGGGCTGCGGAGCTGTGCGCCCCATTTTAAACTTACCGGAAGTTGCGTAGAATCTTACAGTTCCAAGCTGCAGCGATTGTTTTGGATCGCAACGACCAACTTTATCTTTCCTCGTATGCAGTCCGGGGTTGAAACGCATGGAGGTCGATGCTGACGAGTTCCAGTGATCTTTGGGGTCATCGAGATCATCACTGTGTTCGTTGGCAAGGATGTCATCCTTGCCGCAAGTTTCGAAATGGTCAACACGTATGTTGCGATTATATCAACGGTCTTTGCCACGAGTGCGTGCACTCTTTATCTTTGGATACTACATTGTGCAATTTTGACCGATTTTGCGCATGCATAGTTTGGTCTTCAACCTCATCCTTCAAAGAGGCCATTGGGCAGAATAATTCCCTGGCCTCATCACGGCCGGTGGTATTCCGTATGAATCGAACGAGGGGGACCACAGACTCGGGTCCAGTTGACGATCTGAATACCCATGGTGTTAAGCCCGAAAATTGGGACGGAATTCCCCAAAATGGTGCTGCGGAAAAATAGTCTGTATTGAATATATATTCCAGATTCAGATTTACAGCGATCTGAGATGACTTCGCCGACCATAAATAATGTCATGCAACCATGTTATTCCAATACCTCCACGTCTCAACCCACTGGATCAGCCCACTTGCATCGTTTACCCACGCACTAGCTAATGTTCAAGTCGCAGTGACGAATATCTTCCGGTTTGGATCACACTATGCCGTTGAAGCTGGGGCGCACAGCGCGATGATCGGATACAACAGGTCAGCAACATCATGCGATCGAGATATCGTAACGACATCGAGATGAATCAGCCAGTACAGATGTAACGAGAAACATATCTTGATTCGGAGAAAGCAGTTCAGACTGCCCGCCTGCTTGGAAGACTCAGGGAGCTCGTAGAATACCTAGGTCGCAGACTTCGACGAAGCAATTGAAATGTGTTGATTTGACGGACAGCGAAAAAGCGGAAAGGCCCAATAGCACGGCTTCGAAGATCGATAGATAATTCGCTCCTGGTCGAAGTCGACGAGAACGCGCAGGATGAAGGCAGTGTATTTGATTCGACGAGGTTCCCGACAGAGGCGCGTCGTACATGTGGGCGAGTGGGAGACCGAGACGAAGCAGAGCATCCAGCAGCGAGAATTTTCCCGAATGCGATGCGAATAATGTATCCAGTTTCAAGATTGAATCCAATGAAACAAATCCGAGCGTAGGAAGCGCCAATGTGATCGATACTGACCTGATGAGTATAATATATCCCCCCCTGAACCGAGTTGATCCCTCTCGAACTGCCGGGATCGAGAGGCAGACGGACATCGAAGTGGCCAAACCGCCGCAGTGCCATTGGGACTGCGCACCGAGCCGTCGCGCACCTTTTCGAGTGGTGACCGCGTGAGGCTGCAGTTCGGTGGCGGGGAGGCGTTAATGTGATACGTGCTGAACGAAAAGGTGGGAGGTGAGCGCGAGCGTGGGACGTGCGCGGTTCCTAAGCGTGGTCGCGTCGGTTTATCGGGGCCGCAGGAGAAGGCAGGAAGGCCGCAGGGAGCGGCGGCGAAGGAAGCTCGGGGTCAAGGAGATGAAGAGAAAGGAGGGAAGGCGATACCGCCATATCCGCTGATAGGATTATGCTACGCGCAAGGCACGCTCCTCATCCCCGTCGATCGTCTACACTCGCACCCCAAACCTCCCCAAACCTCGACATCGTCGTCGCGGCCTTGGTCTTGTTAGTCGTCCAACACGGGGAGCACCGCCTTCATCTTCGTCTTGTCCTTGGTCGTGTGGTAGTTGCGTGAGGCTCCGTTCATTTCCACTCGGTCGCTGTCGGGACGCAGTCAGGAGAGGGAAGAGAAAATGGGTTGTGGCTGTGCAGGAGTTTATCTTTGTTAAATTTCAGGGATAGCTCCTTGTCTGTTGCCACCATCGTCTCCTAGACTCGTTACCAGTCTGCTTACAATGAGCAAAAAATGTGGCGAGCACTTTGCTGTAAGCAGACTGGTACATCTCGGACCAAACAAAAGGGCTGGGCCCGGAGTTTCAAATTGTGGCGGTGCCGATCTCGGCATCACTTGGCTTTTTCGCTACCCTCACCTTACGCGCTCTATCTTTTTACCTTTGCTTCATTCCATTTCAAATCTTACACACGGCACCTTCAACATTACCGGCACGTATTCGACCGCTTAAACGGCCCAACTCACTGGTCTTTGACCACGAGAAAGAGCGTACTGTATGCTGGAGGTGGATAATTAATGGGCAGGCATTTTGAGCTTTACTTGGGTCGGAATCTGTCCACGGTGAGCATTCTAATCAGTTATGTCCTGTTTTTGTCTGGATCCACACCCCCAAGCCTTCGGTCACTCCACTGACTCAGGCCACGCGACGCGCTCACTTTGCGCGCTCTACCGGTCTTCCCTCTGCTTCTTGTTGGACACAGTATCTACGAAATTGTGTATTCGACTTCTTAGCAGCCCTGAACTGGACCGAGAATCCCGTTACTTTGAAGATTGATGATAACTCGGACCCATAACAACGGTGGTGGCGCTGTCCTAAGCACTCAAAAACTCCCCTACTGCGGCTGAGACACCCCAATACCTTAGCTAGGTCGCCGATGCCCCCCTCAGTGACGGCGACAAAATCTGACGCTCCCGCCCCGGGACTGGGCCCACCAAGTCCCCCGCCGTGTTAACCATTAGCGCCCGCTGCCGTTCCCGCTCCTTCTAAGTCTGCATGCTCCACAGCTTCTTCGTCAGAAAATCCACCGTGATCACCTGCGACTGGCTGGCACCATTCTCAGGGAGCATCGGGGACCTTTGCCGTGCCACCCGCCCCATCCCTGCTTTCGCCTGCCGCGCCGTCTCGCGCGAGCTGCTCGACACAACCTCTAATGGGTTCGATGCGCCAGCCCCCGCAGGGTGCAGCGTTGTCGGCCTGCTCCTTGCCTCGCGCGCCGCACGCTCTCGCCGCCGCCGCTGGTCCGGCTTCTCGCGCACCTTGCGCCGGATCGTCCGCTGCGCAGTGAACGCAGACGGAATGCGCTGTGCAAGCGGCATGTCTTCGTCGTCTGAGCCGTCTGAGCCGTTGTTCGCTGGCGTCCCGCTCCCGCTTGCACTTGCGTTGTTGGTCCCGGGCTGCAGCCCATCGCCGGAGTAGGCTTTCTCGCTCTCGGAGTCGTGTTTCAAACTGTTTGCGCGACTTGCGCGATCGCTTGCCCACACTGCGACTCCCGTGCACTCTGCACACGTCGACCAGCACTGCTCGGTGCAACACCAAATCGGGCGCCCTACGCAACGCCTCCGCATCCACTCTTCTCGTCCGTCTCTTACGGCGAGACGGCAGTCGCACGCACTGAGTTATGTACTATGCTTCTCGATGGCGATGCCGAGAAGTGTTGACAAGCCGGACGATAACATGACCACAAAACAAACGCGCGCAGCACCCGCCCGCATCCAGTAATTGTGAAGCATGGAAACGGACCGCAATGTTCTGGAGACACGGAGTAGCCTTGATATTTGCTTATTGATTGGAAGTACTGCACGAGAGGGACATTTCTGAGGAATATATTTAGATTCCATAATGCTTCGTCTTCTGGCGTGAAGCAATTGATGCAAGCGATGAATGTTTTGTGAATTCCGCGACCTGCTCATGCCCTCGAAACAGTGATATAGGTACACTTGCGTGATTATCTTGAATTAGCCTCTGAGGAGAAACAGTGATCACAGCCAACGTCTTTGGAAGTGAAAGGACAGGAAGAATCATTGCCAAGGTTTTTCCAGATACAGTACCAGAGAGGACAACGAGATCCTTGCTGGCCATGACTGCAAGATTGGCGCGAAGCTGGAGTAGGCGCGATGCTTTGGTGCCTTTTGATGCAATATTGAGGTGTAAGAAAACATTGAGGACACTGCGGCACTCGGCGGCAACAGGAACGACACTGGTACAGCTCGGAACACATCCAGGGCAGATTGTGACATTGGTAAGGGAATAGAATCCATCGCTTCGAGCGGGCAGTGCGGCGTGTCGCGTCCAGTCGACTTGGGTAGTGAAGGCGTGAGCGTGGCATCCAAACCACGAAAACGGGACAGGACCAATGGGAAACACAATTGGTACTCACCGTGGCCAAATTCTGTCCCAAATAAAGCTCCAGAATCCCGGGTGATAATTATCTACCTCCAGCACACCGTACTTGCTTTCTCGGCGTCCAGCGCCAGTGAATCGGGGCGTTTAAGCAGTCAAATATGCGCCGGTCATGTCGAAGATGGTTTCTGCAACATTTGAAGTGAAATGGAGTAGCGGTAAAAGAAATAGAGCGCGTAAGGTGAGGGTAGCGAAAAAGCCAAGTGATGCCGAGATCGGCACCGCCACAATTTGAAACTCCGGGCCTAGCCCTTTTGTTTGGTCCGAGATGTACCAGTCTGCTTACAGCAAAGTGCTCGCCACATTTTTTGCTCATTGTAAGCAGACTGGTAACGAGTCTAATCGTCTCCAAGCTCAGCGCCAGCCGCGCGTTCTCGGAGCCTCCTTAACAGCCACACCACCCCGAACACAATGGGCCTCCTTAGTCGTGGCGCAGGCTCTGTTAAATCACCGTGGCGGCGAATTCCAACTGAGCGAAGTTCCTCCGGAGCTCTCCTCCGTCCCAACATCATGCCGAGGAGGATCCTGGCCCAGTTAGTACTCGCAACGGTCGAAGGACTGACGCCTCAACTTCCTGGTCCAACGCACCTTCGACGACCCATTTCTTCCCGGTTCCAACACTGGGGGCAAAGGCCATGACCGTGGGTTCATGGCGTTTGATGGGCGTACGTACGACACTTGCCATGGCGTTTGCCACGGCATTGCACTGGCGTTGCACAATCCCTTTGTTGAAGTGTCATCGTGGGAAGTTGGGGTGCGGCTCAATGTTCCGAGCATTCCATCAGATCATCAATAATTTTCGAACTCCTCTTCAACTCCTCAACTTCGCTTGTGGTGTGGCACTAGTACTAGTGTCGGCCTTTCTTTGCCCAGAACACTTCTAGTTTTTCTCCAAATGGCGCTTGTGACAGCTTTGGAGCCTAAATTGGTATTGAACGTGAGTGTCTGCCACACTATTTCGACCAAATGTTCACAATTTTGGGAATTTTCATTTGCTGAGAAGGCTGATAATTTCTCCTTTGAGAGTGTTGTCAGAGGCTCCAGAAAAGTTGGGCATTACCCATCACCAAACCTCTGGCCTAAATAGTCTGTTCAGGCATCAGAAAAACAGCTGAAATACAGCTGTTTTTCTTCACCATCTGGCCGTTGATGGCATGTTAGTAGCCACGCAAATGGATCCTGTCTGTGGAGCCATGGCTTGGGAACACTTCTGGTGCAGAGCAGTGCAAGATGTGGCGACTTTCTGGTAGTTCTTGTGGAAATTCCTGGAAATGATGAATGATGATTTATGGATAAATTAAAGCCAGTGTAGGATGAGGCAAAGAGTCCAGTCCAACAACGACTTTACCCATAAATAACAACAAGCTTAGTGTCCCGATATTTCGCAAGCCAGAGTTCGGAAAAGAAGTAGATGTTGTTCTGGGCAAAGAAAGGCTGAACAAACACCACACAGCAGACACCACAATGTTAGGGCCTCCACCCGTTACCGTGACGGCAACGGCCGTCGAATCGACGGCCTTTTTTCTTGGTTTCAGCTATCTGACGGGACGGGACGGCCGTGACGGCCGTAAAAACGGTAACGGGTTGAGTCTGGTTGTTTCTTGCCATTCAGTCCACATTTCAGGCCAAAATCGATGAATTTCACCTTGCTTATCCTTGATTCAACGTTCTTTTACCATTCCCACACCCACTGACCCTTCCATAAGACAAACCGCAGAAACACCGTGGACTGAACTTCGGCAATCATTTGCGGGCCTTGCCGAATATCACAATAGAACGAATTCCTTCTCGGATTTCGCTCTCAAAAAATGTAGTAGAGCATTAAAAAGGTAAGTATGTCAAGCTGTATGAATCCCTGCACAATATAATCACTATGATATCTGGTTTGAAACCCCAGTCAGGACACCTGTTTAAACGGCCGTGACGGCCGTTGGAAAGGGCAAAAAATCCCCGACGGGACGGGCACGGCACCCGTCAAACGGGTGCCGTCGAACCGTCGCGACGGTCACGGGTGGAGGCCCTACACCACATTGCACATGTCAACAAGTGAGGAATGGGCTTGCCATGTTGAGGTGTCTGTGTACAAGAGACCACTTCAAGAGCTGAGAGTTCGAAACTTTGTTGAACGCTCGGAACATCGGCCCGCACGACAAGTTCCCACAATGACACTGGAACACAGGGATTGTGCGACGCCAGTGCAACGCCGTGGCAAATGCCATGGCAAGTGCCGTACATACGCCTGTCAAACGCCATGAACCCACGGTCATGGCCTTTGCCCCCAGTGCAACTGCAGTTGTCCGAGTCTCCGGTCTACGCGCATCCGCTGTCATTTCAGATCCTACCATATGCATTTCCCGAGCGATTGTCAGTCCCTTCAACACATTCATTAAAGATTTCAATTCCGAAACGCTCCAACTCGAAGGCGATGCGGAAAACTCTAGCGAAACAGTTCTAGCTGATACCGATTTCCTATTGAAACTCTTTGGACGAGCCAGGAATTCCTTCACATGAATTGATCCTCAAGATTGGAGCCATATGCATGCTGACTCGAAACTTCGATGCATCGCGTGGTCTGACAAAAACCACGAGAGTGATGGTCTGCAACCTTCTCAGGTATACCGTTCAAGTCGAAACCATTTCTTCCATTGTTGCAGGTAAAATGGTAGAGGCAGTATGTCTCAAGGATGGTTTACAGTGCATATAGACTGACCACTATAAACTGATATCTCGCAGATACGCCCTCGTATTCCTCGAATCCAATTCCGCGCGCCAGCCTCCATGTGAGTGACTATCTCGGCATCAGGGGCCTCTCTCGTCAAGCACTCCAAGAACAAGTGATCTCTTTTGGATTTGTACTGCCAGGTCAGGCGTGGAAGAAGATGGTCGTGAGAAACATGCGTCGAAATCCAACTATCTCTCTTCCAGTTGGTCTTCGGTCTAAATCTGTTCCCACCATCTTCAAATTTGCCACCACATTCAATTTATTCTGGACCTGGGGTTTCTAGTGATGATAAAGCCCACCAAAACAGCATTGTCTACTTGGAATCTCCTGTATTTCAATATATGTATTGGAAGATAGTAGCAGGATAAGTATCTATTCCACTTGGATGTTGTCTGGTCGAATGGCAGTCACCATTTCGGGATATTCCTCCCGAAACTCGCTCCAGTGTTTCTGAGCGTACCCAGGTTGATTACACTCCTCTCACCCCCCCACCCCTTCAGAGGCCCAAGCTTTAGGCGCGTATGAGGTCCATCCGATTGCAACGATTACGATGTGAGGCCAGAACGTTTTCAAACAGTCCTCGTTTCGTGTTCAGAGGTGGCAAGGGCTGATGCTGCAAAAATTTCAGTTCATGGTACATCTTCAGTAAATATCTCAGGCTAGTAGTTGCGCCTGGTATTGATTCTTCCGGGACAGTCCCATTTTCAACAAATGTTGATGCATTCAGGAGAACTAAGTTACGAGTTCAAGTTAAAATTTTGCGCACTAACAAAACATACTTTGAGCGGGAGAGGATTTGGGCCGAGAACCATTGGTAGCGGCGTGATCATCTGTATAAGTAATATGCCCGTGAATCAACATAAAGATCTATCGCACTGGATTTGGTAGGCTGACTCTTCCGAGCTCGGGGGGCACAAACACGCCGGGATGAATTGGACTGTTGGGCCTGGGCATCCGCAACGGCCTGTTCCGCAGCTTGAACTTCCTCATTTGCAGCCCGAGGATGTTTGGCTTTTTCACTAGTCTTCACGCGGTATGCATTGCAACTTGAATACCGATGAGGCGACCGCGAAGAGCCGGCTGAGGGGTGTGGATGGTGGTAATAAAGAACGGGATTCCGTTCGCGTCGTTCCGTAATTCCGGTGATAACATTAAACTTACCGCGCGCGCACCCGGAAGTGACGAGCTTTCACCAAAAATTAATCGAAGGGACGAGCTTTCGCAGATGTCTGTCGAAATGACGAACTTTCACGGTTTTCCATCAAACTCACGAACTTTCTCATTCCTAAGCAAAGTAATGAAGTGACGAAGGTGGGTACTCTGAATTTGCCCCGCGTGACACCTGCACGGACGCTTCTGGAATGGTGTTTTTCCGTGAAAAAATCTTACGGTCTGTCGAAATTTTCGGTTTTGTCACGGTCACCACGGCCGATTGTCGAATATCGAATTTGGTTCAAATGGTCACGCCTCATCCCCTGTCGAATTGAATGTAATAATAAATGTAACGGGCCAGGGCCTCCAGATAGCCGAAGGGGAATGAGAGGAGAGGGCAGAAGAATCTCAAGGGCAAGGGAGCCCCGAAACTGGCATTGATTCGACGAAGCGTACTACGACGAACCAAGAGAATATGAACTACAGGAAGGCAGCACATGAAGTAAGTAAACAATAAGAGCCGTCATGGACAATATGAACAATAAGCAATCTGTCAGTCAATAACTATCATAAGTGTCATGAAACTTTTGAAAGTAATACAGGTACGATGTAAGGGGCATGTCCGTGATGATCCGCCATGCCCCTTACAGTACAATACATGAAAATCTTTATATTGTGAATACCTGGATGCCGGGGAATGGAAGCTCCGGGCGTGCGCCTGAGAGCATCGTGATCCGATGTTTATTTGGCCAGTGATGTTCTGGACCATCATCTTCCCAAGCCGCAACTTCAAGTTCACGCTAGTTGCATCGGAACCATCACCCAAGATTCCAATTCCCTCAATTATCCATGGAATGCTGGGCTATTCCATTTTCCGCCCTGAGGGGAAGGCTCAAAGGACCCCCCTCGATCGCCGAGTCGAATTGCACACCTCTAGGAAACCTCTTTCTGATGGCTTTCCTCGCTCGCAGCGAGTCGACTCGCCTCAGCCCGCGACTAACTCTCCTTTTTCGCATATTTTCCTGCGAGCTGTTGCGTAATCCCCCTCCCGAATCGCTGAACATTCGTCGTATCCTCGCTCTCCTACCCTCCAACCTGCCTCACAGCGCCCTCAAATCTTCCAGGATTACTTCGCATAGTCTTCATCTCAAGCGGAGCGAACACATGGAGCGCTTCCGCAATTATTCTTCGTCCCTGTGCAGCAGGCGATGATTCGGGATCTATTTTTGTGACGCTCGATTGAAGCGCCGATTCGCGCTATATTTGCGATATCAGTATTTTTGTGTCCCGCCGGTACTTCTTCGTCTTCATGCTGCGCGCGACCGCTTGTTTGCTATCGGGGATCAAGCTCTTTTGCTTTGAAGAACTGATTCAATGTCTCGCGTCTGATATGGTGGCTTCTCGCCCTTCGCAATCCTCATCGTCGATGGCCGTCTATTCTTGCTCCCGTCCTTTTCGCGCCCGGACTCCTGAACACCAGATATCCACCGAATCCCTGACCCTCTGACGTCAGACGCGTCTCTTCGGCATCGGCTATAGTAGTGAAGGGCGGTGCAACCTTCGATGCGATATAATCTCTACACCGGTGCCCTTCTCCCTTGCCAGTTTTCGTCTTCTCATGCTAGAATCTCCGATAATCCTCGTAGACTGTGATTGATCTCTTGTAAACCAGCGGTCCAGCACTTGCCCAGAAGCAGATATCACCTTTTTCGCTCCCTGTCTCCTTTGGTGCCAGTAGATTGGGGCTTCGAGGACCCAGCCACATCTCGGCTTCAAGCGCCTCCTTGACCTCCTCTTTTGTCCGCTCGTTACCTTCGTCAAATGTGTCAAGGAGTTGAGAAATGACAGGCTGTGTCCCCCACGAAGATCCTCAGCTAATTAGCTGGTTGCGAGATCCGCCTGAGGTACCTGTATCTCGACCGTACCGGCGCTTCAAACTTCCGCTGGAAGGTCCACCAGCCTTTGCCTCATCGCTCGTGCGCCTTGATATCTAACTGGAAAATAACCACGTGCCTCTAGACTCCCTCGTCCCTTACATTTGTGCATTTCCGTCGCTGTCCATCACGTCCCGCAGCCACTAATTTCGAAGTGGATTATTTCTCTTGCTCCCGTTACGACGCTCGGCTTCCTTCCCCAACTGGAACGACTGGCATGGGATTAATCGCCTTTGAATTGCGCAGGTGCCAAGAGTGCATTCGCCAAGTTCACCGCGCTACGTTATTTTTCTTAGTCTCAATCGTGAGAAGTGTCCAAGCCTGTCACACTTCTTTCAACAGACTCAATTGTGTTTGAACTGTCAATCAGGGATGAGTACCTCGATTCAACGGCTCAATTCTCTCCCTAACATCATTCCATCTTTTTGGGGGGGGGCTCGTTAACCCGGGATCAAATTCCCGTTCCATTGATCGTATACACCTAATTCAGTCTTCATTCAGTGTTTTCAGGGGACCATACAACCTCTCCCCCACCAGAGCAGCTCCAAAATGCTGCCCCCTCTCACAGAAAAGCCCATCAATCCACTTAGTCTCGGGTTTCCAGCAGGTCTCCCGCGAAACAACCCGGCATTGTTCGGCAGAAACCAATGCCTGCCAGTCGACTATGGCTTACTTCTGAAAACAACTCAGATTCATTCCGTACATAGAAATACATTTCCTACCCGAACCCCAGCTCAAGCGCCAGATTATTGATTCAACCAGAACTATTTTTGTGAACCTCCCTGAAATCATCATTTCTTGGCACTTCTATGTCCACAGCGCCTCCAAAATACATAACTATTACTTTGCTTGCTCGTCAATAATCCTCCACTATAACGACTGGTAACGAGCCCACCCATTCCCTGAGACCCAGGGGCGAAGGAGGCCCCCGGTCAGTTGGGGTAAGGTCGGTCCGGGTTTTTTCGGAAATTTGGTCAGATTTACTCTATGAAAATCGGTCCCCAAGCCTCTGATTTACTCTATTCTGGACCGACTTTTATGCAATTTTTCGCCCAGGACAAAACTTTCGCTTTTTTCCCGCTTTTGGCCCGTGTTGCAGGCATTCTCGCGGCTTTCCCCCTGGATTTAGCACCATAGGGCTTCATGGCGGCTGTTTCACCCGCAAAATTTTTGCCTCTGAGGCCTCTGCATCTCAAAAAATTTCTCTGGCTCCCCTGATTTACTCTATCTCGGACCGACCTACGACGTTCAGAGTTAGTTTTACTCTATTTTACAGACCGAAAAATCGAAATTGTCTCCGCAGATTTACTCTATTCTGGACCGAGCTCACCCCAAGTGACCGGGGGCCTGGCGAAGGTGCAAGCTATACTTGAGATGACCCCTGGAAACCGGCGTTCGTGTGCGTCTTATTAGAGAAATTAATTAGGGTTGTTCGCTCTGCCCGTCGCGACGGTTCCATGGGTGCCGTGCCCGTTCCGTCGAGAATTTTCCTGCTCGAGGGCACGGTGACGGCGTAACTCACCCATCAAATTGACGGCCGTGCCCGTGACGGGCACGACGCACAGCCCTAAAATTAATTCGGACCGGTGCCGCGAAATATTACCTACCTACGCCCCCGAATGACGGCGCATCAAGTTCTTCCGATAGGGGACTCATTTTTTTACAATCAGGGACCTGTATTGCCATCATCCTATCAGACATTACGATGCTCAGATGCCCACGTCAGACACTGAAAACCAAAAGGTAGTGGTTGTGACCCTGGGTAGAAATGAGGGCACTCTAGTTTTTCGACCAAATGTTCACTGGAAATGCCGTTCATTTCTCGGCAATCATGGGGAAATTACCATATATGGCAGTCCAGTCAATGGCGGACCGAAATTTTTGGTTTTTTTTCACCTATTTAGGCTACAAATTTGAAAAGTCATTGTCACCTAGGCCAAAAATGTTCAGTTCACGACTTCTGTCACCTGAAAATTTGGTCGAAATACTACAGTACGAGTGGGCAGTCCATCAAAAGAGACTAGCCAAGACACACATGGGGTTCACTCTAGGAGCAGTCATATTATCAGACCTCGCCGAAAATCCTCAGGATGTTGGGCTAGTTACTGGTGTTGTGAGTAGATTCATAAGCAAAATAATAAAATCCCTAAAGAGAAGGGGAAGGGAAGAAAAGAGAAAGAGAATCCTCACCATCTGCTGCTAATTTGAGGTAAGATGAGAATCTGACCATATCTACATAACTGTCTCCGCACAATTGCTCACCAGGCCCAAGTTATTGAGCAGTGGTTGAGCCGCTCGCATTCAGCATTTCCTTCCATGCTGATATGATTGGCAAATGTGTCAACATGCTCAATGTTAGTACCTTGGTTTGAGGTGCTTCGCTTTGTGCTGGTCAAGTTCAGTTGAACATGGCGGGTGGAACATCTGAAAATGAGGCGGAGTTTGACTCTGATTCGTAATCATCTGTCATTTTATCTTGCAGCGGTAAGTTGATTCTCATATTGTTGAGACTTTCGAGCTCCTGACAGCGACTTCAAATTCCCGAGTTTCCCACCATGCCCTCGAGCTCAGTTATTTTACAGGTTGTTGTTTCAAATATCCGTCAAGCAGAGTCTTTACAGACTCTCAGTCAATTATTCATGCCTTTAAAATTCACGGTCAACTCCTTTTAGTGCCCGTGGAAACCCGTGGTATTCTTTCCGGCCGTACACCGTGGCGTCCTGTTAGAAGGCTGAAAACAGTTTCCGTCCTGCCCATGGCCCATGCCGTGGAAATGCCGTTGAATCCACGGCCGTCACGGCCCTAGCCGCATCTGCTAGCCGCGGTGGGGATATCATTGCCTAGCCGCATTTGGTGATATTATTAGCGAATAACGATAGTGCAGTATCTACCCACAGCATCAGTAACCAGCCAAGGCTGAACATTTTGTAAAATAAAGGCTCATTGAGTTCTTGTATGGAAGAGAAATTTGTGTGGTGGACACGAATTTTATCCCTCGCGATTACAGCCGATACCATCGCGAGGCCCAATGGCAACGTTAATCCCACAGTTGTTCCGCCTACCCTGTGGCGTTTCCAGTTCCGCGTTGGATGACACGTCTGCAGACGTTTCCCCATCAAGTGAAACCCACACCATAAATAAGTTGCGAGGACGTGGCGTCGCCTCCTTCGCATGTCTTCCCACCTGACAAGTGCTCAGACGACAGTTCTCGGTGGATGGGTCGGCCAGATTGTATATGCTAGCTGCAATGACTAACCATTGTTCACAGGATCTCACAATATATGCGGCTCTGTTTCTCCAAGGCGTTTTATGTGCACAATTTGCTAAATACACGAATGTGAACAAGCGCGACTCGGTATGGCTGAAACTCTTCGTGGCGGGTCTCGCGCTGTTGACTGCTTTGAAAATGCTACAAGTCTCGTACGCTTTCCTCTCTCCACCCCCAAACCATGCTTATACTTTGGCCCTCCCAGAACTGTAAAGTGGTTGCAAAATGTCACTCTGGCCGGAAATCCAGAAGCGGCTTGCAAGCTGTGGGTGAGAAATTGGGTGCCCAAGCTTAATCCGATCTTTGAAGCCGTGGTCGGGATCATCGTTCAAATTTTCTTTTGTCGACGTCTCTGGGTGAATGTTTACATATCTGTTACATTTTTTCCAACGGACCATGGACTCATTCCTTTTACAGGCAATATCCCGCAACATATACGTCGTCATCGCTTGCATGGCTTCGTTTACGCTCGCACTTGTTTCGGGGAGTGTTGCGGTATGGTTCATAGGGGGATGTATGAGTTGGCGCTGACTTACATGGACAGGCTACCATATTGTTAAGAACGAATAGCTTCTCGC
Organism: Mycena galopus ATCC 62051; assembly: GCA_014925785.1. NCBI lineage: Eukaryota > Fungi > Basidiomycota > Agaricomycetes > Agaricales > Mycenaceae > Mycena > Mycena galopus. The sequence continues at coordinate 645,830 of WIQG01000027.1, forward strand.
ACCCGAACCCCACTTGGAGTATGTCTTTGACCTTCTCACACTCGGGTGGTCCGTCATGCTGTTCTGATTCAGTGTCCACCCATTTGGTGGTTGCGATGTGTGGAGACCTTCTGTTGACCGGAAGTACAGCATTCTACTTGCTCGTGCGTTCTCAATCTCCCTAATTTCCGGTTGTTTAATTTACATTTCTAGCGACACTGTAAAACCGTCCTCCCGCGCGGCCCGATCGCACCCATCCTCAACTCGCTATTTCGAGTGACAATACAGGCAAGTCTGTAGATCTGTGAAACCGTATTTTTCTGACCTTCAAATCCACTGGCAGTCCGCGGCTCCGGTAGCCTTGGTAAGGGTCATCGCCACCGTTGGCATGTTGATGTTGCGACAGAAGAACCCTGGGACCTTCGTGAGGATGCTCAGCGCCATCGCGGTCACGCTGCTCCCGCAGCTGTATGTCTGGTCTGCGATGTGGACCCTTAACTCTCGGGAAGACATATATCTCGCAGCGGACAATGACCGGTACACTCTGCACCCAGAATTACGCGAGACTGAGACAGCACGGCAGCTAAATATGGGGGGGAGGAAGATCGTTGATTCTCAAAGGGTTACAGGATGACTCCGTCTTATTTCGCGTGGCAGAAAAGGACCCGCGGAATGGCCCGAAGGTGTGCAGAGCAACGTATAACTTTTTCCCGATTCAAGGACTACAACGTTGTAGACGGGGGGGTATGTTCAAATTTAGACTGTACTAAAGCACGATAGAGTGCATAGCCCTCGACATCAATTAATAATATTGTCTGTGCGATCCTGACAAGAGGTTTGTGGACCGCCTAGCTCGTCTCCTCGGTGCAGCCAGATGAATTAGTTCTATACGAGCAGTTGCTCGGCTGCTTCATCCCGACCCAGAGCATGCTCAGATCAATCCAGCTCAGGACAGGGTGCGTGGCCGTGAAGCAGAATAGCGTCCCAGCCAACTGGAGAATCTGGGGAGATTGTGAGAATATCTGACGGAACCGGGAGTCCCGGTACACATTCCGGTGCGTACCCGAAACGGTCGGCACTAAGAGCCGGAGCTTTCATCAAAGGAAGCGTCGGAGTCGAGTCGGAGTTTGAAAAAGCTTCAGTCAAGTTCACTTTTATAAAGACAGATTTGTATTACTCCCGTGGCTTGGGTCATTCGGCGTGACCTAATCCCAGAGCAATTTGTTTAGAATTCAAACACCCTTGCCTGTCGATATCACTACTTTGCAGGCACCTGGGTTCTCGAGCTCTTGCTGGGAACCATACCGAGAAATCTTTGGGACTATGAGAATATCTGAGCTCTATCTAACGGGGGCATGAACTTTCTTGCCCATCATTGTTAGCAGTTGATGTCGGAAAAAACGTAAATTGGTATGTTATTTAGACGGCTTCCAACGGCCTTCCAAGGCAGTTGCAAGGCGGATCACAAGGCTATTGGAAGCGGTGTCAAGACAATTAACATTTTTCCGATATGAAACATTTGTGAAACATCAATTTGGCCGACATGCCTTGATCTTTCGGTCCATTGCGATGGCTGCAAGACAGCTATTATCAGTGACTGCCTACCTGGCCACACTAGCTAGGTCACTTGCATAATATGAGCCTGTGTGATAGAGACCCTGGAGATTTGGCGCCGGGACGGAATATGACCTATGAGGACATCGTATGCCAGATTAGGTGAAACGAGGCGGCCATCCGATGTTGATCGAGATGGCGGCGTGTGCACTGTGAACCTGATTTCTTATCTCCGGATCCGAACAGCCCTTTGTGCAGACCTCACGCTCGTTCTCCACCAATTTCCTCACCGATTGAGAAGTTCGGGGGCTCAATCTCTTCCCTTGGTTCTGGCCAATCACCTCTTACCACACCACACACAAAAATGACTACCTTTCACCTTCTGGACCCTCCAAGAGCATCAGGACCTGATCTCAAGTGGCACAATCTGGCCACCCCTGCAGTGAACCACAGGTGTCTGTTACTGACCTAGAACTCGACAGTCGCATTCAATACCATTTGGGTCAGCAATCTGCTCTGTTCCTGGTAGCATGCGCCATTCCCTGGACACAGCAATTTCACCCATCCTCCTTGGCTTGAAAGAAAATATTTATGGTCTTCATATGTCTCAGATGTACTGTTTGAATGTGTATAATAATTCAGTTGTATCTATTGGATGATTCGGGATGCATCGGGGTGACCAGCATGAGTGCGAACGAGTGATGTAGCGGGCGGCCAGCTACCCATTTGATCCCCGAGTAACAACAATTTTAGTGGGAGTGGGACTTGTCCAGTCCCACTCCATCACTTATAAAGTGCGACTCAGTCCCATTAATGACGGTTACGGAGTGCGACTGATGGCGAATGCATCCGAAGTGCGACTGATGCACTGATAGCAGTGATACGTAACCGTGAAGCACGAACACGGCACCGTATTATGGTACCGTGTCCGTGGAGCTTCCGTCACGGCAACGGCCGTCCTTTCGACGGCCGTTTTTCTAACATCTGACAGGACGGGACGGGTAACGGGACGGCCGCAAAAACAGTAACGGGTTGCGTCCGTTTTGTTTTGCTATTCATTGCACATTTTACTTGCGCATTAATTCATTTTGACTGTGATATCATTGATTGAATGTTATCTTCTTATTACCACGCCAACTGACCCTTTTGACTGTGCAAACATTGTGGGGTTGAACCTCGGCAATTCGGCAATCATCTGGGGGCTTGGCCGAAAATTCCAATAAAATGTATTTGTCCTCAGATTCTGGCTCCAAAAATGTGGTACTGCACCCAAAAGATATTCTCCTTACGCTCGTTGCTGTATGGATCCCTGCATGAAATAGTAACCTGCCTGCTTGGTTTTAAACCTCAAATTAAATCACCCATTTCAACAGCCATCACGCCCGTCATTCGACGGGCCGTTGGAGGAAGTAAAAATTCGTTGACAGGACGGGCAAGGCACCTGTTTGACGGGTGCCGCCAAACCGTCGCAACGGTTACGGGCGGAGGCTCTAAAGCCGTCGGCTAACCAGTCGCACTTGGGAAACCGAGTCGCACTTTTGATGGACAAAAGTGCGACTCAAACACATCAGTGCAACTCAGCGACTCCCACTCCCACTACTCTTGTATATACTCTTGATCCCCTTTTGGGATACCACTGGAAAATAAATTCGGTGAATCATTTAAACTCATGTAAATTCGCGTAAATTATCTCGCATCACCTGTAGGATGCACACCTTTGTTTCAGAGCTTTCTCACCGGCAACCTGGCTAGTACTTTAGGTTCCCGGTGTTTCTCAACGGTGGTCTATTACTCTCTTGATAAAATTACGACTGTTTGTCTGGAGCCATTTCAAACTCCGCCATCTGTCAATCATCAGGCCCTAAATGTCAACTCATGTAGCTCATAACTCTTGCTTTGACCGGTTTTTCTTCCTCAATTTCGCGTAGTTATTGCTCAATTTTCTTTACACAAATCATTCTATTAATATCTTGGAGAGGACAACTCAATTTTTACTTGTCCGAGTTTTTCAATGCAATGAAAATAGTGGCTGGGGGAAGGGTCAATAGTGGCAGTGTCTCAAGATCCATTAGATTCAAATCTGATTGTTTCTGACTTGTTTTACCTGTCGACGGTTCAATTCTCACAAGAGGCATTTTATTTTTGCCTTGCTTTTCTTCGTTTTTTTTGTTCTACTCTCTTTATTTTTCCATAGCTCTACTGCACTGGTCACACTCTCCCTCCATTCTCTTTTTGCTAATGGTGTCATCCATACCACAGCTCTCCAAGGGATTTTTGGTGGATTCATGTCAAATCCCCAATTGAGATGCTCCCAAAATAAATCTATGCCTTCCGTCGTCTGGTGAACAAATGAAATTTGTGGCCTAAAGCGGGATCTGCCGGAACCAGCGAAGTGGCAGGGACTGCACAACCTCGGATGGCCGCAGAGGCAGACTGCTACAAGAGGACTAACTAAAACTATGGAAAGAAAACAACAGGGGATGGTGGGAGGGGGAAAAGAAAAGACAGCAGCTGCAGAAACTGCAAGCATGCTATGAGATGTAGGTAGAAGGAAAGAGAGACGAGCTAGATACCTGCAAGCATGCTATGAGATGTAGGTAGAAGGAAAGAGAGACAATATAAATGTACGCGTGTCGTGCGACATGTCAATCAAGGAACGTGAGAAAGTTCCTCCTGTCATGGTGGCTGAGTAATTTCTTATGTAACAGTTTCTGATTTTACTCTCAGCTGTTCAAATTTTTCGGTGTTAAAATTCCGTTCTCCCTGCGCCATTCCTTCATCATTGAACTTTGTTTTTGCTTCCTCAGAAATCTGCTGTTAGTGTTTGTTGTTTGCAAAAGGCCCGCACAAGTTTGACGCTGTCAGTGTGATGTCATGTCTCAACCTTCATTTTCCAAGCATTCCTGATCTTTGCTTCATACCGTTTCAACGCGGCCTCGTACGTTCGGGGTAAGCTGGCAACTATTTTAGATCATCATTATACGGACAACTCTAATACTGGGCTCGAAGGAGTCCATCGAGAAATGAGTGAGTTCTGGAGGGTGCAAGTAGTCCCAATACACACTTTTTTGTGAAGCTTCTGAGATATTTATTTATTCATAGACCTTCGTGATATTTCAAATGAAGCATCTAATGATATGTATTTACAAATTGCAAGCTGCATTTTGGCCATATTCCCCTGATATTGTGTGCCAGAGTGTGAATTATGGACCAGTGTGACATCACACATAGGCTGGCCAGAGGGTGATGTCACACAGTCAGCAACTTCACAAGTTCTTCTCGGGCGCTTTTTTGGTACTTTCGTTCTTTTGTCTCCTTTTGAGTCACTTTTTGGGCAGCTTTTTCAAACCCCAGAATCACTTTTTCTTTTTTGGATATTTTTGGCCTTCTTTTCAACGCTCTTTTCAATCCAAAGCAAAAAACTTACTTGGTGAACGATGTGCTCCGAACTAAACCCAAACAATCCAATTATCACCCAAATATAACCCAAGTCTTTCCGATATAAGCAGTGATGCCCACAGAAATAAGACGAGGATCAGAAATAGGCTGATCAGAGGAAGCAAGAGCTGAGATACAGACGAGTGGTAGTCTCTTGTACAGGGCCTAACAATAGGTTGAAGGGAAGGTATAAGATTCCCACAGAAAGATGAACCTTCACTACAAGATATCACCAGGAATTGGCCTGAGAGATAATCGAGCAATGAAAATAAGATAGTTAAGAGCTTCGCAGCTATGAGACGAGCAAGTGTTATGTGTGTGGTGGTGGTGATGTCCGGAGACGCGCGATAGACCTCCTAGAGGCGAACAATAGACTATTTCCACGAGGATATATGCCCAAAAGCTTATTTCCCAGAGAACCCGATTGACGATTTACGATGTACGATGAACGATGAGCGATACAATTTGACGATTTGACGATGAGCGATGACGATGACGATAAAACGATTTCGATTCCAGTACTATGTAGCCTCAATCACGCCCTAAGACGTTTCCAGTAACCAACTTCTTATTCCCAACAGAAAGGTTTCCCAATGTTAAAGTCCAACGACAATACACACTGCGCCAACCCCAGAAATAGCCCAAATCGCAAGCGTTATGCCTACTAGTACAAGGGGATTCTGTGTCCTGCTCGTAATAATGTCCCCAACTACTTATACAAATCCCAAAATCATACGAAAGTCCTCAAATGAAGCAGAAATTAGTAAAATGGCCCGAGATCGTCCCTCCTTTCCCGTTTATCCGTCGGAAGAATAGCTGCGAGCGTATTGCCATTGGCCGGAGCCCAGGTAGTCCCTGATTTCCCGACCATGCGACTTTTGTCATCCAAGATATTTGAAAACACCAGTCCCCTGGCTGACTGATATTACTTCGTCCGTCTATCCCTTTTGTCTCCTGCCCCTTTCCCGTAGCTCCTGACCATTGGATCTTATTCCCCTGGCCTCCAGCTTTCCGTAGATACCCCTAGCGTAACCTTTTCCCAGAAAGGTTTCTTATTCCCAACTTCGCTTCCTCGGAATAAGATCAATCCCATCAGATTATCTTAACCGACCTTCGCTTATCCCGGAATCTCTCCGGTATGAGCTTCCCCGACCTCACACGCCTGTCACATGGAAGGCCTTTCCTTTAGCCGAGCAGGAATAAGCTTATTCCCGCATGTCCCATTGTAAGTATCTCTGGCTTATTTCTCGTTGTGGAAATAAGTTCCAGAGATAGTCTCTTTAGAGGTTTGTGGGCTACACTTTCCTCTACGGTTTTCGAGGCGAGCACTGCCAGTCCGCAGGGTAGTCACCTACCCTTTGTACCCGTTACTCTGTGATCCTGACCCTGCCAGCTATACCGAGACCGTATACTAGCTCTCAGAAATAAGCCTATACTGTAATCAGACTATTCCGAAACGCGCGAAAAGTGCGGTGTTTAGGTATAGTTCAATTCCAGACAGTTCATAGGCCTGCAATATTTTTTCACAAAATTTATGTAGGACTAGAATGCTATCTCGTGGGCATGATGATCTGCATATTTGTTGACATAGAAGGCTTGGAAAGCATCCAAAGAGTCAGAAAAATCCAAGTCCGCTACAGGAACAAACTCCTTTCCAGCAACACCGATGAGATGTGCACCACAAAACAAAGGATCAATGTGTACCACCGCCATCACACGTTCCCCAGGCCGGCCCTGAACGAAATCGGGTTTTACAATCCACATGGACACGGCTGCTGTCCGTGAACGGAAAACCACTGCACAAGTGCACAGGGATAGTCAATATTGCGGGAAATTCGATGCCTGAAGACGTCATGTGTTGATGGGATTATTAAATAGCCTTTTTGAGTGATGCTGGAATGCCGAGTGGTTCAAAGGTTAATTCGGAAGTAAGTTGGAAGTTGATCCAAGAGAATATTGGTGTTTCTCCTATTCCAAATACTTCTTGCATCTTGAAAACAAGAGCAATTCCACCGTATCTTGTGCATGTGAAGTGCGGGCAATGTTGTGTGATTTCCGTGATTTCACAATTGTGGTATCACAGCATTGGTTGGTGAGGAGGATTTGACTCAGGGGCTTGTTGCGGCTCGGGCGTCGATACAGCTTCTTAACTGCCTTGATATGCTTCGACTCCGTGAAGGAGGAGCACAATCTGTTTGGGGCACCAAACACCTGAATAAGGGGCCCGTAATGCACCATAGAATGTTGGCGAGGCAGTGAAAATCCGTCCGGTCTAACGACCCGAAAGATCTCGCGTGCTTCATGAAAACATTTGATGGTCGCGTTGATAGCAAGAAGAGTGTCTTCGTTGATGACCGACCAGCGTACAAGGTGGCACAATTTGGTGATATGAGCGACTGTTTGAACCACTTGATGGGGTACATGACCAGCAATCGCCGGGAGGTAAACCTACCAAGGAGGATTTAATTAAAATTTCCAGGCGGTTGATTGAAGCATACATACCTTCATCAATCCTTTCGAATCATTACCTGCCCACTGCTTAAATCCTCACCCCACAGGGAAATGACGAAGACCTGGGAACAGCGGGGGGATGGCAATGCTGCGGGTGCTGTTCAATAATATATGGAATGGAAAAACAGTGAAGGCATACCACCGATCAATGTCAGCCAGAATTCGTTCCGCTTCAGCATTATCATTGATTGCTCGGATGTACTCCTCCACCCAGTCGACTATGTGATCCTTGAATGTTCCCTTGATAATTTGGTGTAGAAGATCAATCGAAATCAATTCGTGAATATCGGCGCGCGGAAAATCTGCGGTGAATGGCTGGAATAAGAACATTGAGAAAGAGATGAGTGAGATGGCACCAGACTCACGATTATATCCCCAACAATTCCGAAGTCGTCCCAGAGTTCTTTGAGGGTACATCCCTCTAATAACGTGTTTGTATGTTCCGCACATCGCCGTGGACTGTCCCTGTCAAGATCGTGCGCAGGACATAGACAACTGGATAACAATGAAATCAATAAACACGTTGTATAAGTGTTCGTGAAAACGCACCGTGGACAGTGCCCTTGGACAATGCACGTCAGTAGTGCTTGTTCAGGGTAGTCGGCGATTTAGGGCCCCAGGCCGTATATCGCACAGCGAAAATGACCATCGGCACACCGTGTGATATGAGGTTTTGTCAAATGCGGCTTCAATGGCTGGAGGATTCGCGCAATGGATGAATGGAAAAGTTGCTGCCGAAATTTTCGGAATTCCTTGCTCTTGGTGTATTGCCGTGTTGCTGAAATATTTTTAGTTGGTGGTTGTGAAGGAGACAAGGTGAGAAAAGTCATACTTTTGGGAATAGACGGAAAGGCCATCACAGAGAGTGCTTCGCGATGCGCTCTCCACCCTCCATTATGCGCATTGCCGACTGCACCATAGAACGGGTAGAACCCAGTATTGCCGGTGCCAACTGAGACTGTAGTCTTGTCACTGCCAAAAACACCGGGAACATACAACGCTCCATGGCACTCTGAATCTGCCGCGATTTTATCCTGAATAAAACATCACCTGACCAGCGGACGTTCACAAATTAACAATTTATTGCCTGCTCCCAAACCCCATTCCTTGAAAACAAGTCGATAAACTGGCGCTTTCCATTCTTGAAAATACGCTTCGGCGCCCAGTCCATTTCATCGTTAAAGTCAGGGTTGGCTAGCTGTTTCTCGAAGATCCCCAGAGGCGATCGAAACCAAACTTCAAACGTCTCAGTCATCCAGACAGGAATCAGTCCCATCTCCGTGAGCGGACCTGTGTATTTGACGGAGAAGGACTCCCAAGGAATATCCCCCTGCTGGATTGCATCTATTGTCGCATACAGGTCCTTGTGATTCGCAAATGGTGGGTCCGTTCCCTTGTACAGAGCTGCGAGCAATTGTGCAAGATGATCTACCGACTTTGCCGACATCTCCTCCTGGACATACAAAAACTCTGCAAACGCGAACTCAGCGCAACTCACGAAAGGGGAATAGTTGTTGGCTGCGCGCTCCTCCCGCGGTGGTGGGAGAGCTCGTGGAGGTAAGTCATTGCCTTCAGTGTCAGAAGGAGTCTCTGAAATTGATATATTAGCACTTGATCTCGGACTTATATTCCACGACACACCATCTAAGATCGGATGTCACTCGGTAATTGTTCTCTGTTGGACAGGCGGTACAATGGACTGAGGCGGAGGGGATTGGAATGGTCCAGGACCTGGAGAATGCAGGGGGCTATTTCCATGGCGGGGTAGATCATTGGTATGGGTTGAATTCGAGAGAACCGGATGCACTGTCGCGAGCGTAACATGGGTCCTAGAAGACAGTGTGCATGACCAGAACACTAATCATCCCCCCATCAGGGCTGGAGAAGGTTCTTCGTCGGCGACCCGAGAAGTCTACTGTGGAGGAGGAGCCAAGTAAGTCTAGCCTTACACTTCTCTGTTAGCTAAGATGATGATTCTCTTGCAGTCGTAGAAGGCGCCATTGTTGATCCTTGCTCTGACGGCCCCGGGAGCAGTGACGACTATCAGCCTGACCAAGAAAAGCAGTCCTCCAACTCCGAGGACGAAGTCATGGATGCTTCCGACAAAGAAGCGCCTAAACTCACAAAGACGGCAGGGAGGACCAAGAAGGCGGCAAAGGGCAGTGCGAGTCGCGACACAGTTGATGCGGAGAGGAATGTTAGAGAATGAGATTAAATGTTAGTACAGAGTGACGATAGGCTACTAGGCGATCGAGGCGAGGCTGTTAGCAGGTGAAATCAGCTTACCTGGTAGAGTACTAAGATGCGGATGGTGCCAGGAAGCAAGAAAGAAAATAAGCGCCGAGCCACGAGGCCGAAGAAGCGGGGAAAGGTTCGGCATGATGGCATGCCGTGTATTTTGATCTCGATCGGCATGCTGGGTGGGATATTGACCGGGGTCTATTTTCGTGGTGCTGGTGGCCACAACCACAGAATATTATAGAAATTTCACAGATGAATGGGAGTGCCGCTTAGACCGGACTTCATCAATGTGGGGACCATTGTACCTAGCGATTTGCTTAAGGCTCCAACTGTTTAGTTTTCGTTTACGAGGGCCCGTAAACTAAACGGTAAACGGTTCGAAAATGTTTACAAATGTTTAAAAACGATAGATTTGAGCCTAATAAATTTGATAGATGGTAGGTGTAAATAATATAGTTACGATGGGCTTGACTTGAATAACCCAGCCTTAATCCACATCCTCGCATTTTGCGAAAGTAGAAGATGCTTCCATTCACGCGAAAAAGTGACAGCTTTTTGAAGCGGTCTTGGGTGGTCCGTGCGAGGCCAGGCACATGATATGGAAGGCATTGATAGGGAGCTTTGTGGCAGACGAGACGGTCGGACTCCGATTCGGAGACAAGCAGCGGAATTATCAGGTGATAAATATCCGCACCATCACGAGGATCAGGTGGAACAATGACTCATGTAACTTACATGTACACAATCCTCAACTAGCCGTTTAAACCGTTTTTTTTCCCTTTTTTTTTTACCTTTTACAGGGGTCCGTAAACAAAACGGATTATTAATCCGTTTAAAAACGAAAAAGGTTGGAGCCTTACATTTGCTTCAGAGAATTGAACGGGAGAAATTAAAAAAAAACCGGTTAAGTACGAGTCACGCCATGCGGATTGCGGTGGCCTCATCCAACAAGTCTTCCGGTTTGGATTACACTATGCCATTCAAGCTCAACGGTCGCAGCAGCTAGGATTAATTTTTTGCACAAAATTGTACATCATCAAAATTAATCTTTTACACGATTTGCTATGCACTTCCCAGCTACCCAAAATGGAATCCTCCACTGCTACCAAGATTAATCTTGTAGGTTAATTTTCCCACCTTTCATATAGCATAAAAAAATTAATCTTCTTCTACTGGCAGCAGCTGTGCCTTGTGAGAATATAATTTTCTGATTAGTCTGAGATTTAATTGAAACGTGACTCAGAGAAGATGAATCTTGGAAGATTAATTGTATGAGAAGATTAATTTTAGCAGTAAAAGTGGCAAAAGGATTGCCCAGACTGGTGTTCGAACACACCACCGTGCGAGGCGGTGGAAGAAGAATAGACGGAGTACATAGTTTAACCACTACGCCAAACCACAGATGGCAAACCAGCTATGCATGGCCTATATATCAATATGCATGCTCTGTATATCAAGCAATCTGGACAGAACAAAGCGAAATTCTGTACAAGTCCAGTTCATGTTGTGGAGAGTCTTCGTAATTGCACTACTGCACTATTTTGACCAAGTTTTCAGGTGATGTGTGATGCAACATGCTGAACTGAACACTTCAGCCACTAGTGACAGTGGAATTGACATTTTGGGGCTGCAATAGGCCAAAGAATGCGAAATTCTGACTCTAGAATGAACTCTTGATAAAGATTAAATTTTCAAAGATTAGATTTTTTTAAACAAGATTAAATCCTCTCAGATTGAACTTTATTGGTTTCCCTGGCCTCACTTACATTGATATGGTGACTCCATTAGGAATGCCTATGGTCCTGCTGGTCTAGTGGGAACAAGCAGTTCTTTGCTTTGAGATTAAATCGTGGGTATGTTAGTGTCGCAAGTTCAATTCTGCAAGAGCGCACTTTTTGATTTCCACTTTAAACAGATTTAATCTCCCCGAAATCCCCGACAATTAAATTTTCATCCACTACATACCAAATACGGTACTTTTCTTAAGCCATACAAAAACGTGGAGAAAATTAATCTTGATGATGTACAATTTCGTGTAAAAAATTAATCCTATCTACTGATATCACTGTCAAGCTGGGGCGCACAGCGCGATGATCAGATGCAACAGGTCCGCAACATCCATATAGTCTCACCGAGAAGATTTCACCGTCCTTCGGCCTACAGTATCAAGGAGTTGTACCTACCTCCGTCACCTCATTACTTCGCTTAAAAATCCGAAAATTCGTCAGTTTGATCGGAAACTGTGAAAATTGTCAAATAGAAAGAATTCTGGGAAAGCTCGTCGCCTCTGTCGAATTCTCGTCACTTGGATTGTTTGATCATGTGCTGGGTTCACGGAACGGAGGCACGGGAATCCCTTGCTTCTTTAACCACCGTCCGCACCCCGCTGGTGGTTGTGCGTCCCGCCGGCGATGGGCTCCAGTGAGTCACTACAGTCGATTACAGCAGACACTCCCGGTAACACTCTTTTTCCCCAGCCCATTGACTCCTTTCAACCACGATGTGGAAGAGGGGAATTCCCAGCTGGTAGATTCTTTAAATGGGTCGGTGATCCGTGTACTGTACCATTTCGACCAGTGTTCAAGTAACGCGTAACACCGAGTTTTTCTGATCCCTTGAAAAATCACCACAATTCAAAAGAAAATTTTCCGGCCATCTCAGTGTATAAAAAATCCAAAATTAATGAACACTTGGTCGAAATGGTACAGTAGTTGCAGATCGAATGGTGGGGAACAAAATATAAAATGGAGTCCTAGAGTAAGAAGACGGTGCAAAAACAGAGTGTGAGAGTGCGAAAATGCCGTGTGAACAAGGTGAAGTCGTAATGCGAGATTCGAGGGGTTCTGGTGGCTAAATAACCCATTGGTGACTTTTTTAGACTTGTGGGCGAGGACCTCCGATGCTGTCTCTGAGCGTGTGGGCCCTGCACTGGTCACAGATGTCGTGGTTTGTGGAAGAAAGGTGATGATGTGGCCCTATTTACCATACAAACAAATAATGTAACGTAAATTACCGGCGTACCAAAGTAGAATAGAAAAAAGCGTTCCATATCCCGGCCATCCGACCCTGCAGCAACGACAACGACAGCGAAAACACAACAGGTAGGTTTCAATTCCAGTATTCAAGCACAGTATGTCAATTAATTCTGATATTCCTCGTCGGAAGTTCCAGCACCACTAGGGTAGACCAACGGAGTCAACCAGGCTGGTCAATGTGAGCGCACATTCGTCTCCGACACCTGACAGATACTGAGGCATCACCAGAGCTCTCGTTGAGGGGAAACTATATAGCAAAGAAGCCCCGCATGCGCATGGAGTTGATGGAATTCGCAGTTCGGTGTGCATTAGAATAGAGGTACTTGTCTCCTTTTTTGGCGTCGCGTATATCCTCTTGCAATAAGAAGATCTTGATTCTTAATGCCCGGCACGTCGCTCAGCTGGAACACATATTGTTGCTCCCATCGTTCTAGCTTATTAGCAGTCACCTACCGTCTAAACCCCAGCTTGAAACGAGAAAGACGGGATCTGTGGAATTATTGCTGTTGAACTCACTCTGCTTGCGCATTCTCAAAGATAAGGAGTTGAAATTATCAGAAATGTATACCAGAAACCTTCTGAACTGTATGCAAAAAACTCCTTGATGCCGCAGCAATTGAATAAACGGTTGAACTAGGTATTGCATCAACTTACACGTATACTTCACCCCTCAGAAGACCTTCTGGACATGGAAAAAAATATCAAAAGGCTGCCTGAACGGTTGAGCTGAACAGTTGAACATGATAATAGCATTGTTCAACACATTAGTTCGCAAGTGTGAACAAACAAAGTTCCTGTTTGAGGAATTTTAACCCTTCCACAGCACGCGGTCATAATCCTCGACATTGTTCAAATAGCCAGCCCTCGGGTTTCTTCCGAAACGGTTGAGAATGGGATGGTTGGCCCGCAACTCTCTCGGCCGCTGCCTTCAACTGAAAGTTTACAAGCTACATATATGCTGTCGACTATTCTTACAGTACACTTCACTTTAAATTGAACCACTCAGCATTGACCCCTACCCAAGTCTAAACTTATCTGTGCCGCCGGCAACTTCTGGAGTCGAGCATGCTCAAAAGAACTAGAACGATGTTACGCTGCGGAAAGATAATAGTGTGCACTATGCGTGCGACTGACCGTGCACTATCCATGCGTCTGATGCGAGTCGTGCTCGTGTGATTATCGTCACTGGTACATTCAGTTGAACTGTCAAACCTTCGCGGAATGCGATCAAACGCACGAACTCCCACAACGCTAAGCGAAGTAACTAAGTGACGAAGATGGCGCGGACTCGCTCAGTTACCAGTGTTCCAAGGTCAGCACCCTTAACTACACCGATTACCTTTTATTAGTTGAGTGGCAATTTTGCTTACCATTTGGTGGCTCTTCATCACAACATCCACATGTGCCGTTCTGCGAAACATACACTGCCATTCAGCCAACGGGTAGGCGACGTAATTTTGAGACGTCTCGCCAGTCCCTAGCAGAAGGCTGTGTCTAGGCGTTGCTGCCTGACTAGGCGCCTCGTGTCGAGGCGTCTAGGAACAGCTCGGTTTGATGCGCTGTCGAGGCCGTGGCCTAGGCAGAGCTTGATGACCGATGCCGAGGTGATGAGAGCCCCTCGGCATCTGTTGTCTAGGTTACCGTCGCGCGCCTCGGGGAAACTAGACCGGGCTGTGTCTAGTTAACCGGTACTGTCTAGGCGCACGTGGCTGCCTAGCCGGAGCTCGGCATTACCTCCGCAGACCTCCACGTGCCTACGTTTTGATCAGTCGAGGGGCCGGCTGAATCATGAATGCAGTGATAATGTGTCAAAAAGGTTCATGTACGTGATACGTCCTATATCAATCGGCTGGGGCCTGTTCGTATGTTTTCGCTCAGCCCATTGGCTAAATATGTGTCACCACAATCAACGAAAACTCACCACTCATCCGACAACTCATAGGTCGGCATGTACCACTATGTGGACGGTATTTCGGTCGCGCTGGTCATCTTGTTATCCACAAGATAAGGGTGGGTCATCTCTCCTCGTTGACATGCAGTTTGGACTCGGTATGCTTCCATTTCCACTCCTCTCTCAAAGGCTGAGGAACCATTTCTTACTCAGGTCGGGCGCCCTGTTTTCGGTCTCATTCCCGTTACGGGATTGACAGATCCCCACAGAAACCTTAAATCGCCGTAATACGCGACGGTTATACGGTATACGGATAGCGGAAGTTTTGCGGCGGTTACACTACTTATATTGCTATAATCGCCAAATTCGGTCTTTTGATTGGACGTCGCATAAGTTGCCTCAACCCTCATTTTCGGCCCAGAGTCGTAACCCTCATGATTTTGTGTCCCAACGGCTGCGCAATGCCCAACTCCCGTAAACACGAGCCAACTTGGTCGTATAAAGCGTGACTGGAATGTGACGGTACGCGTCTTTGGTAGGAGGACGATGACAAGGGACCCGGATGGGATGATTTGTTAGAGGAGGACCCTAGTAATTACGATCCGGGCTACATTATGAACATATAATTACAGTAATAGAGCCACGATGAAAGCATGGCAGATACACTAGGGAACATTACCGGAAAACCCCGGCTTAAGCCAAAGCCAAGCCCTCCCCGACGGCTTTGGCTTTGGCTTGAGGACTGGGAAGCCAAAGCCCGCCCAAGCCAAGCCAAAGCCAGCTAGTTTTTAACGAGATCAGTGACGTTCTACAGCGCGCTCCCAACAATTGCAAGCTCCCGAGGCGTCCCTATCTTGAACTCTCACCATCCACATCCGATTGACGTGATGCATGGGCTGCCAGCCTGCCAGACAGTATATATTCCGCTTGTATGAACCTTTGACAACTTGGTACTAGGTAGGTAGGTAGGTAGCATTACACGGCACGGTCCGCTCAGGAACGCCAATGACAAACGCCTCTGGTTGTTATTCCGATTGACAGCAAACGGCCAGAAGTCACAGCCAAGGGCGGCCTTCGGACACCGGGACCGGCGTTCATATGGATCATCATTCAATTGAAAGAGCCGAGAGATATTTGCCAAGGAGACCCTCAAGCTACTTAAGTTACTCGTCCACCGCCCACTGATCGCTCAATTTGTGGCATTGTTTTCCCAAGGGTCGGGAATGCTGTAATCATTTTTGGAGAGTGGACATTGTGCGGGTTGTAGGGGATATGCCGGGATGCATCTCGTCCCGCCCGCTTATAAGGGTTCGACCTTCCATAATGGGTAAATTTCTGGGGGATTCCAGGGACCACGTGCACCAAGCGTGCCAAGATACCACACACAAAATACTGTCCTATTTCGTTCAATTCGTATGTCACACGTCACACCCGATTTTCAAAAACCCTTGCAATAATTTTTTCTCGATTTTATCGGATTTTGGAGATTTGTCGGAGAAATTAAAAGTCACGTGCCATAGGAATTGAACGAAATAGGACAGTGGGCGTTCGCGAAAGCTTAATGCGCCTAAATCTAAGAAAGGCGTGGTTTGTCACAAAGGTGGAGCTGGGTGGAGTTTCCGGGTTTAGCGGGAATCGGGTGCCGTTCCGTAACCCCGAGAACTGCTATTTATGTCATCTTCACCTTCTGGCGTCCGCGCATTCCGCTAGATTCCGCTCCCTAGCCACGAGGAATATACGCACCACTCTGTTTGAACTGACATACGTATGCTAAATTTCGCCATCCCATTGCCTAATCCAAGAATCTATATAACAAAAGACGTAAGTGTCTTGGACAAACGTAAAAGTGGAGCGCGCGGAGCGTCGTATGGAAACCCGGAGCACCAAGCTGATATGCGAGATTGCCGATGGCTCCATGAATGATCGCCGCCGGTGCCGGTAATATTGCAGGGCTTCGATGGCAGATGCACAATCCGTTCACAAGCACAAAGTGCAGAAGGAGAATCTCGGATCCATCTGACCCTGCTAATTTTCCCTAGGTTCACCATTCCGCGTCCGCCGTCTGTCCACGAGAGCCCAAGACATTACCAAAATGATGCTCAAATACCGAAAGCCTTACCAACGCAATAACAAGTGAGATGTTTCAACATGGCAACGTGCAATCTGTGCACCCAAGAACAGGTTGTGAAATGCACAATTCGTCCCTGGTTCATCCGGAAGCGGGTGCGAATTAAGAGGGCCGATGTGCGGTACGTATGGAGTAAATCGCGGGGAGCGCTAAATTTCTTTGAGTACAATCAGCTCCGAAGTCAGCAGAAAAGTGCTCGGAAGTCGGCAGAAAAATTGTAATCAACCAATCAATTTAGAGAGATCTGTTTTGTTGCTGAAACTGAAATTAATTGTGGGCCACGACTCCAGACCAAATATGTATACGCAGCAGAAAAAAATCGCAATTTTAAGGCCATGTCGGACCAAAATAGAGTAAAACAGCTAGCTGCGCGCAAATTTTATCCAGTAAAACTGGGTCAAAATCGGGCTAAAAACGGTCGGAGTTCCAAGGGAGTGTCCGCGGGCCTTCTCTCACTCAGTGTTGAGTATTTTGTAAAAACTCAATAGTCCCCGCTGTGTATTATGTACGTAGTACGTACAAAACAAACCCGGACAGCAATCTATCGTAAACCCAACAGGAATAGCGACCCGTAATGACGGATCATTTCTTACATTAAATTTTCCGCGGCTTCCACGCGCTCATTCACTCTCCCCAATTCCACCATGGGCACCACGTATGATCTAACCTTGGGGTAACTTTTTTCAGACATTCAGCAATCGTCGGAGGCCTCACCTGTTTAACAGCTGCCTCCTCGTCTCCTCATGGGCTAACATGGTGTAAGGTGTCGTCTCTGCCACAACGCCTATCTTCTACTAAATCTCGTTTGCACCTAGGCTCTTCACACTGGAGTATGTACCTCTCATGATCATCTGAATACCTTGACACTAAGAATCATCCACAGAATAAAAGAGTGCGTCATATCTCCCTTCACCTTGACGAGTCCCGCTGATCATAGATGGCAGGATTTTCAATTACTTCGGTCGATACAAGCGCGGTAAGTCTCGACGATTGGTCTATGCTTTATCATAATTCACTCACAAGCTCGCTAAGACCCGGTATTCAACAAAATCATGGTCCTCACTGCGCTCTCGGGAGATATACTCACAGTCTTTGCCTGTGTTTCTTCTTCCTACTTGTACATGGTATCCGTGAGTGATCATGCGATGCTATCGACCTCACAGCAACGTCTAACGTACTTTTTCCATGGAAAGCATTGGGGCGAGCTGGTATGCGGTTTCTTCCCGCCATAAATCTAAGCTGAAGATCGGTGGCAGGATTACGTCGCTTCTCAGTGAGACCTTATTGTGCGAATGCCTATTTTTGCTCACCCGGATTTCAGACCGTGGGGTATTGCAGGCTACGTCATTGGAACTGGAATCACCGGAGCCGCGGTACAGATCTTCCTGACCCGCATGGTGTTCAACCTGTCCGTGAACGGTTACCCCTGCTATTTATTGTCCGGCTGACCCTGGTCTCTAGGACGCAACAATGGATCTGGTTGCCCATTCTCGCATTGTTCATCATGGTCGGTCTTACTGGCGCCGGAGCAACCGCGGCGACGCTGATTACCTCGCGCGCGATATCATCAAGAGAGGGACTTGTCAAGTCCGTGTACTAGCTTGCGTCTTTTGCAACTGGGTTTGACATTTGCAGATGGGTGACGGTGTGGCTCAGCGGATGCGTTGCCGCCGACACGTTCATCACGATCATCCTCGTCGTGAAGTTCCAGACCCTCAAGGCCGCTTTCGTGGGGACTAGCGAGTGAGTGAAACATCATTCTCGGAAGCTTTTCGAATATTTATTGCGTCTGGTGTTTAGACTCTTGCGCCGCTTATCTCTCGCTGCAATACGGAACGGATCTATAACAACAACGATAACGTATGCGATTGAATTATCATCGGGAATCCTAGAGAAACTGAAGTTCAACAGTATCGTGACCGTCGTTCTGTTCAAGATTCAACCGGAGACGAACTGTGAGTTGAATGGCTTGTTTTCTCGTAACCCATGCCTAATTTAAACTATAGCGGCTTTGATGCTCGAGGTAAACTCTCCTCGCCTCTCCAACACCTCTGCTAACGCGTCTTCGCTCAGATCACCATCGGACGTGTCTATACCTTGTACGTTTCGTCCGTCCATCTTGTTCATCTGAAACCTCATCGGCATCCCACAGGTGCATGCTTTCAAATCTCAACAACCGCGTGTGGTTAACCAACCAATCCACCGGCGTAGTTGACGTCACCTCTGCTGCGTTCAACCGAAATCCCACCACTGCCACGGAGTCCAATCAGACCACCAGTGCCTTAGTCCGAATCCAGACCGATATCGAGCACTCGACGGACTATGAAAATGGGCAGAGGATTCCGATGGACCCGTTGGTGTACGGCAAGCGGAAGCCCGGCGACATGGAGCACGGGAACGTCGGGTATGTGGTCAGCGACAAGAAAGGCGGTGATTATGGGGAATTTTGAAGAATGAGTGCTTTTTGTGTCTCGTTTAATCCTTAGAGAGTGAGAACATGTAGGAAATGGGAATACCGGCGACCGTAACCGGAATAAGCACCGAGATCAGATGCGACACAATGAACATATTCCCTTTACCTACCGGCATAGGGCCAGGGGAATATGCCACGCCTGCGACGAGCCTTACAGTATGTTCTTCTGGGGTTCGACATTTTCATTGCGACGACGATCCAATGGGTGCACTCCACACTATTCAGGCTCTCACTAGTACCACTAGTTTCGCTTGGTTTCACACGCCTGAAGGGCTCGCTTGTGCTTTTCATTTAGCCCCGCAGTTTCGCTTGGATTGACAGCGATGAGTAGACGCCAATCTCTGTATCGCTGTTCCTCCACCCATCACAGGTGATAGGCAAGTCATCGTGTAAATCTCGATGTGCTCGGAGACCTGAATAAGTACCCGGATAATGTCGTTGAAGTGAGGACAACAGATCCTTTGATCTGAGGGTTTTGTCAATGGCATTAACGAGCCGCTTTGCGACAGGGACAAAACGGGGCCGAGTCAATTTACTTGCTCGTAAGTCACTGTCGTTGGATGGTGTTCGTTAAGACCAGTACATAAGATAAACCCAGATGTGATTGAAAGACACGATAACATCAAGGCATACCACACGGAGCATAGCTCTGGGTGGTCGAATCGAGCCGCAACGCTAATAGAGCTAGCCGGAGTCAAAAGCGAGTGTGCTCACAAGTTGCTGAATGGAATTTTGGTTGAAGATTCAGCGGTTGAGGACAGAGGAAATTTCCAGCAACTAAGATTGCTTCCGTATCGGGTCCCCGGCTTCACAAAAACTGGAAGAAGGAGGATTCGAGCATGAGTACACAAAGTGAGCCGCCCTCCCCACAGGTACTTTCCTTCCTCGAATGCAATGCGGTTCTTCGGGAACTTCAAATCAAACTTGAGAGATGCCGAACGATGGTGATGGAATCAACCCGAAAATTGATGTCGAAATCAACAACCATAAATTCCCGCACAGCCACGACCGTTTCCTCCTCCGCTCCCCCTTTCGCCCTCGACGCTCATACAATACCGCAACCGACCGAGGCATACCCTCTCCCATCTGGAATGTTTATCCTGTAGAAGTGACCACGAGCGCGACCGCGAGCAATAGCGAGACAACTACCAAGACAATGGGCAAGACAAAAGCAGGCGAAGGACGACGCTAATCAGCGGAACGGTAGGACGTGTCTGTCGTTATTTGCTTTGCGTTCTCTCCTAACCCCACCCGTCTTGTCTTCCTTGTTACCCACTTACCTTCCCTGCCCCTGGGAACACCCGCACGCCCCACGCCCCGCACCCCGCGCTCACATCCGGTGGCTACGCCCACGCCCACGCCCTACGCCCCACGTCTCGTGCCCACACCCCCGTGCTCAATCAGCTTAATTATTCCATTCTTACTCCACCGCGACGACGAAGAGGCGCTCGCAAGGTATGTCCACACTTCCACCTCTCATTTTATTCCTTCCTCTGCTCTCATATCGCTGTGATGCCACTTCCGCGCAGCCGCTGCGTGGTGTACTAGTCTATGTATCCTCTGCGCGCACGCCTCCAACGCGTTATCTACATATGCATCTCATACACCCGTGGCGTAGGCTGCAGCAATGCATGTCATTTCCTGGCGTTCCTCCATGCCCGGGGGAATGTATGGAGTATGTCTCTTTCCTTCCCGGGTAAGTCAATCGCACGTTCGAATTCAATTCGGTCGTTCTTATCCACTTGATACTGAGACGTGTGTGCGCGTCCTGTCTTGTCCATCCTAGCTAATGTCCATGTACCCAGACTCTTCCAAATTCATTCACTCACCAGTATTGCAAACACCAAGAGCCACGAGCTCCTCGCGACCGCCAATGGCTGCCCACTTTCCTTCGCATCTCGAACAACCCAAGGTACAATGAACGCGGCGGAGATGACCACGATCTCGCCGTCCCCCCGATCCTGTCGTGGTTGCCGGACGGCAGCTCAGGATACCTTGCTTTTTTAACGCGATCTCGAGTGGTGTGCGCATCTGAATGCGATTCTGCGCGCGTTCTCCCCATCTACCTTCTACTCCTCTGACGACTCGTGGTGCTCGCTCTTTTCCTCTCACCTTCCCTTTTCCCTGTCAATGACATTGACGCATGCCCAGACCGTAAAGGACCGCAAAGCTGAGGCCGAGCTTGCATGCGCGCGACGATGCAGAGCTCTAGGACGGTGCGTCCACACTTCCGTGCAGTTCCGCATCTCCCCCCCCCCCTTTGCCCTCTATCCCTATCGCAGCGCTCTGCGCCCCGCAATTCCACGCCCTGAACGCACGCACCGTATCCATGTGGCGGTTTTACGCCAGGCGCGGATCTGGGCCCGATCAGACGGCTTTCCTCCAGGTCATGTCCGAGCGAATACAGCATCCATATCGTATATGTATGTATTCTGCCCGCCCCGCGCCACGACATGGAGGCATAGTTCCTAGGCCGCGTGTTTTTGCTGCCAGTGCGGGCGCATGTTCATCGGCAGGTCCGAATCTCATTCGGAGGTCTTTACTTAATAATGTGGATTCTTCCTCTCCGTTATAGCGAATTTCAATATATCCAAAGTGTCAAACTTTCTCAATGACTTCGCAAATGCTGAGCTCCAAAACGTCTTCGCCACCAATGCATTGATGATTCGCTGTTGGCCGGCCCCAGCTTCTTGCACATCCGCAACGACTTCATCGGCGGCAACGCGATATACGCCGGAGACAAGACTAGGCTCTGTGTAGCTGTCCCGACCGATCTTTGTTCAATCTGGCTGTTCACTAGATTCTCAATTGGGCGTTTCGTTTCGGTAATCTCCTTTTACCTGCTCTTGATCGCAAGGCCTATTCCTATCACTCACCATGAAGTGCGCTCCGCGTCCTCTCTGGAAAACAATTTTACAAAATGGACAGATCTCTCTCAGTCATTTACTCATCTCTTGCTCCGCGAGCACGGTTCTGCGCACATGTCAAGCACGCGTTGTATATGTATGTATCTCATACTCAATATCTCATTCTGCGAACCCTAAGACGCCTGCACATGTCGCGTTCTGTTCTTCCCCTTCCACGCGAGCTCTGTGGGAAATTTAGTGCAGTGCAAATCTCCATGCGCTTCGCCTGCCGTGGGGCTTTCCATTCGGCAATACAGCATGCTGTCCAGCAACACGACACCCTCATACAAAGATCTTGGTCTAATCCTGTATATGCAAGGCGCGTACTTCATCAACCGCCGTAGGGTGAAAAACATCCCGTGGCGCCCCCCGCATCCTCGGCGCATGCAGGCTGAGTGCCGGATTATACGACCAAACCTGTTCCGCTCGAGGCGCATCGTGAGATCCAGTTTATGGTCTTATGGATTGATTGTATTTCGTTGGGATGGCCATCATCCGCGTGTCATCCTGCTTGGGAAACCAGCGGGTGCTCGACTACCCACCTTGTGGTGGCCCACCGGCGCGGGGATGACGTATCTCGTGTCCTACATGACGTGGATCTGAGCAAAACAAAAAATGACGGGGCGCCCTCAAAACTCGCAGAGTTGACGGCAAAGATATCTGGACGGCAAAGATATCTGGACGATGTTTGCCTGCCCCCCGATTGTCCATGCCGAAATTCCCGAAACAATTGCAAGATAGATATACCACCTTTACATGCTGTTTGAAGGTAGACCAAGATGTGACCGAGCGACAGGGGTTTGAGTCAAGGGGATGTCCGGACACTACGTACCACCATGACCTATATAACCCTTGTATCTCACAGATGGTCGGCTCAGATATGGGGGAATGGATTACTCAGAATGCAACATGGTCCCCAACAAGTGCACGCGGGTATTCACTCACCATCCAGTCCTCTCCTTCCAATCGTCCCAGATCTCTTCAGGATTGGGAGTCAGATCCTCCCAGATGCTGTCACTTTCAGGCAAAATATTTTAGATCCGGCTTATGAGATCCCCCGAAGGGTCAGGAAAAGTCTAAGCCCAAAAGGTTCACATCAATCCACAAGATACTATCACTCGGAATTCACCTTCAGCCATTCAATCACGTTATGGACGTTCCCCTTGTTATTGCCCCGCCTAGGATCACTGATCACAGATGCCCCTTCAGCTTCACGCAGAGTCTGGAGAAGCTCAGGACACGGGGGCAAGATCTGAGAACGCAACCCCAAAAAGGTGCAGTTTCGCTATGTTGTAATATGAGCCCGAAGTGCCCGAAGGGCTGAGTAAGGCTTACTGATATATTAGTAATGTACCCCGAGAGCGCAGAATATTCTAGATACACTTTGTACAGTATATAAGTTAGACACTGGGACCTTAAGCCCCAGTGGATTGTAACCTTTGACCTAACAGTGGTGTGCACAAGCTAACAAACAAGCTTAATCACAACACACTAAATGTGGGATTCTATCAGGTACACAAACCACTCTTCAATGACAATGCGCACCGGAGCTGTATGGGTAATTGGTGAGTAGTGAGTTTCATCATTACTGTCATAGCGCCAGCAGCCAAGTGGCGTAGGTCTGGATCCGGGTGGAGCTGGCGAATGCGCATCCGATGGGACACCGATACAAAGAGACTTTCCAGCTCTTCTCCGTTGTCGCCGACGGATTCCCGAAGAGGACAAATAATGGCCCTCAGTTTGTCCCATGAGAGATCTAGAACCTGGCGAATTTCATACAGAATTGGATGGTGACCCCGCTGGGTATTATAGAGTAGCGGGTATGCATGGAAATCCGAATCAGCTCGGGCGATGTCTGGGTCACGACATCATGTATTTCCCCTTCCGTTCTGGTCTTTTCCTCGGTAGCTTGAGACCAAATAAGATCACAGCGACGCATGAAGTGATAGTCGTCCCATAGTTGGATTAGGTCTTCTGGCGGTGATGGCTCTGCTTCCTGCATCCCGAATGCCCAATTCCGAATGCGATCCGGGTTCCTATATAGATTGTCGAAAATGAAATCTGGGTTGAAGCAACGTAAAAGGTCAAAGATCTCAGGCCATGGCTGAGCGGACGTGACAACTGTGAGATCAAGGTCCCTGTAACATGGTTAATTATATAGGCTTCTGTTTTCAATGGATTTTACCAAGCGACATGACCAATGGCGTTCACGAACGGATCGTCGTTCGTGTAAGAAAGTGCCTGCACAATATCCACTGCCAGGTTCTGGTGGTGAACGCTGCGGACGCCCGTGAAGAAACCACGCGATCGTGTTTGTTCATTGAGGAAGTCCAAGAAAGAGGCGTGATGCGTAGTGAGAATGTCTTGGAAATTCGATGGGACATCTACTACAGAGCACGCTCGACGTAATGCCAATCGAACATCCCCAGTCTTCATGCCAAGGAGCTGTTCAATGTGCGGTAATGACAGAGATAAGTTGGCGGCAATGACAGATAAGATCCAGAGAAGTTGACGCCTTCCAGGTACTGCCTCCAGAATCTGAACGTAGAGCTGATCAAGCGCGGAAAAGGGCGATCCGTTTTCGGGTTCTGCGATACCCATGACAAGATCAAGACGTTCTGTTGGACGGAAGTCTGGGTCATCAATGAATTTGATAACGGTTGCTGCGTAGATGAAATATCCGGACGATTTGTTGACGACATGTTGGAAATCTGTTTGTGATGGCCAGGGACTTGCGACATCGACCATGGTTTCATGCTCTCGGTGGATCCGCGTGAACTCCGAGTCTAGATAGATTCGGATGTCGTCAAATGATTGATGGATATTAAATTTGCGATGAAGATCATCCAAGGACAATTGGCGGAACATTTGGTTGATATGCGACTCTGGTCTGCTGGCAATCAGAAAGCGAAGCGGGCAGTGTAATTGCATGACAGTCATTCCGACGAGCTCGATGATTTCCCGTTGAACATTTTCGTCCTCGCATTCGTCCAGGCCATCAACGACAATAGCCATAGTCCTCATGGGAACGAGGCCCTGTAGTGGTGCCATTATAAGTCTCTCAAGCTGTATGGAGAGGGACTTGTCCAATACGGCTGGTTCATTATCCATGCACATGAGGACAGCAGTCTTGAATTCGGGCAGGACGTTGGCGAGATGATATGCAATAGTAGGGAATAATTTCGTGGCATGGCCCCGAGCTGAATGTCCCCGCTTGAAGAAAAAACTCGCACCCAGGTGGCCTTCTGCCTCCAGGTTTTGACAAAGAGTCTGAGCAACAGCCGATTTGCCAGCACCAGCCAGACCGTGTAGCCAGAGGATTCTACTCTTCGGATCATCTTCCAATGCCCAGTCGTGTAGCTTGGCCAGAATATCTGTCCGGGTCGCGGGGTGACAACGTTCACGACGCGGGGGAGAGAAGCAGTTTGTCAAGAACTGGACCAAGGATTCAGACCATACAGCCGCCTGGTCTCAACCGCTGCTCACCGGCTTCCATGCGATTCGTAAACTCCAATCTTTCGATCGAAGTCATGACATCGAGCTGTGATTTACGTCATTAAACAAGCATTCTCATTCTAACACTGACACGATGCGTACCTGGAAAATCTGAAGATGACCATTCAGTCGCTTGAGGGAGGCCTCGATGGTCTTGAGATCTTCCTCGCTTTGGAGTATTTTTGCGAGATGCGGGCGTCGCTGAAGCACCTCAAATTCCGTTATCTCAGCCGCGAGAAATCTAGGAAAGGTTGGTGATACCATTGACGCAGCAACAAGATCTGGAAATATATCACACACTCAGAAAACTTCCACGCTCTTTCCTTCGCGTCCCCAGACGACGCCGTCTCCATAGCCTTGTTGATGACATCGATTGTCCGTGTGAGCTGCTGAAGCTGGGTTTCGACAGCGCTCTTGTTGGCCGAAATGGTCTGCGTCATTGGGAGTTCGGTCATTTCTCATCCACGCAAAGGGCACATGAAGACCTACACAGGCCAGGTCTAGGAATGAATGCATTCAAGACACTGATTGGGATCTTGAACGGGGTCCCATCGAGGAAAAGCTCTGTTTTCCTTGCCAGAAGAACGAACCCTGCCTTCAGAGTCCTAATATATTCTGGGACCGGGGATGGAATCGAATTCGAAGGTGGGTCCCCTTTCGCGGACGATGTGATTAGACAGGTCTCTGTCGCAAACGAGCTCAGCAATAGTAAAGAGCCAGTGGAACGGATGTGTACGTGTGCTGGTGAGCAGCGCGGCAGGGATTTGCAAGGGATCAGCGGGTCCATCAGCAACAGGAGGCTTTCGCCCGCAAAGGCGTCGTAATATTTTGAGCATGGCTGTTTCGAGTACGGATCGGGTGGTAGTGAGTCGGAGACAGAAGTGGTAGAGGCCCTGTGAAGGCCACGTCAGGCTCGTGTACGGCAACGAGACACGAGGGAACCCGCTGACCGATCTTCCTCCGTTGATATGGAGAGTGAAAAAAGTAACTTGTCCGTGCTAACTTTAACTTTGATCGCCCCTTCAGCTTAGCGGGGCTAACTTTACTTAACTTTACTTCACTTTTCCCACGCTTGGCCAAAGTAACTTGTTGACGGCTAACTTATGCGGTTCTGATAAAACAATGCAATGACCCCAGTAGATGCTTCCAAACACCTCAATAGTACTCCAAACAATAGTAATTACCAATCTTACTCCGCTAGAGTGTCTGTGAGTGGTTTCATCATTTTTTACACAAAGTTCAACAATATTGTTTGTTGGTGGCGGAGGTATTGCCGATGCCCACGCCCTCAGCAGGGCTTGGTCGGGCCGGGCTTGGTCCTGAGCCAGGGACTGAGGTAAGCAACCATTGTCAGAGTGAGGTCCGAGTCGAAAGTCTTGTAAATGAATTTACCAAGTGCAGGAAATAGCATTTTCTCTAATGACTTTGCAATTGAGATCTGGATTGGAGAAAGGAAAGTAGTTGTGGTCCTTCAACATTAGAAACTGCGTGCGAGAACATCCAGAAGCCCCTTTATTGGTGTACCACACTCACAATTGTTGCTGTCTCAAAGTTTAAATGGCTGGAAGTACACCATACAATGGACATATTCCTCAACTCATGGAAATGGGTGTAGATTTCTGAGCCAAGAAGACATGAATTTTCTAGATAGACAGTCCATTGACCTGGAACAGAGTGATGACTCGTGCCTGATCTGAAATCTGTAATGCACGAATGATCCTGAGTTGGAAAGCCAATAAAGATGATCAAAAAGCCAGTACATCTTTTGCTTCATGTGGCTACCCACACTATTCATGTAAAGCACATCAGGGAACGGCCTGAGATTTGGAATAATCATGTATTGAGTGCTTATCAGGTGCGAACCATCGAATGATTCAGATACGGTTGAAGAAACAATACCTAGATTTGTTTCAGTTTCCTTAGTTACATCTACTTACACATTTACTTGCTGTTACTTCAAGTTACTTGAAGCTACTTGAAGTTACTTGGCGCTAACTTGGCCGCCCAAGTTCGATCAAGCAAAGTAACTTATGCCATCAGGTGGCATCAATTACAGCCAAGTTTCCCCGTTTGCTTCCAAATTAGTGTCGAACAGGTGAGTAATGGACATAACAAAGGAAAAAATGACTAGAAGGTTCATCTATATAGGGCATTTACACCACGGGAAGTCAAGGAGTCTCTTCAATACCGTACTTTGCAGGACCACAAGGCTTGCGTAGTTGTGGCTCATTAGTAGCCTGCTCCACCTGTACTCGTGGGGTCTGGGATACGTTCCGGGGGGAAGAAACATTTCCACAGCGCGCTAAAAATTGCTGGAGATATGTACAAAGCTGGGTGGCAATAAAACAAACATCGGTGCAGTGACATGTTAGGACGCGAGGTCAGTGTGTTGGCTTTGATCTATTCCTTTGTTCCACCTGCCAAGCAAAGCCTCACTTCACACAGGGATCTATTTTTCATGTTACCTATCCACATGGACTTTTGGCAAGCGGGATCCTTGTCGGAGGAGTAATGGGAAATGCTATTCACATGGTTAGCGGTATATCCCGCATGCAGAGATGCAGATATTGCACTGGGAGTTGTTAACTTACTGTAACATCCCGTTACTTTTGCTAGCTTGAAGTTACTTAAGTTAACTTGTAAGTTACTTTTGCTAACTTTACTTTACTTGCCTGCCATAAGTAAAGTAAAGTTAGTTTTGGCAGGCCAAGTTAGTTTGTACAAGTAACTTTATTAACCATCGTTGATATGCATTGTGGGTGTCAACTGAATCATACATATGATTCATGGTGGATACGGCGTACATTTTCGACGTTGCCGATCTCATCCCGGTGACATTGCTCGGCTTCAACTGGCAAGGATCTAAACGTGTATTTCCTTGCTTCAGATGTCCTGACTTCATACTGGACCGTGACGTATGGTCGTCGATCAAGACAAGTCTCCCTCTGCCCGAGATGCCCGAAGGTAGTGAGGTTTGGGCGGCACTAGTAATCAGAGAAAGTGGGAACGGAGATTAATAGATCATGCTGCTCGTCTTTGATCACGCACCACATCCCGTGCCCAAGCTTAGCCCACGCTCCACCCAACTCTCAGGTTCGTGCCCAGCCACCGCTACCACTCTTACTCGCGATACCTCGAAGAAGGGACAGGCGCGCAACGCCCTGGTGCGCAACCCCAAGGGCCCCATTTTGAGGTCCTGCTTGTTTGCTTTCTACGTGTCTCTCTTCCTTGATAATTCCATATTGGATCCGCATCGCGCTACCTGCGTACACGGAGGTTCCAGGCTCTCCCCGATCCCACGTTGTGACAAGCATTATTGTGTGTTCGACAGGATTTTGGTCTAGATCTGACTTCATGTATCCGGATCCGTGTTTCCGTGCCCGCGGGAAACACGATTCGAGTAGTTATCTATGATCTCCTTCATCACAAGTTTTCTCATATAAAAGAGTGAAGTTTAAGGTGCGCATCCAACAACTAAGTACTCCTTAAGCGCGAAGAAGTGCTTGTTAAATTGTGGACTTGTTTTTTGATAAATCTCTTAATGGTGCCATTGCGTGGCCATGCAGATGCTTGAGCTTAGATTCAAACGTAACATCGATCCTCAGAACTCTGGTGAGTTTCAGCGGAAAATTTAGGATGTAGATGTATGTTACCGAATGTTAATACGGAGGGCGGTTCTCTCGGTCACTTCCAAAGACCAAACGGGCCAAATCTTGTATGTCCCAGGTGGCTTCGAACCTCCAGAAATTATTCTACCTTAAATAAGTCGCCAGATCGCTGGTTTAGAATAGGCCCGGACTTTCTCTCACCTGTACACGTTCAATGATTCAGCCAGTATCAGCAAACCTGCCGAAGGGTGGATATTAATTTTGTGGTTCTTAGTTGCAAGCCACAAAAAAACGAATGCTCGCGTTGGTATTTGGGGAAGGCTCACGCTCCAAAAGCGCGCTGTACAGATTTACGTCCCCGGGTGGATTCGAACCACCATCTCTCCCTTGTATCGTCAACACATGCTCTTATTCACTGGGAGTGAGCTGCCTTGCTCCACAGGGACTTTCCTATAATCCTTGTGGGCCTTCAATGTCACTCGAACTGCCCATTTGAAAACCTAACGAATGTTGCTCGTGTTGGTATTTGGGGATAGCTCATCATCGGGGGCTCCGGATCCAAAACACTTTGCACACACTCACGTCCCCTGGTGGATTCGAACCACCGTCTCTCCCTTGTATTGTGTACAGCCATCACAGAGAGTGAGCTGCCTTGCTCCACAGGGACTTTCCCAAAGTTCTTGTGGGCGTCCAATATCAATGTCATGGATTATCATTTCGAACTGGAGCTTACTTACCTGTGATTTGTTGTATCCCGGGCATCTCGGGCATAGTTATTCCGGGTCTCAAGTGTACCTGATTCTTGATTCCTGGGTCCTGAATCATCCTGTCGCTCAGACAGGGGGATTAAATTCAAGATAATTCTCCCTGGTACTACTCTCAGTACCCGAATGTAAAGTGTAGATAAGGAAAGTTCATAGGCTTCGATCTAGACCACCAGTCCCCTGTTGGAATCTGAAGCCAGCAGATCGAACCGGCCAGCTTGCCTCGACAGGAATAAAATCAGACACCTGCCTTGTGGTAAAGGCGCAAATCCTAGCGCTTCATCATCTGCCCTCCGGCTTCTCGAAATATCTATCCATCGATGCCGAAAATTCAAAACGCGTCGAGGTTTGCTCGCACATTTGACGCCGTATGCCGAACACGACCAGCCAAAAACGCCCACCTCATTTCATTTCGGGTACGAGTGCAACGCAACATACATCATCTGACCCTTCTCGCTACTTTCTTTACTTTACTTCAACACCGGCATATTCACCGACGCGCCCCCGCCCTCGCCCTCCCCGTCGACGTGCGCATCGTCCGACCGCCAGAGCGTCGTTGTCGTCGTTTTGGTTTGCGCGTAAAAGTTGATGCCGCTTCGTACGCAGTCGTAAGTAAGTGTCAGGAAAAGAAAAGAGCGACCGTGCCGCAGAAAAAATAAAAGAGAATCATGACGAGTTGAGACGCAAAGAGGTGATGCGTTCAGCTGAGGAGGTGGGTGGGGTGGGGTGCCAGGGAAGGAAGGACATGATGTGACACTCACCCTTTCCCGTAGAAATTGATATCGCCCAGGAAGCTCGCCTATACATACGGTCGGCCGCGTCAGCTATATCGTGTCTCGCTCTCCCTCGGGCCCGAACGACTGAGGCGGCCACAATGCGTGACGAACGCAACTTATTCCCCGTCCACGAAAACATCGGAAGGGGCCCCGGAATCGGCACATTCACCCCGATCTGCCCCGCTTCCACCTGCGCCGTGTGTTAGTTAGCGTGGTGCGCATCAATCATATCAACCGTAATGGGGAGGGAGATGCAAGGCAGGATTACTGGGGGAGGATTTATGTAACGGTCAGACACACCTTCGTCTCGAACTTCCTCCCGATCGGCCCCGACTGCGTGAAGATCGCCGCGCCGTTGCCGAATGGGTTCGCGTTGAGGACGGCGATGGCCGCGTGGGGACGCAGAGCGCGCACAGGACGGGGCCGAAAATCTCCTCTCTGGCGGGGGCGACGCCACCCAACCAAACATCAGCTCAATCCAATGCGATGAAAAGCGAGGTACGGGGCAGAAAGCCGAAGTACGAGGCAGAAAGGCGGAATGAATGTGGCGAGGAAGGGAAGGAAAGGTGGAAGGAAGTCTGAAAGAATAATCATAAGGAAACCTCACTTATACGCAGCAAGCTCCGTGGTCACCACCTCGATGATCGTTGCGCCGACCCAGTTCCCCGCGGGGTACCCGGGGACCAGCACTCCGCGTCCGTCGAGGAGGATTTTGGTCTTCGCGCGCGCGTTGTCTGCAGAGGCGATGAGGCCCTCGATCCGCGCAAGCGCGGCAGGGGTGATTACGGTCCACTCAGTATCCGCATCGAATGAGAATAATATCGCAGTCCGTTTTTCGCGATTCGAACAAGCTCGATAGAGAATGATGAAAAGGAAACAGGGGGAGAACATCGCAAGAGCAAGAAACAAAACGAGGGAAGGGGAGAAAGCAAACGAAGCGTAAAACAAAATACAACCCACCAACAGAAATAGCCATGCACCTCTGGCCCGCCGCGCCGCAGGCTGCCCCCAGGAGCGCATTCAGAGCCTAGTCCTTGTTCATGTCCGGCATCACGACCGCGTGGTTCTGTGTGCCCATGTTACACTTTGCGGTCGATTCATCGGTGAGCGAGTTAATTTAATGGGTTTGGTCAAGTAATGGACGAGGTAAAGTATCCAGAGTGAAGTGTGAGCCCTACGTACCTCCACGCGTTTCCCGTTCTTCGTGCCCCTGCATAAATCATAAAAATTAGTATGGGAGGGCGCGTGAAGAGTTTCAATTTCGCGGTGCCCTACACAGCTCGTATATATGCCTCCCCGCGCCATTCCCGCCCACAAAGCTGACCGCGCGGATGGCGTTCACGGTGGGGACGGTGCCGTGGACCTTGAGAGCCGGGAGGGAGGCCTGTTAATATTTGCAGCCGTCAGTCAAATCCCAATCAGAATTAGGTGAGGAGATCGAGGCGGGAAGGGGAGTGAGTGGGTTCAAAGGTGAAGATTGACTGGGGGGATGTTTGGAATGAAAGATGGAGGATGGGATCAGTTGGAGGTTAGGTGAGGAGCAAGTGAGAGAGGATATTGGTCGGAAAGAAAGCAAAGGGGAGAAGATGCGCACGCACCCACCCGGACACACAGCTCGGCGATGATCATGGTCGCGCGGGGGTCGTGCTCGGAGGGCTTGATGGCTGTTACCCGCGACGAGCGCAAGGGGGGATCATCCTGCATTGATTTCCAGGTTTAGTTGGTAGAATAGAGGAGGGAAAGGGAGTGGTCACGCGGGGAGGTTGAACGACGCGATGCGGGGTTGAATTTCGTTAGCCAATGCAGAAATGTGACGGGAGAGCCACAGAATGCGGCTGCGGGACGAAACATGGGGCAGCTGAAAGGGCGACGGTGAAGATGACATGCTCGCAAAAGTCGGGCTCACTCATCGCAGGATCCCCAGATGGCGTACGAACGCGGTAGCAGCTTCGGAGCCAACGGGACTTGTCCAGAGACCAGTCGGGCGACATGGGAGGACGAGAAGACTCAGAAGAGCCAAACACTGATCATGATGGTGCTGTCGATCAATGAGCAAACAATGACGGCATCTTCGCAAACTTCTCTCGAACTCCCATGTCGATTGACTCGATTCTGGGGTGTATCGCTTTCGCTCGGGCTCGTCCATTTTTGGCCTGAAAACAATTTACTGCGCAACATATCCACTAGGTAGCAATTCGGCAGCCGTCTTTTTCTCGGACTCGCAGTCTTTCTCTTTGACCTTTTTGCACTTGAGGCTGCGCCTCGCCCCCACATAGTTAAAACAGAAACAGTCCCCACAAGAAATCGGATGTGGTGTTCGGACAACCGCCGTCCGTGTTCTTTTAATCTCCTCTCAATGCCTGCCAGCACAGCGTCAACCCCCACTGGCGAACTCCTCGGTGGTGCTCCGTGGGGATCTCCTGGCCCTCAAATGGACAAATCTTCCACCTTCGCTGTGGTTTACTTGCGGTGGATTTGAATTTTTCTGGACATAGAGTTACATACACTCTCGCACTGTCCACAGGGATCAGAAGTCGTGTGCGGCTATGGTCGGTCAAGTAGCTGGCAGCACACGGTTCAATTCCCTGCGTCCGAACCTAGATATTCCTTTTGTTCCCGTGTCTTTTGGCTTCCAAGGTCCATTCAAAATACTTACGGCATGTCGGTCAAGTCCCGTCTCACGCCGGAGCGGAGTACTTTGACATTCGAACTCTTGCTCGCAATGATCGACCCGTCTGTAAAGATAGCGCCCTGCCTTTCTATCGCGACTTTGAAGCTTTGCGCAGTTACAGCCATCTCCTGTGTTTCATCTCGCTCTCGCTCGTGTTGAATCTTTGATTTATGGAAAATTCGACAGCCTATCCTCCTTCCCCGACGGAGTCAATTCGGTGTAGATCTCGGCACAATCTCATGTGAATTCTCATTAAAACATCCTTTCCACATCTCGCTCAGCACGTCTTCCCTTCCAACCCACGTCGTCGTTCTACATTCTTACAGCTCAACTCAGCCCGGCAACCCTTTAACCCTCGAGGCACTGATTCTCATCATTCTGCCTGGAAATCCTAACAGCGAGGCATACAACGTAGACCATTTGTTTTTCCTTATTCTCATACCGAATTTATTAGTACCTCTAAGTTATCTATGAAGTTCTACATCCGATGTAAGCGCACTGCTGTGGACTCGCGAGCCGGTGATAAGCGCGACCGACATACATGCTGGATGACCTCGACAATGATGCTGGAGCCCGCCTGGACGGTGCTGCCGTCAGCAGGGTTTGAATTGAGATGGTCTGCGCAAATGCAGTCGTCACAAATGCGGCGCTCAGAGCGAGGGAGGCTTCATGTGGGTGGATGGGCATTGAGTTGGAGGGGGTGGAAGACTGTTCTGGAACTACTTGCCTGTCATTTATTTTGTACCTAGCCATACGGGAGCGCAATGCCCGTTGATACGAATCTGGTACGAATCAGTCTGACTCCAACTCCGATTGTTGTGTAGCTCGAGAATAGAGCGAGTTTGTACCGAGGGCGAGTAGTCAGTCCTCTACCCTCGGATCCGAAGCTCTCGGACTCCTCAAACTCAGCTCCTGTCCGCATGTGCATTTAGATGTTATTATTTCCCTGCTGTGAGCTAGCGAACCTTAGTCAATGGTGTGTCTATTGCGCGAACAGTAATCAGACTCCTACATTAGATGTACATATGAACTCGCTGCAGCACAGGTAAAAATGCAACGAGGAAAGGGCAGCGAATGCGCTTGCCCGCTCTATATGTTGCAGGATATATGAGCTGTAACATAACATAAGTAACAAGACAAGGAAGAAGCAAAAAAAGCACAGCTTACGACAACGCCAGACGTATCACCTCCCCATACGCCCGGTTTCCGCGGGCGACTCAAGCACATACTAGGCTTGGAAACACTCCCATTGTCGCACGGATCCGTCGGGGATTCATAGCCTGCGATACCCGCCGAAATCATACTCAACATAGTCTTTGCAGGAATCGGTGAACCTCGAACTCGAACATAAGTAATCACGACTGACTTGGTCGAAATTATTTGAGATGAGGTACTTGTGAGGTACTGGTTTATTACCAGGAGTTTCACGGACGTACGTGCCACTGCATTCAGCCAACGGCTCGGCAACGTCATTTTTTTTTTTTTTTTGAATCCAATGTTATTTGCCCCTCGCCGCGTGCGGCACGGTGGGCATTCTTCTACACATGTACAGGAGAACTATGAGATCAATAGCAACTTTGGGACTCGGAGAGTCAGGGGGAGGTCCGCGGCATCATGCCTAAAACAGCTGGTTGCAATCGCCAAGCTGAGTCGGGCGGTGGCGCTTTTGCGCAAAAAGGTGGGAGGAGCCCCGGGGTTTAGGCCTCCCTCGCGGGTAGGCGCTGGTAAGTATGGTAAGTAAATTAAGGAAATGGATACGGTACGGGTGGGCTAGATGGGTGTAACGGGACCGTGTCGCTGCGTTTTCGTGGGCGGTTTGTACATGTAGTGCGGTCGTGAGGGGGGGGAGCGAGTTGTCTCAGAGCTCTCCCGAGGCAGTGTCATTCTCGGCGTCACGGAGGGCACGTTCGGCGGCGGCTTGGGCGGCGCGTGCGTCAGCCCAAGCGATGTAGAAGTCTGGGGGCAAGGCGTTCGGGATTCGGGCGGTGTTGAATGGGTCTGCCCTCCTTGGGTGCGACTCGGGGAATTTGAAGTTGACCAGAAACTTGTAGATCTCACTGCGTCCTGGTTTGTCTGGCGCCGCCGGAGGCGGCGGCAAGTCGCCGTGGACGGAGTGGAAGCGCCCCGTGCGTGTGAGGTAGCGAAATAGGTGAGGGAGGAGCTTCTTTTCACCTAGTAGCTTGGTGACACCCCTCGCAGATGGGCCCACTGCTCGGAATAACTCGCGTCGTGCCTCGTTGTGAGCTGAGCAATGCATGAGGTAGTGCATCACCGTTTCGTCAGATTGGCGGCAGCAGGGGCATATGGGGAAGTCGGCACGATTGATTTTGTGCAGGCAACGTCATTTTGAGACGTGCCAGAGAAGGCTGTGTCGAGGTGTGGCTGCCTGGCTAGACACCCCGTGTCGAGGTGCCTAGACCCAGCTCGATTTGATGCGCTGTCAAGGCTTGGTCGAGGCCGTGGCGTTGGCGGAGCTTGATCATTGATGACCGATGCTGAGGGCGTCAGAGTGCCTCGGCATGAGAGGTCTAGATGATCGTCGCGAGACTCGGTGTGACTTAAAAAAGGCGTGTCGAGCTAGGCGAGATTTGCCCTGTCTAGGTGCACGTGGCTGCCTAGACAGGCCTAGGCCAGAGCTCGGCAGACCTCAACGTGACTAGATTTTTGATCGCCGCGGGGTCGGCTGAATGCAGTGCCTTGCATGCATCTCAGATGAACGGGAGGGAAACATACATCGTGGGCCGGAATCTGCTGTCGATTTATTCGGGGAGAAGAACGCAACTAGAACTCAACGCAAACATTGGGTGGGAACCTATTCTGCTGTCGGTTTGACGTGTGAATGGGTTCATTGGAGGATTCAAAAAGTGGAGATCGTGCATAAGCTTCCGCGGGATATATTGCCGACCTCGAGTCGGGTGATATGGAACTGTCATCCGAAAAAATCCAGCGAGCTACGGGCATATGTGGCCGCTGGATGGCTTCTCGTTCATTCAGTCAAAGTTCGGCTACGGGCTCGATTCTCATGTCGATCCAGGTTTTGATTCGCCATCGATTCAGACGTCGATTCTCCACCAAGAATCGACATAGAATCGAGATGGTTATCGAGCCATCAAGAATTGAGCTGAATCGATGATTCGACTCCGGAGTCGAATCAGCGATTCACGGCGATTCACGAGAATCATCAATTTTCGGTAACCCTTATGACTTCCCCTATTGCCTATCCCACGATCGACAGTGATCTACACCCGATCCGCATATGTCTGCATTGCTGCGCGGACATGGGCTCTCAACGCAGTGTGTGTTCTAAAACAATGCCTGCAGCAAGATGAAATTCGTCCTGAGTGCATTCTGGCAGGTTTTCTGGCGTACATTCTGGCGCCAGAAGCAAAAAATGGTCACAGAACAGACGCTGGCGTCGGCTATCTTTTTATGTCACGTCTGGCGCCAGATGCGATTCTGGCAAGCTGGCGGTGTTGGTAGAGCTGGTGCCAGATGCGTCAGCTCAAACACATTTTCCTGGCGAACCAATCATCATTTGCTATTCTCATCAAGCAGATCAGCGCCTTCATCAGCAAAACCTGGGCCAACTACGCAGTGGTACGTACCCAGTTGTACCTGCTGTACCGCCTGTACCACCTGTACCGTGGGTACCCCTTTAGGTACCTGTACGTACTTGGGCCGAAAGTCCGTACTTTCGGCCGAAGTACGTACCGCTCTGTACCTCCGCTGTACTTGGCTGTACTCGTGCTGTACTTGACTGTACTTTCCTTGTACTTCAAATGCAGCAACATCACAGCTGGTTTTAATGCATTTAAAATAGATAATACAGCTTTCAATTCTCATCCCACAGCACAGTAGAAGACAAAAAATCAAGATAGATTGGGGTGAAACAGTGTTGACACAATAATATCTGCTCTCTAGCAGGAGACGGGCGCGCAGGCAATGACACACAAGAACTACATTCAGTGGAGAGACCATTCTGTGCACAGCAATAGTTAGTTGAGAAAATGACACAGGTGAATTAACTGGACGTACTGAAAAGAGCCGGTGAAGTTGGGTTCCCAAGAATACAGGTTTAACTGTTCACAGGAACTGGGTCAGTTTCAGGACAGATGTAGATGAAGAAATCAAAGGACGTACACGAAGCGATGCTTCCAAACATCCACGCCCGCCTCCACTTGGCAATCTGGTGCAGGGCAGCACGCGATGCAGTGCACCTGCAAACACAAAGATAAGGCCGTTAAAAATGGATTTAATATAAAGAGTAGAAGTAGAATTTAGTCACCTTCAACGTCCCCACGTCCGCAAGCGCCGCCATCGCGTGCCGGTTGAACGAGGAGGGTGTGACATAGTCAAAGTTGACATGGCGGATGCACAAGATGCCGCTAGGGAGCAAAGGGGCTGCATCAGCATACATATATATGGAGAGAGAGGGGGAGGGGCACGAGCACAGGCATGACCATGAAGAAGCAGGATGCTGCCGCCGCCAACAACGAGCCCGATCATGTGACGCCGGAACCATCCGCATCGAGAAGCGACTCTAGGGTGCACAGCCACTCTCTGCGATGAGCACACTATACCCAGTGGATGCTGGGGAACACACCATTCTACTCAGAGCAATAATTAGTTGAGGAAACAACACATGAAATTAAGTTGACATACAGAATAGAGTGAAGCTGGACGTGCGGAATAGAGGCTTAACTGTTCAAAAACTCAGTCAATATGGACAGACATAGATAAAAAATTTGAGGGACGTACGCGCAGTGATTAGCGAATACACAGTGATCTGCTCAAAAGGAAAGGTCGACACAGGTCATTCAAAGATACAAAAAAACACACCTGCAAACACAATCTCAAACTATTCTGAAAGTCACTGAGCAGTAAGTAATTAACCTGAAGCTGGGGAATAGAAAAGTGAAGAGACTTACTTCATGTCCTGTACAACCAGCTCTAGTCCGAGTCTGTTGGCACCAACTGTACAGTGTGAACAATCAGTACGACAAGACTCAGGACACAAAGGAAAAGAGACAATGCATATGCCTACCAAAAAGTCGCAACCCTTGCTCCTATAGGTCTCCTCACAGTTTCGCTATGCTGGCATCGCAGGTGGCGCGGTGGCAACGACGCCGACAAACACGTACTTGGAAGAACCTCGAGTGATCAATCATGGTGTTTGAGGCGCGAGGTGACATTGAGGTAAAGAGTTGAAAGGATAAAGGTAAGGAGATGGAGAGAAAGTAGAGGATGGTGGTGGTAAAGGTGAAAGAAGAGACGAACCATCGCCAAATATTTGGCGCCAGCTCTAGATCCATCACGTGCATGGTACCGAACATTCTCGAGCCTTCTGCCGCTGCCACCTTCATCTCCACAACAAATGGCCACCCTTGACTTGTCTCTACTCGCTAAGAATTGTCCCTCATACCGCAATATCTTCTCCCTTTTACTTTGTGACCTAGAGGGCAGCAGCATTCTCAACACTATGCCCTTCCACCTGACACGATACCGATTCAGTGCACCCTGGAATGAGGCACGGAACAGACGCCTGGCGTTTGTGCATCTCCGAAACACGATGCTATGGCTTTACTATATGTCAGAGCCATGAGCGCCCTGCACATAAGTAGGTATCCTTTCATCCTATCTCGTCTCATTCTCCTCTTTCATTGCCTACTCTTACCCACCATTCTTACTTTTCTTTTCAGGCCGACTCCTTCCAATCCGACATCTTCCATCCCACTGCCTCCTAGCCTGGCCTCACTGCCGCCGGGTTCTTCCTGGCGCTGCAATGCCCTGCGCAAGTAGCTCGCTTACAAATTTTCTGCAGTGCGCAAGTCGACGACAGTTCGTCTTTTTTCACTTAAATTTCCTTCATTCTCATTCCTCTTCTCCATTTCTCCAGAACACCGTTGGTGATGTCAAGAAGCCCCATCGTTTGCGGGGACCATCGCTCTCCGTGAAATCCGTTGCTACCGATAGTCAACTGAGCTCCTCATTCGCAACGTCTCATACGTGAAAAGTTGCCCAGGATTTCAAGGTGCGCTCTTTCGTGTCTTTCCTTCCTCAATCTCATTCTCTTTGTCCAAAGCTTGAAAAAGTACCGGTGGCAAAGCCCCCGCGCAAGCAGCTCGCTTTCAAATCCTCGGCAGCGCACAGGTCGACCATGGTTTGTCGTTTTCTTGTTCCCTTCATCATGACTTCTCATCCCGATCCACCAGCAGCAAGTGCGCTGCGTCCTGCGGGCAGGACGACGTGCGCGAGGAGCGCCGCAGTGGATCCACGATTCCGATAGTCCGCAGCAGTGTCCGATGCAGCAACGGCATCAAATGGTCATGTGGCGCCTTGTCCCCGCTGGCCTCCCCGCTCTCCGGCCGCTGCACCGGCCTCCCACGTACCGCGTCGACATTCCATGATATCCAGTTCACGTGCTGCCGCCGGCTCGCACTGAGCAGAGAGGGTGGCACGCGTCTTGCAATCTTTGGGTGGGGGATGACGTGTGCGCACCAGTCCGCCTGCGAAGATGCCCAGCATGCCCTGGTGTGGGGCCCGCCCGCTGCGCCGAGAACAGGTGTCAGCGCGGCCGTTGCCGTGCGCTTCTGCTACCCGTTCGCCCTCGGTGCCGGCGACCCCGCAAACAACTTTGACAGCGGTGCCATTCACTCCTGCGTGCCCTTCCCCTCTCCCACATGCGCGGCGTGTTCCTCTGCCAATGGGCACGCCGCCTTCACCGGGTCTATTGTCGCCTCGCTCACGCGTGCCGCGCTCCCCGGGTCGAGCACCACCTCGGTCAGCAGCACGCGCATCTCCCCCAGCGCCCCGAACGTCTCCCGCCGCATGCCGAGCAGCGTCAGCACGTTGTGCCGCCCCGCGCACAGCTCCTCATCCTGCATGCTTGCATTGCGCAGCTGCTTGCCTACATCGGCGAGGATGCCTGCGACGGTGCTGCACGACAGGTGCGCAATGTCCGCGCCGCGGATGCCGGGGTACTTGAGGCGGTTGGTGAGCGAGAGCGTGTCAACGGTCTGCATGCGCTGCCACAGCGCTTGCGTGCGTTCGAGCGTCGGGAGGCTCGCGGAGGGCGTGGGTTGCTCGTGCTGACCGTGTTGGCTGCGCGCTGAGTGCTCCTAGATTCCTGCCTCCATTTCTCTATTGTTGTATTCTACTGTACTTCTAGTTATTGTACCTCTATTTATATTTACTCAATCCATCTTTCTCTGGTATTCAACTTTTGGTGTGCTTTTCAACCAATCCGCAATGTGCTACGTCTCTGACGCCATTTTCTGGCTTTGTTAAGCACGTGGTTGAGAACAAAGAGATGGTGGGAGTCCCTTTGTGAACGGATATGTATGGGCAAAATGTAGACCAGTACATAGTTGGGCCCTAACTACAAAGAGCTACGTACCTAGGCCAAAAGTACATGAAGTACAGTGAAGTACAGTGGATGCCCCAATGGTACACGCCAGTTACAAACGGTTACATACCGGTACGTACATAGCCCAAAAGGTACAAGAGGTACAAGCAAGTACAAGCGAAGTCCCGCCAAAACCAGGATTTGCTGATGTTCCACAGCGCGCACAGTCTATGTGTACTGCGGAACGCAGAACACAACAGCCGCGTCCTCACTTGGCTAATACTATGTACACGGTCTTCGGTTCCGGACACAAGAATACTCTCAGATCGGCGCTCGAACGCCGACTCACCCTTCGCTTTCCCAGCCATTCATTTGCGTTGTTGACAATCGAGCTGTGAACGTTATTCTCGAATCATCGAGTAATCACCCAGCAGCACCAGAACCGAAGAGACTACTCTAGTACCGAGCGTCTCGCTGCGAAGAGGATGTAATGGCGCCGTCCCTGTCCCTGGTGCGGAAAATTGGCATTTCTGCTCCTCGATGACTCGAATTGAGATTCCTCCATGCCGGCGCCTATCACGACAGGTAGGCTGTGGACGTCACTGCGGAGACCCCTTTGTTTTACCGTGTGTAAAATGACCTAGTAAAAAGTATTCAAGTCCATCGTGTTTTACTGCGTGTTTTCATACACAGTAAAACATTGCCAAATTTTATCTTTGGTAAAATGATTCATTTTTGTGTGGTAAAACATTTCTCCCACCAAAGACATAGTGAGAAGTGTTTTACCAGTATGCAAAGAGATCATTTTACAATGGGAAAATTCGGCTTTATTTTACTGGTTGTGAAAACACCTTTTAAAACAGCTTGGACCTCAAATAAATACTTTTTACCCGGCCGTTTTACCCATGGGAAAACAATCGGATCACCGCAATGCGTGCGAGAAGCGCGGCACCGGCCTTGAGCGCTTGAGCGGTGACTCCGTCAACGTGTATAAAAGGAGGGTTCCCGTCAGTAGTTCACCAGATCCCAACTTCTGCGGATCCTACTTCTCATGCTCTCCCTCTTTGCAGCTCTCTCTGTGTTCGTGAGTGCAGCCTCCGCGCTGTTCCAGCTCCAGAGTCTCAACCCTGCCTGTATGCTCTGTTGCCTCCCTGACTCCAAATTTGTCTGATCCGTATTTCTTGTAGTCGCTGCCGCAGGGACTCGCGGATGCATCGCCGCGGCATCAGACGTATCTGGGACGCCGCTGACGATTCATAACTGCGCCACGGACGATCTTTCGCACCAGGACTGGTGGTTCACCGCCCTTAACGCCACTGACGGGACACAGGGCCTGAATATCTACGGTAACATGGTCAGCTGTCGCAAATGCTTGATGAATCCTTCATCCTCACACGAGACCGCAGTGCATAGAAGTCGCGGGGGGTGTAAACGCAGTCGGCACGCCGCTGCAGATTGCTCTGTGTGCGCCAACCACTGCGCGCCAACAGTTTGTCCGAGTCACGCCTTCCAGTGGGACTTCAGCATTCGCGCTGCAATGGGGTAGCACGGATAAGTGCATTGATTTGACCGGCGGGAGCATCGTCGATGACACTCCCCTGTTGCTCGCGACCTGCGTCGACGGGGACACCAACCAAGAGTTCACCGACAGCAGCGGGTACGTTTCTCTTGCGTGCAAGGAGCGCACTATTCATTGACTTGCACAGGACGATCACCATCCAACCCACTGCCGCAGTCAACGAGCCCGAGCCCTTCTGCATGGGCGCAACCTCCGCCACGCCCGGCGCGCCAGTCATGCTGCTCTCCTGCCCGGCTTTTGGTTTTGCGGACCCCAGCGCACTCCTCACCTGGACCATCCCCTCCCCCTTCACGAGTGTCAGCACTGAGCCCATGGCCATCGCCACCAGCTTCGGTCTGTGCCTCAATGTCGCTGGGGGCGTCGATGCAGATGGCACGACGCTGGAATTGGCGACTTGCTCGCCTGGCGCGGCGAGCCAGCAGTTCGACGCAGGCGCGTCCGGCGCGCAGATCCAATGGGCGGACACAGGGAAGTGTCTCACTGTGCCGGCATATGCCAATGAGACTGTTGTACGTATCTTTTGCCGTTCGTCCGAGGGACAAATCCAAGCTGATTGTTGTGGCTTAAGATCCAAATTGCCGAGTGCGATACATCGGGCCAAAACCAGAAACAGAATTGGATCTTGGAATAATTGGGCAGTGTACTGTAATACAAGACAGGTCATTTGATCTGTAGTATACCAACTAATGAGAGCCAGAACCGGTTCTATTACAAATTCATGTTTTGGTGACGACTATCGAAATCCCCGCCAGTCGCAGTACGTATGCTGTCGGCGGAATTTCCTGCAATGGCAAATTTTGGGTGGTCGACGCACGGCTCCGAGTCCCGCAACACCGTCAGGGAAACCACTCCGCGGTATTTCTAGGGAAATTGGGGCAAAATTCTTGAATTACCTGATTTCCAATTTGACCTTACCCCTTAGCCGACGGGCGGAAATTTGGGGTAATTTACCCAAAGTTTACACATATTACATACCAGCTTTTTCACGGGGTTTCTGCTGCTCTTCCACTTATCTGAGACTGGGTATCCGGCCACCTTAGCCTAATTTAGCTCGGTTCAAGGCATCATCTTCAAGTGACGCAGAGTCAGGAAACCCTTTCACCGTTTGCTTGCCATTTGTTTAAAGTTTACAGGATCTTGAAAACTAAACGGAAATTTGAACGGTTCGTTTAAACTGTTTCTAAACGGAAATGGTTGGAACCTTACGCCCCACGCTCCACGTCCCGTGCCCACGACCCTGTGCCCCGCCCCACGCACATCCCGTGCCCACGCTCAGCCCACGCTCCCCACCCAACTTCCAGGTTCGTGCACAGCTACCGCTACCACTCTTACTCGCGATACCTCGAAGAAGGAACAGGCGCGCAACCACAAGGGCCCCATTTCGACGTCCTGTGTGTGCTTCCATAGGCATCGGCTCAATTCAGCTCAGCTCAATGCCGGTTTCGCTAGTACTGCCTTCCTGCGTGTCTCTCTTCCTCCACAGTTCAATATTGGATTCGCATCGCGCACAATTCTGCGTGCCGGACAAGTGCCCGGGCGTTCCCTCGCCCTCCCAGGGCTTTTCTTATCCGACTCGAGCTTGTCTTCCCGCCTGCCTGTACGACGCACCTATTCCCCACCAACAACCTCATCCACTTCAATCTGCTCGTCGACGCGTCTTCGTCTTGTCGTGAAGCCAAAGGGGAGCGAATGTCATTGACAGTTGTTCACTGCCCGGCCTCGGCTCGGGTGCCCGTAAAAATAAAATAAAATCAATTGGCGCTCTGAAACTTTCTACTACTTACGTCTTTCAAGCAAGCAGGCGGCCTTGCCTGCGTTTGTCGGAATCAAGATTCTCGTGGTATCTTGTCTGATTTCCAAGTATACCTCATACGTGT
This sequence comes from Mycena galopus ATCC 62051, assembly GCA_014925785.1. Taxonomy (NCBI): domain Eukaryota; kingdom Fungi; phylum Basidiomycota; class Agaricomycetes; order Agaricales; family Mycenaceae; genus Mycena; species Mycena galopus. The sequence goes on from WIQG01000027.1 coordinate 690,101, forward strand.
ATGCAGAAGGCTCACTGGTCAGTCCATTTGCGATGTATTCCGTTCTTCCCACTGTCTCTTTATTTCCGTCGATGTCACGCCATTCCGGAGCCATTCTGACGCCATACATAGCGAGGCGCGTAATCACGTATTCCAGGCACACCCTCTAGATCTGGAGCGGAGTGAATCTCGAATAAGATAACAAAAGGGAAAGACTATACAGTCGCCAAGTTCCAATAATGTATGTCCCCACGTGGATACCAACCACCGCTTCCTCGAAACCTGAAGTAAGCTGAATTTATGTGCCAGAGGAACACTAGACAGGGACTTCTACCTGCGTACGCGGAGGTCCCAAGCTCTCCCCGATCCCACGTTGTGACAAACATGATTGTGTGTTAGACAGGATCTTGGTCTAGATCTGACTGTATGTGTCCGGATCCGTGTTTCCATTTCCGTGCCCGCGGTAAACACGATTCGAGTAGTTATTTATGATCCCCTTCATTTCAAGTTTTCTCAGATCATACAGTGAAGCTTAAGGTGCGCCTCCACATTACTGTCTCAAGGCGGTGGAATGGAACGAAACAAACAAGCGCTCCCTCTCGAGCGCCAAGGGATGCTTTCCGGAACCTCCAGAAATTGTTCTGCCTGAAATAAGTCGCCAGATCGCTGGTTTAGAAGAGGCCCGGACTTTCTCTCACCTGTACACGTTCAATGATACAGCCAGTATAAGCAAACCTTCCGAAGGTGAATATTGATTCCGTCGTTCTTGGTTGCAACCCACAATCATGATGCTCGCGTTAGTATTTGGGGAAAGCTCACGCACAAAAAGTACTCTGTACCGATTTACGTCCCCGGGTGGATTCGAACCACCATCTCTCCCGTGTATTGTCTCCCGTGTATTGTACACACGATCTTATTCACTGGGAGTGAGCTGGCTTACTCGACAGAGACTTTCCTAAAATCCTTGTGGGCCTTCAATGTCACTCGAATTGCTCATTTAAAAAAACGAATGCTCGTGTTGATAGCTCACGCTCCAAAACGAGTTTGTCGTCCCCGGGTGGATTCGAACCACCGTCTCTCCCTTGCATCGTGTACAGACATCTCATACACAGAGAGTGAGCTGCCTTGCTCCACAGGGTCTTTCCTAGAGTCCTTGTGGCCGTCCAATATCAATGTAATGAATTATGATTTCGAACTGGAGCTTACTTGCCTGTGATTTGTTGGATCCCGGGCATCTCGGGCATAGTTTTTCCGGTTCTCAAGCGTACCTGATTCTTGATTCCAGGTTCCTCAATAGTCTTCTGTCCCTCATACAGTGGGAGTACATTCTAGATAATTCTTCCTGGTACTACTCTCAGTAACCGAATGTAAAAGGTGGACAAGAAAGGTTCATAGGCTTTGATCTAGACCATCAGTCCCTCGTTGGAATATGAAGCCACTAATTGTGAACAGGTCAGCTTCCCTCCCGCCAGGGATGAAATGGGTGTAAACCCTACCCGGTGCTAGAAGCGCAAATCCTAGCGCTTCATTATCTGCCCTCCGGCTTCTCGAAATATCTATCCATCGATGCCGAAAATTCAAAAAGCGTCGAGGTTTGCTCGCACATTTGACGCAGCGTGCCGAACACGACTAGCCAAAAAACCCCACCTCATTTGAGTCCTCACATAGTTCGTCACTTCGTAGGATCGCGGAAGTTCGTCACCTAAGAACTAAGTTCGTCATATGCATAGGGAAGCTTGTCACTTACTTCTTTCGCCCTTGCGAATGCGCAAGCTCGTCAGATGGTAAGTGAACGCTAATTGAACGTCAAGGAGATTTGTCACGCGAGTCACATCATGGTACAGGCAGCAGATACGGCCCGCGACGAGTTTTTGATGGCCGCATCGCGGTCGAAGTTGGGTCGAAGTGCATAATGAACAGTTTCTTGTGACCCAAGCAATAAGTCCTTATGAGATGTTTTTTTAACAAAAACAGGTTCAGAATCCCCTCATCTTTTGAACGGGAAATCGCCCTATACTTGAGTTGAAAACTCTCGAAGATGCGGTCCCAAAGTGGAGTTGAAAATCCGAAGTGACAACGAACTCGTGGTTCTATCAGATGGTTCTAAACCGCAAGGCCACCGAGAACGCCGAGGGCGAGCAAGTTGATGTTGAATCTCATAGCGGTTGGAAGGGACGGGTGGGAAATGAACATAGAATGAGCACATGAGAATATCAAGATAAATATGAGTCTGATTTAAATTGGTTGGACTTTTTGGACTACCTGCATGAGCGCTGTGTTATCTACTAGATATCCGGAAGCAGTATTCAAGCTTGCCTCCTAAGGGACTTGATCTATCTAGAGAAGCCTTGGAGAGGGAGAGAAGAAGAAGGAGATTGTAGTGAGCGTACAGATGTACAGGATGTGTGTGGCCAGTGTGAGCATCCAATTGCACAAGCTACAACCGACTCGAGGACAAAATATTTATCCAAGGTGCGACGCTGAGCAAGGAATGAATCCCGGAAACAGAAGCACCAGAGATTGACGTGTAGCGTGCTGAAAATAAGTGAGCCGTTGAGCCGTTACTACAGGAATGAACGAAGAAGAATCTGCAGGAGATCTCCGAGAAGCCCGAATAAAATTCTCGATTTTCTGGTCGACGGGGCTTCCTCACAAATATCCCGAAACCTTTCCAACTAGACATCTATTTTTCCTTCAGCCTTTTCTCCATCGCATCACATTCTCAGCGTGGCGCGGATTCATCGTGCTATGCTACCAAATACACAAAAATTGGTTCCTGGTTTCGATCTCCTAACTCGGTTTTTGGGTGTTTGCTGGTACAAATAATGTTCTGCACTGAGAACAAAAACTTCGCGGTCTTATTTCTATCTGAATTAGTCAAGGTACTCGTTTATGCTCTTCGTAATGCTGGGCAATCTCTTCCCAATAGCGCCCAACCCACTCCTTTGCAGTCAGCTCCTCGCGGGTCATGTCGCTATACAAAATGTTGCACGATCTTCTACTGCCTTCCAACTGGACTGGAGCGCACACATTCGGGGTGTTCATTCGTTCACATCTACGTCGAATGTCTGCAGTCAAAGAATATTCCGATAAGACAGATTGATTGAACAATGCCTCTTGAAGCGGAAAATGCAAGTATTATCTATGGGAACCGTGCGCGCACCGAGTCCGACTCCAGAAGGAAATGGGACCATGGATTTATTTAACATTTAATATTTGAATGATATTAGTAGGACAATCCGTTGACCTAGAGGAGCCAACTTACCATCCACGTCATGTTGATACTGCAGTACTATTCCAAAGGTTCAAGTGACGGTACCGGTCATTCAAAAATCACAATAATCAAAAGGAACATTTCGGCCATCTCGGTGAGTGAAAATTTCAAAATTTGTAAACCTTTGGTCGAAATAAGACAAACTTCAACGTGGTGTGGTGTGTACCAGCTTTCACAGCCAATCCCTATCAGTCCGCTGTGTGTCTGAAAAGTCAAGTTGCTGAACAGGGTCAAGCAGCATCTCTGTACACGTTGTGAGTGAACACTGTTCGTATGTTGTTCGTATTTTTAAAGTCATTTGATTTTCAAACACCCTCCACAGACGTGTCCGACCGAGGACATGACCTCAGAAGTTGCTTTCAGTTGTACTTGGGAATGCAGACTTTCGAGGTTTGGCGTCAAAGTCAATGAAATGAAAGTTCTGGAGGAAACGGAATTTATTTTTTCACGCTGACGGTAGATGAGGAGTAGGTGTGCAGTAGATCCATAAACCACCAGGCACAATAATCTCGAAGGTACCAGAAGTTCTACTTTCGTAACCTCTGCGAAATCCTCGGGATGGTGAGCGGTGCTCATCCTCTACGAGTCTGAGCTTCAGAATTAGAATAAAAGCCTAAATGAGCCGGAAAATGCGCTACTGGCAAGTCACCGGCATTGGCATTCGCAAAAACGAATTGAAACAGCGGTTGAAAACTTTGAAGACAGATATTGAATGCACAAGACAAGCAGATCAAGACGTATCTCGAACTGCGATGATACCTGTACGTCTGCTTTGAGGAGTCATTCTTGTTCATTTAACTGAGAGGACGGCGGAATACATTAATATATCTTTCCGTGGGCGCCCTCAATTCAAAACTGGGAGAATTGGACCGGGGGGAATAATGGCTGGTGCAAGAGGATAAGTAGAGTCAGTCATTGAAGCATGGCGCACACATACCTTGTCAGCATGCACGGGCAAGGCAGCGCGCACAAACTTGCAGCGCGAATGGACACATTTGAATTCGGCCTCGATATTGGGTCAGTAACGGAACTAGAACAACAAAAAGGGTACACCACCCACCCTAAACCGATAATTTCCACCTCAATAAGTGGTTAGTAATGTCAGCAAGGTAGTCGAATAGAAAACAGGCATTGAAACGAATATGTGGCGATGCAGCCGATGGCTGAAGTTAGAACTTGCGGAATAGAGAATGGCAGAGGTTTGAAAGTAAAATGAAGTAAAAGATCGAATAAGGATGAAACAGAGACGACTAAGAGACAAAGCTCGATCAAATGCAAATGCACCCACTACTGAATAAAGTCAAAGATAAGTACCTTGACTCGACGCTAGACTCTGGAATGAAGTCAGATCTAGTCAGTGAACGGAATTATTCAAGCAGAAATAAAATACCTTGAAGGGAGGTGTCAAGACGACCTGAATATGGTGGTTAACGAGAGGAATTAAGCAAGGTTAGGTCAACCATACCAAATATCACCGAAAGGCCGAAATAGCCCGAGAGTCCGGTGAAGCTGGATTCCAACGGGCGTGAGGCGAGGATAATCAAAAGGCAACAAGGGAAGCGCTAGCTTTACCAAGAGTCATCACAGGTGCTGCTGCTGAAAATAAAGAGGTACGAGGTCGGAGGGAAAAATGTAAGCACGCGCGGACCTAAAGAGACAGGAACTGCGCACCGAAAACTGGTACACCACTGAATGGAATCGATTGCGCTAACACAGTCCCTCAGAGAACGGTTTCGCGCGCGCGATAACGCCGCGTCTTGCCGCTACGCCGTTTATGGTACTATTAGGACGTTCATTTCAATGCGGCATGGACGGTGGATTCTGTTTCGGTACTCACCGAGAGGGCGGGAGAGAATAGCGGCGGTAGAAGAGAACAATCGCCAGGGATGATGGTGGTAAGAGAGAAAGAGTAGTGGGCGCCCAGGTAACGATCATTCAATTGGATACCCAAATGTGCCTCCTGACGAACTTTCTCATCGTCCCGACGAACTTGCACGGTATTTTGCAGAAGCGAGAGCTTCTGACGATATTTCCCTCGCTTAACCCTCATCTGACGAGCTTGTCCCATCAACTTACAAGGATCCGCCATCAACTGACAAAGATCCTCGTCCTACGAAGTGACGAGGTATACTACGACTCACCTCATTTCATTCGGGGCACGAGTCCAACGCAACATACATCATCTGATCCTTCTCGCTACTTCTTTACTTCACTTCAACACCGGCATATTCACCGACGCGCCCCCGCCCTCGCCCTCCCCGTCGACGTGCGCATCGTCCGACCGCCAGAGCGTCGTCGTCGTCTTGGTTTGCGTGTAAAAGTTGATGCCGCTGCGGATGCAGTCGTCAGTGTCAGGAAAGGAAAAGCGAGCGCACCGCAAAAATAAATAAAAGGGAATCATGATGAGTTGAGTGGAGACGCAAAAGAGATGATGCGTGCAGTTGGGAAGGTGGGTAGGGTTGGGTGCCAGGGAAGGAAGGACGTGATACTCACCCTTTCCCGTAGAAATTGATATCGCCCAGGAAGCTCGCCTGTATATACGGTCGGTCGCGTCAGTTATATCGGGGCTCTCTCCTCCTCGGACACGAACGACCGAGGCGGCCACAATGAACAGAACGCACCTTATTTCCCGTCCATGAAAACATCGGAAGGGGCACCGGAATCGGCACATTCACCCCGATCTGCCCCGCTTCCACCTGCGCCGTGTGTTAGTTAGCGTGCGCATCAATCAATCATATCAATCGTATAAGACAAGGGATATAGATGCAAGGCAGAATATGCTGCTGGGGGAGGATTCATGATGAGGGGTAGATAGCGGGGAGACGCACCTCCGTCTCGAACTTCCTCGCGATCGGGCCCGACTGCGTGAAGATCGCAGCGCCGTTGCCGAACGGGTTCGCGTTGAGGACGGCGATGGCCGCGTCGAGCGTGGGGACGGAGAGCACGCACAGCACGGGGCCGAAGATCTCCTCTCTGGCGGGGGCGACGCCGCCCAAATAAACATCATCATCTCAATTCAATTCAATGAAAAGCGAGGGGAATGCGGCGAGGAAGGGAAGGGAAGGGAAGGGTGGAGTCTGAAAGAATAAGAATAAGGAAAACGAAAACTCACTTATACGCCGCCAACTCCGTACTCCCCACCTCGATGATCATGCGTTGGTGTTTGGGGATAGCTCACGCAAATTGAATGAAATTGTACAGTATTCCGGTTCTCAAGCGTACCTGATTCTTGATTCCTGGTCCATCAATCACCCGGTCGCTCAGACAGTGGGAGTACATTCCAGATAATTCTCCCCGTGGCTACTCTCAGTACCTGAATGTAAAAGGCAGACAAGAAAAGTTCATAGGCTTTGATCTAGACCACCAGTCCGCTGTTGGAATATGAAGTCACTGACAAATTGAATGAAATAGCACAGTAGACACCTCAAATATAGGGGAATGGATTACTCAGAATTCAACACAGTTCCCAACAAGTTAGTGCATACCGGTATTCGTTTACCACCCAGTCCTCTCCTTCCAATCATCCCAGATCTCTTCGGGATTGGGAGTCGAATGGCTGAGTTTGTCGCTTTCGGGAAAAAGATTTTGGATCCGGGTTATGAGATCCCACGAAGGGTCAGGAAAAGTCTAAGCCCAAGAGGTTCACATCAATTCACAAGATCCTAACTCGGAATTCACCTTCAGCCATTCAATCACGTTATGGACGTTCCCCTTGTTATAGGGCCGTTCAGGATCACTGATTGCAGATGCCTCTTCAGCTTCACACAGAGTCTGAAGAAGCTCAGGACACGGGGGGCAAGATCTGAGAATGCAACCCCAGAAAGGTGCAGTAGCGCTAAATGTGGGATTCTATCAGGTACACAACCCACTCTTCAATGACAATGCGCACTAAAACGGTCCAGGTAGTTGGTGAGTAGTGAGCTTCCTCATTACCACCATAGCTCCAGCAGCCAAGTGGCGTAGATCGGGATCCGGGTGGAGCTGGCGAATGCGCGTCCGATGGGACACCGATATAAAGAGCCTTTCCAGCTCTTTTTCGTTGTCGCCGACGGATTCCCGAAGAGGACAGATGACGGCCCTCAGTTGGTCCCATGACAGATCTAGAACTGGGCGAATTTCATACAGAGCTGGATATTGACCCCGCTTCACATCATAGAGTAGTTGGAATGCATGGAAAATCCGAATCAGCTCGGGCGATGTGGTCACGACATCATGTATATCCCCTTCCATTCTAGTCTTTTCCTCGATAGCTCGAGACCAAATAAGATCACAGCGACGCATGAAGTCGTAGTCTTCCCATAGCTGGATTAGGTCTTCCGGTGGTAATGGCTGTGCTTCCTGCATCCCGAATACCCCTAGTAACCAATTTCGGATGTGATCCGGGTTCCTACGAGATACACCGTCGAAAACGAAATCGGGGTTGAAGCAACGTAAAAGGTCAAAGATTTCAGGCGATGGCGGAACGGACGTGACGACTGGGGGACCAAGTTTCCTGTAACATCGTTAGTTATACAGGTGTCCGTTTTTAATGGATTTTACCAGGCGACATGGCCAATGGTGTTCACAGACGGATCGTCGTTCGTGTAAGAAAATGCCTGCAGAATATCTACTACCAGCTTCTGGTGGTGAACACTGCCGACGCCCGTGAAGAAAACACGTGATCGTGTTTGTTCATTGAGGAAGTCCGTGAAAGAGGCATGATGTGTAGTGAGGATGTCTTGGGAATTCGAAGGGACATCTACTACAGAGCACGCTCGACGTAATGCCAAATGAACATCCCCGCTAGGAGCTGTTCGATGGCCGGTAATGACAGAGATAGGTTGGCGGCAATGACGGATAAGATCCGGAGAAGTTGGCGCCTTCCAGGTATGGCCTCTAGAATCTGAACATAGAGTTGATCAAGCGCAGAAAAGGGCGATCCGTTCTCGGGTTCTGCGATGCCCATGACAATATCAAGACGTTCTGTTGGACGGAAGTCTGAATCGTCAATAAATTTGATAACGGTTGCTGCGTAGATAAAATATCCGGACGATTTGTTGACAAGATGTTCGAAATTTGTTTGTGATGGCCAAGGACCTACAACATCGACCATGGTTTCATGGTCTCGGTGGATCCGCGTGAACTCCGAGTCTAGATAGATTCGGATGTCGTCAAACGATTGATGAATATTGAATTTGCGATGAAGATGATCAAAGGATGATTGGCGGAAAATTTGGCTGATATGCAACTCCGGTCTGCTGGCAATCAGAAAGCGAAGAGGGCAGTGTAATTGCGTGACAGTCTTTCTGACGAGCTCAATGATTCCCTGTTGAACATTTTCGCCCTCGCATTCATCCAGGCCATCAATGACGATAGCCATAGTCCTCGTGGGAACGAGGCCCTGTAGTGGTGCCATTACGAGTCTCTCAAGCTGTATGGAGAGAGACTTGTCCAATGCTGCTGGTTCATTATCCATGCACATGAGGACGGCAGTCTTGAATTCGGGCAGGACGTTGGCAGGATGATATGCAATGGTAGGGAACAATTTCGTGGCATGGCCCCGAGATGAATGTCCCCGCTTGAAGAAAAAGCTCGCACCCAGGTGGCCTTCTGCCTCCAGGTTTTGACAAAGAGTCTGAGCAACAGCCGATTTCCCAGCGCCAGCCGGGCCATGTAGCCAGAGGATTCGACTCGTCGGATCATCTTCCAATGCCCAGTCGTGTAGCTTGGCCAGAATATCTGTCCGGGTTGCGGGGTGACAATGTGGCGGAGGAAATCTCTCCCCCGCTTCGTGAGACGCGTCATTCGCCGCTGCGCGATGCAATTTGTCAAGAACTGGACCAAGGAGTCAGACCATAGAGTCTCCTGTCCTCGACCACTGCTCACCGGCTTCCATGCGATTCGTAAACTCCAATCTTTCAATCGAAGTCATGACATCGAGCTGTGATTTATGTTATTAAACAAGCATTCTCATTCGAACACCGACACGATGCGTACCTGGAAAATCTGACGATGACCATTCATTCGCGTGAGGGAAGCCTCGATGATCTTGTAATCCTCCTCGCTTTGGAGTATTTTTGCGAGACGTGGGCGTCGCTGAAGCGCCTCAAATTCCGTCATCTCAGCCGCGAGAAATCTAGGAAAGGTTGGTCATACCATTAATGCGGCAAAAAGATGTGTATATATATCACACACTCAGAGAATTTCCATGCTCTTTCCTTCGCGATCCCAGACGTGGCCGTGTCTATAGCCTTGTTGATGACATCGATTGTCCGCGTGAGCTGCTGAAGCTGGGCTTCGACAGCGCTCCTGTTGTCCGAAATGGTCTGCGTCATTGGGAGTTCGGTCAGTTCTCATCCCCATAAAGGCCACATGAAGACGTACACCAGCCAGGTCGAGGAATGCATTCAAGACACTGACTGGGATCTTGAACGGGGTCCCATCGAGGAAAGGCTCGGTCTTCCTTGCCAGAAGAATGAACCCTGCCTTCAGAGTGCTAATATACCCCGGGACCGGGGATGGAATAGGATTCATGGCTGGGTCCCTGTGGGCGGACGGTGTGATTAGATGGGTCTCTGTCGCAAACGAGCTCAGCTGTGGTAGGGAGCCAGTGGAACGGATGTGTACGTGTGCTGGTGGGCAGCGCTGGAGGGATTTGCAAAGGATGAGCGGGTCTATCGGCAACAGGAGACTTTCGCCCGCAAAGGCGTCGTAACATTTTGAGCATCGCTGCTTCGAGAACGGCGCGGGTGGTAGTAAGTCGGAGGCAAAAGAAGTAGAGACCTTGTGAAGGTCACGTCAGCCTCGTGTACGGCAACGAGACACGAGGGAAAGCGTTGACCGATCGTCCTCCGTTGATATGTGTTGTAGGTGTCAATCCTCTGTGATTGGAGCCATCTTCCTGGAGCGAGTTGGAAATCCCGCGCTTTCTGCAGTGTTCCGTCGTACGATCGGGAACCCGGGTTTGGATCATCAGCATCCTGGGCATTCTTTCCCTTCAACTCTCTTGAATCATACATATGATTCATGGTGGATGCGACGTTCATTTTGGACGTCGCCAATCTCATCGGAGCCTGCAGGAGAAAGTGAGGCGTGCCGAGCGGCAAGAGCCTGGGAATTTTATCTATGATCCTCTTCATTACAAGTTTTCTGCCCTCCGGCTTCCCGAAATATCCATCCATCGATGCCAAAAATTCAAAAAGCGTCGAGGTTTGACCTCACTTTTGACGCGGCGTGCCGAACACGACCAGCCAAAAAAAACCCCTCATTTCATTCGGGGGCACGAGTGCAACGCAACATACATCATCTGATCCTTCTTCCTACTTTCTTTCTTCACTTCAACACCGGCATATTCACCGACGCGCCCCCGCCCTCGCCCTCCCCGTCGACGTGCGCATCGTCCGACCGCCAGAGCGTCGTCGTCGTCTTGATTTGCGTGTAAAAGTTGATGCCGCTGCGTAAGTAAGTGTCAGGAAAGGAAAAGGCGAGCGCGCCGCAAAATAAATAAAAGCGAATCGTGATGAGGTGAGACGCAAAAGAGATGCGTTCGGTGCGTTCAGATTGAGAAGGTGGGTGGGTGGGGTGGGGTGCCAGGGAAGGAAGGACGTGATACTCACCCTTTCCCGTAGAAATTGATATCGCCCAGGAAGCTCGCCTGTACATACGGTCGGTCGCGTCAGCTATGTCGTGTCTCGATCTCCCTCGGGGACGAACGACCGAGGCGTGAGGAACGGGAGAACGGAGAGCGAACGCACCTTATTCCCCGTCCACGAAAACATCGGCAGGGGCACCGGAATCGGCACGTTCACCCCGATCTGGCCCGCTTCCACCTGCGCCGTGTGTTAGTTAGCGTGGGGCGCATCAAGCGTATCATATCAATCGTATAGGACAAGGGAGGGAGATGCGAGGCAGGATTCCTGGCAGAGGATTTATGATAACGTGGAGACACACCTCCGTCTCGAACTTCCTCGCGATCGGGCCCGACTGCGTGAAGATCGCCGCGCCGTTGCCGAACGGGTTCGCGTTGAGGACGGCGATGGCCGCGTCGAGCGTGGGGACGCAGAGCACGCACAGGACGGGGCCGAAGATCTCCTCTCTGGCGGGACCCAAATATCATCAGCTCGATTCAATCCAATCCAATCCAATGAAAAGCGAAAGCGAAATACGAAGCGGAAAGGCGGAATGAACGTGGCGACGAAGGCAAGGGAAGGGAAGGTGGAAGGGGGGAGTCCGAAAAGACCAAGACCAAGACCAAGAACAAGAATAAGGAAGGAAAACTCACTTATACGCCGCCAACTCCGTGCTCCCCACCTCGATAACCGTCGCGCCGACCCAGTTCCCCGCGGGGAACCCCGGCACCTGCACGCCGCGCCCGTCGAGGAGGATTTTGGCTTTCGAGTCAGCGGTGTCGGCAGAGGCGATGAGGCTCTCGATGCGCGTGCGCGCGGCGGGGGTGGTTACGGGGCCGCTAGCGGAGGGAGGGAGGTGAGCGTTTGGTTAGGAATCGAGATTGAATTGGTGTTGGGTGGGAATTGGATTTGGGGAGGGAATGGGAATCGGAATGGCAGTGTCGAACAGGGAAGGGAATGAAACGAAAACACAAAAACAAAAAAACGAAAAACGAAGACACTCACAACTCCGCCCCCTTCTCGAAGCCCTGGTTCAGCTTCAGCTTCCCCGCGCGCGCGACCAGCTCGGGTATGAACTTTTGCGCCGCGCCGACGAACACGGCTGTGTGGCTCCATGTCAGTATCCGCATCCGCATCCGCATCGAATATTATATTATATTAATAAAACACAACGCACCGACGGAAATCGCCATGCATCTCTGCCCCGCCGCGCCGCATGCGGCGCCCAGGAGCGCATTCAGCGCCTGGTCCTTGTTCGCGTCTGGCATGACGACGGCGTGGTTCTTTGCGCCCATGTTGCACTGTGCGTCAATTCAATTCATTTCGTCAGTGCGCGGGTCAATGGCAATTCAATGGGTTTTGTCGGGTAATGGACGAGAGTAAAACGCACCTGCACGCGTTTCCCGTTCTTCGTGCCCCTGCATATGCATAAATCATAAAATTAGTAATTAGTACGGCCGGACTGTAAGAGTGGGAGACACGGAGACACGGACAGCTCGTATATGTGCCGCCCTGCGCCGTTCCCGCCCACGAAGCTGACCGCGCGGATGAGTGGGTGCGTGCAGATGGCGTTCACGGTGGGGACGGTACCGTGGACGACGTTGAGTGCGCCGGGAGGGAGGCCTGTGAATATTTGCAGGCGTCGGTTGAGTTCAAATCAGATTTAGGGGAGGGGATGGAGGCGGGAAGAGGAGTGAGGTGGGTGTTTGGAATGAAAGATGGAGGAGGGGATCGGTTGGAGGGTGGTTGAGGAACAAGGGAGAGAGGATATTGGTTGGAAAGGGGGGAGTAGGAAAGAGGGCGCGCACGCACCCGCCCGGACACACAGCTCGGCGATAATCATGGTTGCACCGGGGTCGCGCTCGGAGGGCTTGATGACGAGGGTGTTGCCCGTGACGAGCGCCATGGGGATCGTCCAGAGGGGAATCATCCTGCGCCGATTCCAATGTTTACTTCGTGGGGAGGCGAGGAGGAAAGGGAGTGCTCACGCAGGGAAGTTGAACGGCACGATGCTGCCAATGTAGAAATCCGACGGGAGGGACAGAGAGTGGCAACGCAACGCACCTCGCACACACGCCCAACGGCAGCTTCCGCGTCTCGGTGTCCATGTCCTTGCTCACTTCGATCTTTTCGCCCATGAGCGTCGTGGGGATGGCGCAGGCGGACTCGACGACCTGCAGCCCGCGGAGGACGTCGCCTTGGGCGTCTGGGTGGAATCGGCTGAGTTTGAGGTTCGACGTGACCCGAAAATGGACGCTTGACGTACCGGCAAAGGTCTTGCCCTGCTCGAGGACGATCGCGGTCGCGATGGTGTCCATGTTCTCGCGGATGAGCGCCTGCAGCCTAGTCATATCAATATTACTATCACTGGCCGCGGTGTTTGCACGCACTCGAAGGCAAAGCGCTGCCGCTTCAACACGCTCGTCTTCTTCCACGTCTGGAACGCCTTGGACGCCGCTTCGACGGCGCTCTCGAATTCCTCGGTGGTCGTCTCCGGGACGCGGGAGAGCAGCGTTTGAGTCGCCTGCAGTCATTGCTTTGTTCAAATGAGCCTTGCGCCACGACGATGCACGCACCGGATCCAAAATATCAATCCACTTCTCCGTCTTACTCTCCCGAAACTCCCCATCGATAGATAAAGTTCTTGGTCGTCCCCCCTAGAAAGTCTGTGCCTTTCCACTGCGCGGAGAGCTCCTCCGCGCGCCCTTGGGAGAAGGAGCTAAGAGCAGGCATTTTCAGTGTATTCTTGTGGGTGTAGAGAGCAAGAGAGGAGGAAAGGAGCAGAGACACGAAGCGCCTTCTCAAGCTCCGGTCCGGCTCGGAAAGCACTTGTTCGCACGAGTGACGCGATCACGAGACTCACGGGTGTCGCCATGAACACAACGCAGAGTATATATCCGCGCGCGTATACCGCGCATTCAACGGGATATCTAGCCGAAAGGATGTCGTAGGATTCAATACCAATACAACTGCTCATGCTGAACTTCTTGATGCAGTGGGGAAAAGATATTCAGTCGCATCACCGCGGCGCACACAAAACAGCTCTTGTTGTCTTTGAACACGTCCCAACTGTGGACCACACCAAATGCGATGCTCTCGCTCCAAATTCACACTCTCATATTCCCGGCTGGATTCAAACCACCGCCTCTCCCTAGTTAGCTCACAAACACGGTACAAACAAACTAACTACGTCGACGCGAAGATCGTCACGCCTTCAGCGCATCCGGAACCCTCGTTGACCACGCTAATTGTGAAGGTCACGCAATTGTAGTCGTTCGTATAGTGAACGCACGCCTGACCAGTCGTGTCCGAAAACGCCGTCCCCGTCCAGCAGATAATCCCGCCCGAGTCGCAGAACTCCTCAAACAATCCCAGGTATCGACCTGGTCGATACATCCGTTGACTCTGGTTGATTCGACCAGAGTCAACGGATGGACAAAAATCACATGTGATTCGTTGAGTCAGCCTTTTTTCGTGTTTTTTTTTCGCAGCTTTCCCCTGTCATCGCTTTCAAAATGCAGGTTGGTTACAGCTAGCCATACGAGGGTATGAACTCATCATTGTAACTGACTTGACCAGCAGGTGTACTGGGAAGGAAAAGGACACGAGAAAATGCATAACCAACAATTGGGACATTAATAAATACATAAATTTTGAGCAGACCACAGGACTGGGAAGAAATCATACTTGGTTTATGGGCCGGGAAATGTGGTTAGGTGGCTTCGCAGAGCGAAAGAGAAAGAAGGATGGAATTCCCCCTTCTGTGTTATACTCCTACCTAGCGGAGCTGAGGCTTCTAACCTACAGATCCTACGTTTATGATTAATACCCATCTTCAGTATATGCAGCTAGATATGCTCACACTGTAAGGTGGGTTCTGCAGCTCTGTGTTCATGCTCATCGACAGAATCTTTGCCTTCTGTCTCAAAAGTTCCTTCGTTCAACTGAACAGGTGCATGCAGAGTTTCCAGTTTGACAAAAGCTTCCAGACGGGCATCTTCACAGGTAACAAGCTTGGCATCAATTTCGGCAATAGCTTTGCCCTGTGATGACCGCTCAAATAGTGATCGAGCTGTTTTCCAAAAGTTAATTGCCTCTGAGATATGTCCATGCTTGTTCGCCAGATCTCCAAGACATAGCATGCATTGGGCACGACTATGATGTACATCCATCTGGGTGAATCCTGCCAGGGCCACTTCATAGAGATTGGTGGCTGTAATGTTGTCTTCCTTAGCAAGGAATACATCTCCAAGAGAGAGGATCGCCTTATGGAGGTCCAATTTCCCTTTTGATCTGTGGGTGTAGGCTAAATATATGAAGGGCCACTTCTCCTGCCATTCATCAGCAGGCCAAGCCTTCATATGGGCTAATTGTTCCAAGCATAAACAAGCCCCTTCAGGGTTTTGGCTCCAGGATAAATAAAGGCATTCTTGCAATTTGACTTTTGCGATATCAAAACTGCCCTCTCCCTCTCTGAGTTCCAGGATTGTCTGTAACATATCAATGTGACAGAGTATGAAGGGGTGGACCGCACCCCTTCTTAAAATCTTTCGGGCAGCATTCAAATTATGGGAAATTTCCTTTTCAGGCTCACCGATTCTTATGTCAATCAATGCAACATTCAAGAGTGCATTTGCATGAGCAAAAGAATTCTCTTCAGTAGAACTAGTTTTGATGACTTGAAAGAAGATTTTTCGAGCCTCTGTATATTCTGATTTCCAGAGATGGATCTCTGCCTTCCCCAATGCAATTTCGTGATCAAGCACCCCTCCGGACATACCACAGATGTGAAGAAGGTCTGTGGCCCTGTACAATTGTGCCGCACTCTGTTCGCAGTCCCCGAGAGATCTGGAGCAAGAGGCACCTAGATGATATGCATAGGCTCCCTGCAAAAAATAAGCTGACATTTGAGACAGCCTTTGTGCTGCAGTTGCACATGCATGGGCAGCACCATAATCACCAATGCCCCATTTTATCCAACCCCATCGTATTAAAATTCTGCACTGCTGATTTAGATCTCCCCCCAGTTCAGACAAGCCTAGGGCCTTGTGGAAAAACTGTGTGGCTCGTTGTACATCAGGTTTATGGTAAAAGAAATGAACTCCTGCGGCTTGGTAGAATCTGGCTATCATGATGGCGGATCTATTAGACAGGGAATAACTCAGAGTACAGGTCGGACTCACAGCCAAGAACAGGATCGTTTGCATGATCTAGATAACTTATGGCTTGAGCTATCATCTGTTCTGACACACTTGGCCAGTATTCTCGGCTTATAAGGAGTTCAGCAACAACCATGGTTTCAAGCCGATGGTCACAAAGATGAGACAAAAGTGGCCAGATATTGTCCATTAGCGGGAAATAATCCCATCCCCTAGCATCACAAAATTTCCCGAGAGATAATATGCACTGGATTGTATCTGCAAGGGTTGGGGCTTGGGAATGCAATCCCCCTTGCAAAATCTCCACCAAATTTGCGAGGTTTAAGGTTATTTGATTGACCACAGCTTGAAGCTGCGCGCCATGATATTTTTCAGACAGTGCCACAAGGGCATAGAAGTGCTGGCAAATAGATTGTATAGAGGCCTGGGAAGGAGGCAAAATCCGCTGGATATATTCTCTGATGGGCATCAGGACTACCACCCGTTGATTGCTGTCCCGATAGGCCAATGAAGTGGCCTGTAATGCAGCCTGGCAACTAAGAATATTTGGAATGCCTAGATCACACTGTAAAAGTTCTGCTCCAGAGAGCCCATTTGGGAGGATTGAGAGGAGACTTAAGAGTTCCTTGCTGCCAGGTGTGATTCGAGGACTTGATAAAGAGAGATTAATAGATGCATCCAAACTTGACTTTCTGTCAAAGCCAATAGTAAACAGGGATGTTTTCTCTGTTTTCCACCGTGCTAACACATTGGAGAAGCCCTCATAGTCAGCGAGATGGGCAATCAGATCAATCGCCAGGGGCATATTATCTGTGAATTGCAGAAGTTGGTCCATTTCCTCAATTGTGTTGGAATTGCCTGTGATGTCCATAAATGTTTGTCTGGCAGCATCATTTGATAGAGGTTGCAATGGCAATAAAAATGGATGTGTCCATTGAACTTTGCCTGGCCGCTCGGCCCCTCGCATGGTAATCTGGCAGATATCAGTGCAGTATAACCAAAATGCTGTGGCCATACCATTAATGCAAGATTGTCTAGCTCTGTGAGCAAGGACAAGAACTCTTCAACACTGGCCTGGGAGTGAATTGGTTCCCAAACTGTTTCTAGATTGTCCAAAATCACAAGACAGGGCTCTTTCCTTGAAAGATACTGGACAACAGGCTTTCTGAGATCATGGCCGGGGTTCAATCCAACATGTAGTCCAATGAGTGCAGCAAGCTCGATACTGGTGGTTGCAGCTTCAGCACTGACAAAGAATCTGTGTTCATACTTGGACAAGATATTTGAATGGTGAAGCACTGCTCTTGCGAGACTTGTCTTGCCCATTCCGCCACCACCCAGAATGGCAATTCTGGGTGATTGCTCACCCATCAATTTGAGGATATGGGTTAACTCGTTTTCACGACCATGGAAAATCTTTGGTTTTGAGGGAAGTATTGAAAACGAATTTGAGCTTGCATGAATGCTGTAAGAAATTGTTCAACATCGAAGGGATTGTTTACCTATTTTTGGATTCATTTTGGCCCAGATAAACCTATCTGAATTAGGTCAATGCCTTGAGTGGCAAAAATTGACTCACCGAAGACTGTTCTGTCATTGAAGTGGTATCAGAAAGTTTCTCAATCAGTTCTATCAATTCCTTGTGCAACAGATCAGCTGTCTTTTGGAAGTCCCTGATGTCGTTCAGTTTTTGCGCCTGGGTTTGGATCTACGGAGATCATGTGAATCCACTGAAAAGGACAGAAAAATGTGTCATACTCCGAAAACCACTTGTGCTTGCTTCAATCCGGCATGACACTCTTGCAGTAATGTATTCATCTCATTGTTGCGGAAAAGGTGTTTGATCCTGGTGCCCTCTTGCTGTGCTTCCACAAAACCATATATCTTGTGCAACGTCCTACATCCAAACTTTCTCAAAATGGAACTCATCCCATGAAGACAACTTACTCCATAAATCTTCCAACATTATCCAGCATTGATGGGGACAGAGAACCCACAGTCTGGGATTTAATATGAACATTGATAATTGCAGGCAGGACTTCGTGAATGTTGTTCATGAGCTGAGTGCATTCCCTTTTATTTCGTTTCACATTCTGCAAAATTTCATTACTTTCAACACAACACCGCAATATAGTATACCTGGGCTAGGTCAATCAGGCCTTGGATGGTGTTTGAGATTGGTTGAACAAATGGAGGTCCAAATGCATCATTGAGCTCATCCAAGAGTGGCAAGGTAAGTTTTAAACAAGTGGTGATGTTGCTGAGGCGAATTTCGTCCACAGTGGGCTGGCGGGGCATTGTTGATATGGGGGTGAAACTTAGTGCCTCAGTTTTATATGCAGCTGATGTGGGTACATAGCAGATATCAAGTTTCGGAGATCTTGGATTACACCCAACATGCACGGGTTCAGTTGATGATAGCAGATACCATTCTACAAGGACATCATTCAACATACACGGTTTGCACACAAACGGATGGGCGTCTGCGAGAAACTGGCAACCGGCTCAAGTTTCAAAGATGGTTAGTGTGATCCCCATTCTGTAAGGTGCATCTCCTTCTTATTTCCTATCACTTCTGTTCTCCTTGTGATCTATCCAATCTATCACCAACAAAACACTTGCATATGTGTCATCTTGGCACTTGCCATCTGCCAGTTTCCATCTACCATACAGTAGTGGACTGATGGTGATCTGTACGTGCACTTGGGTGTGGAGCGAGCACCGCACAGGATTGATCCGCCATGTTTGCCCTTGTTTTTCCTTGAATTAGGCTCGGTGCTCAATGTTCCATCTCATAGTAGCTCCCTTACACACTTTACTGACTAACCTTCGCAGAACGAAGTATTTATATACTCCCCAGGTATGTCACCTATGCCAATTTTCTGTACAATTTCATTCAATTCAGCAGGGGTTGTGACGCCTGACCAAAAATATCAATTCGGCGCTTCGGCAGGGAGGCGCAGGGACCGTGACGCCCTCCTGAAGCAATTTTGGATGAAGCCAGCGCGATTCACGCGAAAGACACTGACATCAGAGACAGATGTTCAGAATCACCTGAGGATCATGGACTACCGCCATTTTTGCCGTGTTGCCTTTCTTTTGTGCCTTTTGTTGATTCAGTAGATGGCATTCAGAACGACAACTGCTGTCTGCATACATATGGGAGCTTCCGATGGATATTCCCGTGTGATGTGCAGTTGTTTGCGTTGGTCTCCAGGTGCACAAGTATTTTCACCTGCTTCTCGCATTTTGTTTTCGGTTCCGTGTCGTTCTATACCCATGGCTGTTGATAACTCTCCGTCATTCTGCTTTTCACACACTTCCCAAAATATTACTAATCTTCGATCTGGCCCTGATTCGCCAACTTCCACCTCAGCGATGCACCGCAACACAGGTAGTCCCTGAGGATAGTAGGCCGTCCACCCAAATTACTCGTATATTATTGAGGTCTCTTGAGTCAGTGTATACATGTGTGTTTTCGCACGCCACTGGGCGCTCGCTATTTCCCGAGCTTCTGAGGTCATTATCAGTTTTCTTTTTTCCATATTGCGATGCCTCGCGTATCACATTGCCTGTTTGTATTCTTCCATTTTTCCCGCTGTCATTCCAGCGGCTTCTATCCGTGAATCCTATTTCCTATTTTATTCTCTGGGTCAACTCTAGCCTGTAACAGCTATATCCGAAATTAAGTTCGGTCCAGAGAACTGGGCCCACCACTAGGTTATTTTCGACCTCGCCGATCAGCCTTCTAATATCCGTTCGAAAGGACCAGTCTCTTTGGCTCCCTTCTTCTTCCCAATGTCTAGTATTTTCCCCCGTAGTCCATCGCTGAGTCGCTCCTTCTGTCTGGCTTCGTGTTTCGTCTCTGCAACTGATTCAGAGTCTTCCGTACGTAACAAGTACCTCTGAGTTGGTCCAATTTGTCCCTGTGATTGCGGTACAACCCTGAGGTGCGTCGGACTGTCCCAATTCAAGATCCCATGGTCACGGAGAATTATGTCAGCCTCTAGTGTTGCCGCGGCTCGGCTTGGCTTGGCTAGCCGATTGAGCGGAGCCGAAATTTAGCCGAGCCGAGCCAGCCGTTCCCACAGCGGCTATACTATTTTTTATCGCCTAGCTGGCCACCATGGCTAGCTGGCCACTTGAGAGTTTTATGCACCAGGCTTGAGGATTGGAATGGGCTGTGAATGGGGGATCGAAGTACGATGTATGATGAAGGTTCAGACCAAATTTGGAAGCCGAGTGATGAGTTGATCAAAAATGACGCCATGCCGAAGGTCGATCCGAAAGCTGTGAGCATCATTTTGTTACGTTTGCACCGCTTGCCGCTCTTGTCTTGAGCGTTTCTCCACCAATTCTTGGTCGTTCCGCAAGCTTCTGGGCTCGTTATCATCCCGCGATGCCTGAATTTCATTGGAAATGTAATCTGACCTCTATCAGTCTGTTGTCTTCCTCCATTATGTGCAAGACAGTGTTACTACCTCTTTGGGGGTCTTCATGCTGGCTGAGCCTACGCTGCGCGACACCAAGATGCTAGCACCCTGGAATTTGTCATACCGCCTCTTTGTATTTTGTAGCATCCTCTTAGATGCATTCCGATTTTTTGACTCCTCAGCTCCCTTCCATCCATAGGCCTTTACCCAAATCCATCCAAATCAGCATTCACCGAAAGACGGAATTTCTGGGAGGGTTTCCGGCACCTCGGTATGGAGTTCATTGTCGAGGCAAGTCCCAATAAGTCTCATTGAGCTATTCACAGCTTATTTTAGGCAGATACCTACTCCTTCCGGGATAATAGTGTCGGTCTCTCAAAAACCGCCATTTTCGGTGTTCCCTTGCGGACGGAAGCCGAGATTTCACCGTACAATATGGCATATATTTACTTGTTGGTGAGGCCACCGCTGTGAGCGTGGCGTGACTCGTACTTGAGAATTTTGTTTATTTTTTTTTTCAGCTTTGTAATTTTGCCAATCTTTCACCATGGTGGCTCACTAAATGTTTCCTCAATTTCGGCCTTTGTAGTGTTCATTGCCTCCAGATTTGCTAAATATGTATTTACTAATTGCAAGTTGCACTTTGGCCATGTTCTACTGTTATTGTGTGCTAGAGTGCTAGGGTCCGCTGTCAATTCCACTTTGCAGAAAATAATTAACTGTCAATCAAAATGTCAGGCTGACTGTCAGAGCTGACAGATGGCAATTGACAATTACCTATTTGGGAAGTCACAGAGATACAGGCTATTCGATGAGCTACCAGCCCCAGTCCACTGCCTGTGATGCGGCTACGGGTTGGGCCTGCGTGCTTCTACTCTCCTTAGTCTCTGCCTCGTCATCTGCCACTGACAACAACCCTTTCAATCCGGGTGCCCTCAACATCACATCCACATCAACCACAAATACCTCGTCGGATCTGAACGTCTTCTTCCTGTTGTTCTTCTTGCGTCTGCGCTTTTGTGCCAGCTTGGCCCTGAGAGCGTCGGATATTTCTTCAAGCTCTTTGCCGTCGTCTTCTTCATCTGTTTCCGTTGAGTCGGTATCGGAATCGGATGCGTCGGAATCTCCCTCTCGCTTCTTCATCTTTGCCTTGTCAATCACAGCCTGGTCAATCCGGCGGAACGCGACTGTTGGACGACGCGGAGGGCGGTGTGGACCTTCTGCACCCTAAACAAACCAGTCTGAGTTTACTAGTTCTCGTAATATAAAATGTAGACCGACCACAGCATGATATCTCTACCATTGACCAACCATTATCATGTCCAATAAACCTTCTGTTTTTTGGTCGCCTCGCAGGGGGCTGTTGAACCAGGTGATATTGGAATTGGTGCGCTCATCGGGCATCGGATTCCGAATACACTAAGATTCCGAATACTCTGACTCCCAGCATCTGCTGAACATGAGTTGGTGAATATGGATCTCGAACGGACAATTCACCGCAATCACATTGGAGCGAGGAGAATTTCCACGTTCCAAATTCATCCACCACTCCATAATGTCATCTCTGATGACGGGTGCATGGAACGGCGGCTCCCCAAGCCAGAACGCCTCCAGTTGCAGCCTCAAAGCATTCGCAGTGTCGAGCTCCGACCGGGTTTTTTAAAAATTGGACGGCAGGGACAATCGCTTGTGTGACTTGCATGTTGCCGCAGGAAAGTCTTCAACATGTTTTTCAGAAACTCTTTGACACGAAAAAATGCGTGCGGATAAAACACATGCTCGGAAACGCCGATTGGGCGGTCGGGGCGTGTGCGCAAAAAATCGGCATTTGGATATCCTGTATGTACTGGTTAGCAAGCCTTGCCGAGCAGTGATATGGAACGAACGGGGATCAAGACAGAAGGCCACGAAATACACGTCATTGTGGTTGAAAATTCGAGATACCGTGTATTGAAAATGGCGCGAACATACCCCGCAAGTTTTGGGCTGATTCCGATATCTTTTCCTTCTTCTCGAAGATGCTGTCGAGAGTGTGGGTGATGGCCAGCCAGAGAACAGAGGCATCTGAGGGATTAGCTGTCGTCGCCTCCAGAGACCAGAGCGAGCGCGCCAACGGCGCGACAATCTTGTAGCTCAACATATCCTTCAAAAATGTTGGGAGCTTGACTGAGGTTCCGTTACCGAAGACCTCCTGAAGCAACGCACTCTAAATAATGTAAGCATGTCTAAAATAGATACAGCGATGAATTGACCCTTAAATTTGATTTTCTCCTCTATGACGAGGCCTTGAATATTGTGCACGACAGATGACACTGTCGTGACCGACATAAAGTGTGTTGCACCGAGTTTTCCCTATCTTCGCCAACATTCGGACCGGGATATTACTCCCATCTTCCCTCATACCCTCACCAGAGTCATGTAGGTAGGCTTTTGATTTGTCGGACTTGCTGAAATGTCGGATCAGTGGCTTCAGGATACTCATCATCTGTTCAATTGGACGGTCAATAATAGTTGTAAGGGCAACCTCAGCTCGGCGCGGGAGCGTGGGAGACTAGCGGGAGAATCCGAAGTAACTCAATTGACAGTACTAAATACAGGTTTCTAGAATACGCACCTAGCGGGAGAATCCGAAGAGAAGAAAGGATAAGGATTCCCACGCTAGGCGAGGTTTTTATAGGTACTAGCCAGTAGCACGTGTCCGGATCGATCGGCAGTGGTCTCGAGCTTGATCACATAGCACGTGCCAGTGAGAGCGACCGGACGCGGGGGGTCGGAGGGGGTCGGAGTCCGGAGGGACGGAGGGCGACGTTCCAGACGGAGGCGTAGGCTGGGGCATAGGACCGAAGGCCGGATGGACGGACGAGACCGGACGAAGGATCGGACGAGGAAGTGGGGCGGTGCGATGGGCCGGAGCCGGACGGACGGACGGACGGACGGACGGGCGGGTGGTTCCCCTGACATCACCCCCCCCTTGGAATGCGGCGTCCCGACGCATGAATCGGACATGGGCGTCGTGCCTCCGGAACGAGAGCGAGTCGAAAGCGGCCGAGGCAATCCGGCGCGGGGCGTTAGGGTAGCGGCGATAGTAGGCATCGATGGCGTCTTGGGCGAAGACGTCGGAGTGCTTTACCCATTTATTGTGTTCCGGGCCGTAGCCTTTCCACCGCACCATGTACCAGAGGCTGCCATAACGGACCTTCGCTTCTAGGATCTCCTCGACTTCCCATTGAACGTCGTGGTCCGTCTGAAGGACGGGCGGGGGTTCGTCATTCCGGGGGCGTCTGGGGAACGGATCCGGTTCCGCGAGCTGGAGTTTCACCACCGGGAAGACCGGGTGGAGCTGGGAGTACCGGGGGGGGAGCTCGAGTTTGTACGCCCCCTTTCCGACGACCTTCGCGACTTTGAAGGGGCCGAGGCGTTTGTCCGCAAATTTGACGGACGGACGGGTCATACGGATGTCGGAGGCGTCCAGCCAGACTCGGTCGCCTACCTTGATCTCTGAGGCGGGCGTGCGCCTTCGATCATAGTACAGCTTGAACTCGTCCTTGGCTTTAACGAGCGCGGCTTTGGCTTCCGAAACTCCGGACGCGATCCGGTCTCGGAATTCGTTTGCGGACTCCACTTTCGAGCGTAGTCCGTTGGGCTCGAACCCCATCCGGGGGAGCCTTCCGGTGTCCGTCATGAACGGGACTTGCTGCGTCGAGGAGTGGACGTGGTTGTTGTACGCGAACTCCGCGGCCGGGAGAAGCTCATCCCAGTCGTCTTGTTTGTATTTCGTGAAGATCCGGACGAACTGCTCGAGTTCCTGATTGACGCGCTCGGTCTGGCCGTCGGTCTGCGGGTGGTAGGCGGTGGAGGTCGCTGGTTCTACCCCGATGAGGCGCCACAGTTCCGTGGTGAACTCCGCGACGAACTGCGGCCCGCGGTCGGAGATATATTTCCGGGGGGTTCCGTGGTGCCTCCAGACGTTCCGGTAATAGAGCCGAGCGGCTCCGACCGCGCCAAGGCCGGTGTGGCACTCGTTGAAATGGGCCCGCTTACCCAGGACGTCGACCACGACCATAACGGCGTCGAAGCCGTGCGCGTCCGGGAGCTCGACGATGAAGTCCACCGAGACGGTGTCCCAGCGTTCTTCCGGAATTTCGGTCGGGTGGAGCTCTCCGTGGGGTAACTTCCGGAGTGCCTTCGTTTGGTTGCACGGGTCGCAGGTTCGGACATATTGGCCGACGTGACGGGATAGCTGGGGCCACCAGTAATTCCGGGAGATGAGCTCGAGGGTTTTGAAGCGTCCGGCGTGTCCGGCGACCCGGGTGTCATGGTGCAGGGCGATGATCCGGCGTCGGAGGTCCTTATTCCGCGGTACGACGATCTTACCGCGGTAGTAGAGGAGCCCTTCTGCGACACGCCACTCGGACGACCGGGGGGGGCGGACGTTCCGGTTCTTGAGGAGCTCTCGCGCGACAAGCGCGACGGGGTCCTCAAGGTCCGGTTCACCCGCGAAGGCCTCCCGGACGTCACGGAGGAGGGGGACTTCGGGTCCGGCCACCACGACGCCTTCTAGCGCACGGACGTGGAACAAGTCTGGGCGAAGAAGGGTAACGTCCGTGTTGTCCGAGCCTACCCCGTGGTCCGGGCGACGGGACAGCGCGTCCGGACGGCCCATGAGGCGTCCGGGCTGGTGGTGGAGCGCGAAGTCAAACCGGGACAGGTACAGGGACCACCGCGCCTGCCTCCGGTTCAAGTTCTGTGCCTTCCGGAAGTACTCCAGGTTTTTGTGATCCGTCCAGATCTCGACTGGATGCTGCGTACCTTCGAGGAAGTGTCGCCACTCCTCTAGGGCTCGGATGATCGCGAGCATCTCTTTGTCGTGGATCTCGTAGTTGCGCTGGACGTCACTCAGACCTTTGGAGTAGAACACGACCGGGTGCCACTTTCCGTTCGCGTCCGGCTGGGACAGGACGGCCCCGGTAGCATAGTCGGAGCTGTCTGCCTCGACCCGGTACGGACGCGACTCGTCGGGTAGGACCAAGACGGGCTCCGCGGTCACCGCGTCCTTGAGGGCTTGGAAGGCGGCGGCCGCAGCAGCGGTCCAGGTCCAAGCGACGCTCTTCTTTGTGAGGTCGAAGAGGGGCCGCGCGATGTCCGAGAACGCCCGGATGAACCTCCGGTAGAAGTTCGTGAAGCCAAGGAACTGCTGCACGTCCTTCTTGTTCTCCGGAGCAGGCCAGGCTGCGACTCCGGCGACCTTGACCGGGTCCATCTCGACGTGGTTGTGCGAGATGATGACGCCGAGGTACTCGATCGACGACTTCTCGAATTCGCACTTCTCCGGCCGGAGGTAAAGCTTGTGCGCTCGGAGCCGCCGGAGGACTTCTCGGACGATCTCTCGGTGGCGCGCGAGATCAGAGTGAGCGATGAGGATGTCGTCAAGGTATACCATGACATCTCCGGAGAGGATGAGGTCTTGGAAGATGTCGTTCATCATTGTCTGGAACGTGGCCGGAGAGTTGGTGAGGCCGAAGTACATCACCAGGGGCTCGAAGAGCCCTCGGTTGGTACGGAACGCGGCCTTCCACTCGTCACCTCCCCGAATTCGGACGTTGTTGAAGCCCCACCGGACGTCGAGTTTTGTGAAGAACCGGGCTCCCTTAAGGCGGTTGATGAGATCGTTAATCAGCGGGAGCGGATACCGGTTCTTTATGGTCATCGCGTTGAGCGCCCGATAGTCCTGGACGAACCGGAGGCTTCCGTCCTTCTTTTTGATGAAGAAGACCGGAGATGCCATCGGGGATTTGGACGGGCGGATCCGGCCGGTGCTCAACCCATCCTCGATGAACGCGTCGAGTTCCTTCTGCTCGAGGGGGGAGATCGGGTAGACCTTGCAGTTGGCCGGTTTCGCATCCGGGACGAGTTCGATGGCGTGGTCCCACGTCCGACGTTCCGGCAACGCGTCGAACGACTCCTTATCGAAAATGTCGGAGAAATCCTCTACCCAGGCCGGAACCGAGGTCCCGGGCGGGGCCGAGTTCCGGGCGTAGGCCTCTGCGAGCCTCTGAGAGACGGTGCTGCCCGCACGGATTTCTTCAGCCAGAGCGAACGCGGTGTAGAGAATCCGGTCGCCGTCCTCGAGCTCGTCGTCCCCGTCACCGTCATCGTCGTCCGGGTCCGGAGTGAGGTCCGGGAAGTCGTCTCCGTCGTCGTCCGGATCGTACCCGTCATCTCCGCACCACTCCTCCGAGTCAATGGCGCAGATAGACGGGACGGGACCTTCGCGGAGCTGCCGGAGGATCGCGGCGGAGATCTTCGCGTTGTGACGGACGGCGCGGAGCTCCTCTCGGCAAGTGCTGCAGCTGGTCGGACAGCGGGTCATCCGGACTTCCTTGGTCTCCCAGTCGATCTCCGGGTTGTTCTTCTGAAGCCAGGAGTAACCGAGGATGACGTGCTGCTTTCCGAGCCGCGTTACCGCGAGTTGGATGCGTTCGGAGTGTCCTTTGTAGTTGACGACCATATCAACTACGCCGGAAATGCCTCCGGACGCATTGGGCGTGCCGTCGACGTTGAGGACCGGAATTGGCTGGGAGAGCTTCCGGACGTGAAGGTTGCGGGAGATCACGTACTCCGAGTCGATGAAGTCTCCGGTCACTCCGCAGTCAACCAGACCCTTCACGGACATCGTAGCCGCGGTCTCTACCGATTGCATCTCCAACGGAATGTGCAGGGAGTTCCGGCCCTCTACGGAATCAATAACGTACCGCCGGGGTAGTTTGCGTTCCCACCTCGGACGGCGGACGCGGGGAAGGGAAGGGGGAAGTTCAGTCTTGGCCTCCGGGGCGGGAATAGGGGGTGCGCCTTTCGTATCAACTGCTGATTTATTGGGTATATCTTTGTACAAGCAGGAGTAACGATTGGGGGACGCGACCGAGGGCGCACCGCTCACTCGGCCAGGTCCGGAAAACCCTCTGGCTCCGCGTCTCCGGCGTCCGGCTCGGCCGGAAGCCCAGCGGTGGTAGAGAGGCGCGCGAAGAGTTCTCCGAGGAGGTCGTCACCGAGTTGACGGACGACCTCGTCCAGGATGTCCGCATGCCGGACATCCGAGGGAGTCGGGCAGTCTCGAGCGACGTGTCCGGCCGCGCCGCAACGGAAGCAAGTGCGCGGCGTGAAGCGTGCGCGGGTCCGGTCGACATCCATTGGAATGCCAGGTGGAAGGGCGGGCGCCGGCGCGGCTTTGGGAGCAGGCGTGAAGGAGGGGACTGGGAGGAACGTCCCAGTGCGAGGGCGTGCGGCCGGAGCCGGGGCGCGAGTCGGAGGTGCTCCCGCTCGGACACGGGCGAGGGCGTCGTACTGGCGGAAGGCGCGGAGGCGCCATCCGGCGTAGTCTAGCAGCGCCGGAGCGGTCCCGGACGTGGTGATCGCCGCGTTAATCCGCGGGTCGAGCCCTGCGCGATACTTGGTGACGCGGACGAGCGGGTCCGTGTACCCGGCCGTGGTGGCGAGTTCCTCGAAGTCGTCCGTGTACCGGTAAACGTCGCGGGAGCCCTGGCGGAGCCGGAACTCGGACTCGAATTCCGCCCAGGACGGGAATGGGAACGGAACGATTGCGGACTGTCGTTCGGCCCATCGTCCGGCCGCGTCTCGCGCCATAAAGGACATGGCGTACCGCACGAGTTTTTCCTCGACGACCTGTCCGTGGACCATGAAGGCTTCCGGAACCAGTCGGAGGTATGTGAGGACGGAGTGGAGGAACATCCGTCCTTGAGTCCGGTCGCCGTCGAAAACGGCTGGGGGGTTCGGTCGGAGAACCGATCTTGCTGCAGGGGTGAGGGTGGTGAAGTCTGGACCCACCGCCGGAGCCGGAGCAGCAGGGACGGGGGCAGTCGCGGGTGGATTTTGGTTGTTGTGTAAAACGCGGAGGAGTAGGGTTTCGATGTTCGCGAGAGAGCTTTCTACCGCTGTCAGCCGGGATTCGGGGTCGGCAGCCGGCTCCGGGATGTAAACATCCGGGAGCTCGGGTGGCGCGGACTCGTTTCCGGGCGTCGGGGCGTCCATCAAGGAGGAGGGGTCGAGATTGGAAGTGGGGGAGGCCGGAGCGCTAGCGTAGTGGTCCGAGTCTGAGTCTACGCCGAACTTCGCAATCTTGACCGGTTGATCCCTTGGATCCTTTCTTCTGCTGTAAGGGCAACCTCAGCTCGGCGCGGGAGCGCGGGAGACTAGCGGGAGAATCCGAAGTAACTCAATTGACAGTACTAAATACAGGTTTCTAGAATACGCACCTAGCGGGAGAATCCGAAGAGAAGAAAGGATAAGGATTCCCACGCTAGGCGAGGTTTTTATAGGTACTAGCCAGTAGCACGTGTCCGGATCGATCGGCAGTGGTCTCGAGCTTGATCACATAGCACGTGCCAGTGAGAGCGACCGGACGCGGGGGGTCGGAGGGGGTCGGAGTCCGGAGGGACGGAGGGCGACGTTCCAGACGGAGGCGTAGGCTGGGGCATAGGACCGAAGGCCGGATGGACGGACGAGACCGGACGAAGGATCGGACGAGGAAGTGGGGCGGTGCGATGGGCCGGAGCCGGACGGACGGACGGACGGACGGACGGGCGGGTGGTTCCCCTGACAATAGTGGTCAAAACGAAATTCAGCACTGACGCTCTGGTACTCAGGGAATTCTTTAATATCACCGATGCTATGGTGCTAGCTCGTCGTGCCGCCAGCGTGACATTGGTGCTGTCCGACGCCACGGCTGCGAATAGCTCGGTTCCGATGCCTTTCATCCTCTGCAAAAGAATTGTTGCAAAGATGGCGGCAGTCGGAAAAACCGGCTCACCTCGAGAACACCGCTCTTGATCCACTCGGCATCGTGACTCTCCTTTGTTCCGAAACGACCACCAAGGAAATAAACATCCCTGGACGGCGTGCAGGCATGATCCGTATAGAACTGATCACTGCGCCGACTAGATGTGCCGTCCGTGGTGAAAGGAGACTAAGAGTGATTCATGGACCAGTGTGACATCACGCTCTGGTTAGCATCACGCTCAGGCTAACCAGAGCGTGATGTCACACTGGTCCATGATTCGAGATCGTATTTCTCTTTCCCCAGTCGCACGCTCAAGATACACTCAAAAGGAAGGAGGCAGGTGCATTCTTCTTCCTTCAATTCCTTTCCCCACCATCTGCTTTCCCCTGCCTTTCAAAACAGTGTTTATCATGCGGCTGCCACAGCCAACATGCTTTGCACTCTACCACACAACATCAAGGGAATATGGTAAAGTGCAGCTTGCATTTTGTAAATACATATCATTAGATGCTTCATTCGAAATATCCCAAAGGTCTATGAATAAATAAATATCTCAGAAGCTTCACAAAAAAAGTGTGTTTTGGGACTTTTTACACCCTCCAGAACTCTCTCATTTCTCAATGGATTCCTTCAAGCCCTGCTGTAGAGTTGTCTATATAATGATGAACTAAAATAGTTGCCAGCTTACCCTGAAGGTACGAGGGCGCGTTGAGACGGTAGGAAGCAAACATCAGGAATGCTTGGAAAATGAAGGATGAAATGTGACATCACGCAGGCAGTGACAATCTTTTGCAGGCGTTTTGCAAATACCAAATACTAACAGCAGATATCTGAAGTAGCAAAAACAAAGTTTGATGATGAAGGAATGGTGCAGGGAAAACGAAATTTGAATACCAAAACATCTGAAGAGCTGAGAGAAAAATCGGAGTCTGTTACATAAGAAAATACTCAGCCACCGTGACAAAGATTTAAGCTTCGTTAGATTCATTTCTAATGAAAACGCGCGTCGAGTAAGGTTTGGTGGACAGCCACTATTGAGTATTCAAAAAGCTAATGAATATTAAGCACAGCCACTAAAAGTATCACCGTCAGTAAATCGGACCGTAAAAATGCGCGAACAAAAAATGGCGGTTCACAATTATTATGAACGATTACTAAGTACTCGTAACCGTTCAACGTCCTAGAATTGTTCATATGCATCCTATGTATGATACCTGATAGAGTCGGCCGCACCTAGAGGGCTCAGCCGATTAATTCATAGGGTGGCTGGCTCGTTATTTGGTCATGTTGGACTTGCCTCCGAAATAAATACATTGAATCAGTCTCGCTCCAAGTGGAACTTCTTTCGCATTTCATTACGCCCGCATGGTTACGATCAACCAATGTACATGCAGCATATAATGACAACAGTTTGTTTCGCTGAGAAGCTAATTACCCACACCCTCTGCGCCAGTTGATACATGTTCCCTCCCTGAGCCGCAAGTTAAAGTTTGTGTCACTGAGGTTATGCAACCGGCAAGAGATTTCAGGAGTAAGATCACTCGCGCCGGAGCGAAGCGAAGAAATATCTTGTTTACTTATAGACAGCTGGCTTGGGTGGCTTGCGGCCCAGCTGAGGCTCAACCGCGGCTCAGGGAGCATTTGCGGCCACACGGGTTCTAACCACTCCTGCGACCTCTTGGCACTTCTTGCACCTCACAACGACCTGGGCACTCGACGAAATCGACTTGTGGATGTCAAATTATTATCGGCCGTGCTGTAAGGTTATCCGATCTGCTGCCTCCGCTCGAGATCTTGTCTCTCATCCCGCCACATGCACCGGAACGGACCAGGGCTGATTCAAGACCCTCTGGATGCTTGTCTACGCCATCCTTAATCCCATCTTTCATCCCCATCCACTTCAGGGATGCCTTGGCTTTCTGGCTTCTGAGTTCGGGCACAAAGTCATACAGGATGACGAGAATGCTGAAACGCGGCGCAGCGCAGTGCTCAATAGCTCCTTTTGGGTCTTCTCGATGTCTCAACCCGCCAGCTTTCTGTTGATTTCCAGGAAAACGATGGTCGTGATACTGTGGGAATTGAGGATTTATTGAGTTCATCTGAAAATGTTCCTCTTTTCTTCCTGTCCTCACAAACACCTGTAAACCTTCCATCGGACATCTCCTGTGAAAACTTCACCTGAATACTCCGCATCCTTCCCAAGCCTTCCGTTTTTTCAAACGAGAATTTGATTTAGCCCGCCCGGCACATATTCTTTGCGCTCGGAGCACGGTCTCGCGCAGTTTTCGCCCAAGCTTTTTGATATCCTGCTAGTATATATCTGTAGCTTTAATTTGAGCCACTTTCGAAGGAAATCGTGCAAGAATTGAGTCCAAGCGAGGCGATTTATCGCTTGTAGTCCATATTGTCCATTTATCACCTGAAATCCGCATATGGTATTGACTTTCTCGTGGCACGCCGGTTGCTATGGAAAAGAGCCAAGAATTGTTCTCTGTAGTAAGAGAGCATCACACAACATGTAGAGTGCTCAAAAGACCAGAGGGGAGCGGTCTGCTAGCACATTTGAAAAAGGGCCTGAAGCCGCAGCTAAGCTGGGCTCAAGCCGGCTTCAGCCGAAGCCGAGCCACTTACTATTTTTCATCAGGTAGCTGGCCACCTAAGCATTTAGGCTTGGTCCTTTCCCTCTGTAATCCACTGATCCAGTCCGAACCACGTCATATTGAAGGCATGCATCCTACGAACAATTTGAGCCCACTCTCATGAAAATATCGGGCGTGTTGATGTCACGGTGTGGATGCTGCATCACGGACCGACGTTGCCTGTGTAGCGTTGGAAGCGGAATGTCCGCGTTGGAAAGAAGAAATTGAATACTGAGCGTTAGAATTCGCCAATTTGATTAGTTAGATTGTAGGCCAGAACGTAAGAATTGTGGCTGAATCCATACGGACACGACTCGGTAGTTTCTGGATCCTGGGAAATTCAGTTAGATCTCCATTACACGCTGTACCATCAACACCTACCCAGATAGTTAGAGGCGTGGTCGCAAGCTCAATGCCAGAGACGCATTGGGTTATGCCTCAACCATCATAAATGGGGTGTAGTAATTGCGAACGAAACTGCATCTTGATTTAGTCTTGGATTTCCCAAGGTGGATGGAGTACGTACGGTCGACAAATTGTAACCCGCAAGTCAATAATGATGGGTCAGAATAAGTGAATCGAAAGAGCTCTATCGGGGAGTGAACGTACAGAGTAGCAGTGGCGGGGGCACTGACGCCATGCACGACAGTGATTGGAGCTACGTATAATTCGGTAGCCCTCCGCCTCTCGTCCTGCTACCTAAGCGAGGAGGAAAACAGCGACACAGAAGGTATTGCATTGGATGGGAAAGAGTGCTGCGAGATGCAATTTTGAAAGGAAAGGATCAAGGAATCACGGAGTGTTGTAATTCACGTAAATTTGAGATCGCGAGACGCGGGGGAACATAAAGAAAAAAAATCTGCCTATGTACTTATATCCAGGTTGCTCGGCGTGGCTACGTGGCCCTCGGCGGCATTGCAATTGAAATCTGCCTGTGCTGTAGCCAGCAGTGACTACGTCCTGTCAAGAAGTAACTGCGCGCTGGTCAGCTGTTGCCCTTCGGACGGATCCTGGAGTGAAAAAATCACAGAGCGTAGTTCGCAGAAAGACATACGGGTATACAAAATGAAGAGGCAGTGTTGGAAAAGCACCGGTAATCGAGGATGGAAGGGGCTAACGAGCAGAGGGAAAGGTCCGAAAGGAAAGGAGCATGGATATATGGGGGAATAGCACAGCCGAGGAGCCATTTCGTTAAAGAACGGTTAATGGCTCGGCTCGGCTTTAGACGGTGATGGCTCTAGAGCCATCAAAAGCCGAGCCGAGCTAGCCGTAGCCGAGCCGCGGCAACACTACTGTAGAGTTTCATTCAATTCTCCTGTCACGGGTCACAGGGCCCAAAATTTAAGAAAATTTTCGAACCTGTCACGGGTCACCGAGGGCATATTCGAATGTGCAAAACGAGTGACAAAATCCATGAAAAAGGGTCCAAAAAATGAATTTTCGCGCGCGGCAACATCGCGTGTTGCCTGAATGCCGCGGCGCTCTCACGAAACGTCGAATTTGACGTGATTGGGACCAAATTGGCGCTTGAGTCATGATTGAGTCTTGCTTCCACGTCTCTACTGGCACATAACAGCTCGTTCAGTACACAAATGATATTCAGTGGACCTAGGCGAGTAAGCCATAATTCTAAACTGGCAAATCCAGATCCTCCCCTTGATCGTTGGCGTGTCTCCAGAAGTCGCCCGTATACTTGGTGTTTGCGCGACGTTTGCGCTTGCCCGCTGGCTCCTCATCAACCTTGTCAGCTTCAAGCTCCACGTCTGGCTCCCCGACGAATTCAAAAGGGATTTTAGGAGCTGCCCCGCCATTTTCTGTTAGATTTTATGGATTTACGAAATTTTTTTGGGTGTCACGGTCCGCCCGGCCCATTTACGAAAAGTAAAGTTCGAATCGACCGGTCACAGGTCACAGCCAGGTAGAATTGATCGAAACTCTACAGTATCAGCCTCCAGTTCCCTTCAGCTGTGCAGTTTCCGTTAAAAAGGAAAGGTCTCCTTCGCTCTTTCTCTCTTCATCACCCCCTTCATCTCCTCCCGGAAAGCTTTGCGCCACGCACTGGTTGTCCTATTTCTTCCCCGGCTCCCTCTACAACTCACCTGAGTGAGCACCTCAGGCGGCGTGGAGAGCTCCCGAGCACCCCGTAAACACTCTGAGTCTGGTATTTCTGCTCATTCTCCCCGACCCTTTATTTCCTGAACAGCCCGAAGGTATTTACCTAAAAAGAGTACATGATGTGCTCACTTTTGCCCCCCGCACTCGACTCTACTACAAGTATCCACTTCACAGTCTGTTTGGTCACGTCTATTCATGACTTCGTAAATAGATGATGCTCGTTGTAAGCGTCGCCTCTTATTGGATCACATTGACAATCTGCTAAGGTGCCTCTTATCCGTATTTTCCATTCTCCACATTGGATAAAGTTACATCTTCACCTGGTGTGAACCTGATCCATGTACTCACCTTCAAATTCCATATACACCAAATTTTCTCCAACGTGCGCCGTGTCCTTATTCATCCTGAGGTCTTTACACTGACCCCGCTGTTCTCATACCCAAAAAGGAGGACTCGACCAACAGGGCAGTGAGGATCGGGGTGGATGAACCTCTCGGCGGTCTGTCATGCGGTCACTTCAATCCATAAGTCTACTTCCTCGAGAGCCGCATTAAATTGAACAGTGAGTTTGATCACTTCTCTCATGGCCAGCTTCTAACAGATATCATTCATCTTCCACGCCCTCGGACGTTCGCACCGAACCGATCCTGACAGTCTGATAAACGGGTCACTGTGGTGTCCGTCGCTTTCAGTTCATGGTGCTTGCCCCTCTCTTCCGACCTTTGTCAATCAGCGCGGGGTATAGACCAGCAGTGATTACACTCCTCTCCCTCCGCTTCATCTGATCATTCTAATCCTCTCCTCCCGCCGGTTTGTTGATTCCCCCGAAGTTCTAGGTTGTCATTTATGTCCGCCAGTGTTGTTCTTGACTGTCAGCAATCCAATATTAATAAATCAACGTGCGAGCTTTTATTCAATATCAGAAGTAATTCCTTGGCTGAAATTCAATTCTCGCAGCCCACACGACGAGACAGTCTGCCAACCTTCCAGGTCGTCGGGCTACAACACCACCCTCAGGTTTTTCCTCCTCCCCCGTGTGCACCAATTCAATATTGTAATGTTCAGAGGTGTCTGGAAGGTCCAGATTATGGTGGTCCATTTCTTTCCGATAGGACCCGCACTTCGCAGTAAGATTCTGTTGCGCATTGAGGTGCGATGCCGACCCAATCACAATTTTTTTTTCCTCCGGGTTTACCTTCTACTCCACTCTGCCCCTTTCCTTTCTCCTGTCTACCAACGCAAATCCATGTCGTAGATATTTATGCAATGGAAAATGACCGTTACTGTTGAATTGTTTCTGAAGTCGATTTATGCGAGCCTGCCATCCTACAATGTCTTTTTGTGAGTGACACAAATCTTAATGCGGCCTATCTTGTCTTTCATTATTTTTGTCCCTCGTCACCAAGCTTTTGCTGATTTGCTGTATATATGATGCTGATAGATTCTTCAGATGCTTTTCGCGGTAATTGGTGATCGGTGGTTCTTCGTGAATCCTGCTTGCAGTACAATTTTACAATCCACCCTGCGCTTAGGCCTTTTTTAGCTTGAATTGAACTCAGTGCAAGGAGAATGAATGACGGAATTGACGCTTCACCTTGGATTTGCACTGTATGGCTCTTTTTCCGGTTGAAAACAAAAAGTGGCGGTGATAATGAACTGTGGCCCTGGCTCGAGTTGAACGAGCCCCCTGCTGTGCCCACTTCGGCATCTATTCATCTATCACAGGTGCACACCACATGCCTCTGGGCCTTTCCTATTCATAATCAAACCCGAATGAGTGTGGACACTGAAAATAAGGCAACAAAACCCATGCTGAAAGAAACAAACTCAAGGTTTCCAACAGATGGCCCAGGCCCAAATCCCTGCAATACGCACGCTAGGATTATAATGTGTCGCAGGTGCGTACCACGCGCCTCTAGGCCCGTCCGTTGCTTGAACGGAACAACGTGGATGGGTTAAAGTAACCAATATGCTCACTTACAAAGATCAATATCAATATTCAACTCATTGAGCCTCAGTAAAAATCATAGTGGGCAGGGTGATCCCTTCCTGTGATCTTCATCAAAAAGTACTCACGTGCCTTTAGGTCTTCCCTAACTTCACCTATATGAAGGAGGAACAGGCTTTTCTGGTGGAGCAGGAGTCAGAGAACAGGGTGAACGATCCGGCATTGGCATTTTTCATCCGGAAGTATTGAAACTGCTAGGACAGGTTCAAAGAGACTCCTTGCGATGTAAAACAAGGGGGGTCAGTGGCGAAGTCAGTGCTTCGCCACTGACGCCACCCACACCACTGGCACCCCATGCTGATGAAGCAGCTGGGCCACTGGATGTGGATAATGGCGTTGAGAGGCAAGGTGATGAAGGCTCTCAAGATGGGCCTTGGAGGATGGGTCCAGTGATGATGATGAAGGACCAGATGCTGAGGGAGAATCATCGGAGGTGTTGGATGGAGTGGCATCACTCGGAGTTGACAGGGATTGATAGACACTGCGTTCCGCCCATGGGTAGACCGACCCACGGTCTACGTGGTGAACCGAGGTAGACCAAGGGTACACCGACCTATTGGTCTACCTTGGTCTACATGGCATAGACGTACCCAGTCTAGGTCTGTCCACCTCGGTCTACCATGTAGACGAAGGTACACAGAGGTGGACAGACCATGGCTGAGGTACACCGACCTAGACAAAGGTACACCGATGTAGCCGAAGGTACACCGACGTACACCGACGCAGACTGACATGAAAGGGGATTAACCCATTACATGTAATCTGCCAAGATAACCGATTGTAAGGAGTGTTTGATACGGCGGAACTTCGTGTCTGATCCGATGGCTATCCGTATATGTGCACCTGTTTGGCAATGTCCCTGGCGATTCTGCTGGCTTGGCGTTTTTTGCTCTCACGGACTCTGCCTCCCTCGGACTTCTGTGAATTTTCGGAGCTTCCAAGTGTTATCTCCCGACTGCCGGGCCTTCAGGTTGAGCTTCTGTCAAGCTTCTGCGACAATATCCCGTAACTAACCTGGATCAGTGACTGAGTTTGCAATGTGCATGGGCTTCGAGGGTTCCAAACCACCGAAGTTTCCTCGCCGTTCTCTCTCCTTGCTTCCAATTCGCCGTATGGGTGCAATTTATTATTGTGCAGAGCCTTGGCTGTTTGATAATGTATTCCTTGCACCGAGATTCCCTCGTTTCGTCCGATTCGCTCTCTCAAGAATTTGAGGCCTATATAAGATCTTCGCCCAAAGTTAAACTGCAGCATGCCTCCCTCATCTCGTTCAGCATCGAATACGCACTCAATACATAATCGAGGCCGTGGCGGAGCTCAGAACACCGCTGAATCCTCCACCACATCGGCAAATGCCGCCGCTCGGGGCGAACATCCAGTTTCAATCCACTCCCGAGGGCGTGGCGGTTTAGGAGGTGCAAGCAGCAACCCTGACACTACTGCAGCCGATTTCGCCCCATCTCGGGATACTGAAATTGCCTCGCGCGGTGGGAAAGTCGCCCGGAAAGCCGCACCATTCAGCCAACGCTCTTCAGCATCTGTTCCAGCCTCTAACCAGTCGACTGTCAACGGTATTGCGCTGTAAGTGGCGCTTGATGTATGCCATATCTCTTATTTAAACGATCACAGGGACGAGCCCGCACCTATCGCACTCGAGGCATCTGGAATGGTCACGGCTGATGATACCCCAATGAATCTTCCAGTCAGTCCTACTTCTGTCAATGATCCTTCGACCCACGACGGCAATGTCGTGCATCCTCACTGGTACGTGAGAGGAATCATATATCTCGTGGCATTTTTGCACACGAACCACCATGTCACATTCCGCGCATGCACACTCCTTCTTTCCTGCTTGAACTATGTGTTTGCATACACCTTCTGCCCCGATTGTGACCTGGAGTTGTTCCGACCTGCAACGCGACGACTGTTTGATGCCCTCGATGATGGCCAACTCACTAACCCTGGATCTGGGGATGGTGATGAAGCCGTCGGCGCTCGAAGGGAGTCCCACATGGTCGCCCCAATCCAATCTCTGTCCGTCGCACTGGCCGAATTTTTCACCCGGCCCGGAATGGTAGCAGCCGTCAATATTTGGAAGACTCGTGCCACAGTGGAAGGAGAGCTGCGAAGCATGCAGGATGGAGAGGTGTGGAGAACATTGCGTGGACATGATGGAGCACTATTTTTCTTTGGTCCTAGTTCTGCGGATGAACTGCGACTCGGGGTGACGTTCTCTCTCGATTGGTAAGCTTTTGCATGTGAATGCTTTCTGCATCTCATGAACTTGCCAGGTTCGGAAGAAAAACGAGTAACTACGGACCATCCCATTCTTCTGGGGTCATGTCTTTCTGCATCCAAAATTTGGAAAATTCACTCATGTACATCGCTGTTAAATTGCCGAAGTTGCACTAATCCATCTGTAGGTATCGTGCAAGCAACTTAGTTCTCAACGGGATGTTACCCGGACCACAGGAACCGACTGCTGAGCAACTACAGAATTATTTGAAGCTTGTGGTGGACGATCTTGTGGAGCTGTACGATCATGGCACGGTGATTAACGCCCCAGAGCATCCAAACGGTGAGTCCTTTCGGTCATATTTGTCCTGCCCTCATTTGGTATTAGGAATCCGTGTGCGAGTGGCTTTGGTTGCAATCATAGCGGATCATCCTGCCATGTGCAAACTTTGTGGCTTCGCTGACCATGGCCACAATGCTGCACCTTGCCCCAAATGTAGTGTGACCCACGATGAGCTTTTCAGCCAAGGGTCATTGCGAAACGGTGATTATAACTTCAAATGAAACCTAAATGTATGTAATCTTGAACTTCATATTCAGAGTTTCGTGCAAGGAATGGCGAGCAGCACAGAAACCTTTGTGAGAACTACAAGGCCTTGAAAACAGAAGACGAGCGAAACAATTTTTTTTCTGAGCACGGGGTTCGATGGACGGAATTCGCCCGCTTGAAGTACTTTGATATAGTCAAATATACGGTAGTAGACCCGATGCATAATCTACTCCTTGGTTAGTGTCCTCATTTTCACGAAAACCATTACACTCATTTGCCATCTCTTTTTAGGTCTTGCAAAGACGCAATGGTACACAGCCTGGATCAAAAGTGGATCCCTGCGGGCCGACACGGCCAGTTTTCATCGTGAATTGCATACAATCCATGAGTTTCTTGAGAGTGTAAGTGTGGGACAACAACATTCAATTCTTGATTTCACCAGTCATTCAACAGTTTGAATCTCCACTATGGGCTGGCCGTCTGCCCTTACGAGTGGGCGAGCCAGCAGGTGGGTCTCTCACCGCAGACGAGTACAAACTTGCAGTAACTGGTCCTTGGGCTCTAATCGTAAGTTGGCAATCTTTATGTGGCTCGCCTCATCTTTCTCCAGATACCGATTGTATGGGACCGGTTCCTTAAAGAGGCCAAGAAAGAGTTTCAAACTGCCGAGCAACGATATCCTGCGGCATTAAAAGAATACGACAAGAAAAAACTGGCCTGGGAACATGGCCCCCAGACCTCCGCCGAACCCAAACCACCCAAACGGCCACGTCAACGTCTGCAGGAAGGCGAAGATGACAATTTCCTCAAATTTTCTGCCTTTCTGAAAATTGTTGTCGGGAATTCCATTCGCATAGATACGCTTCCCCTCGTGGTAGGGTTATTGCGCGACTATCTCCTGAAATTCTCCGAGGTACGGTTTCCAGTTCGGCACCTTTCAGCGAAACCTGATGAGTCGGTGCAGTTATATGGCTCTGACAAGATGAAGCCGAATCATCACTGGGCCGTGCATATCCCAGACCAGATCCTCCTATTTGGCCCATTGAATGGGTTTTGGGCATTTCTCACTGAGCGGTTGAATAAAATCCTCAAAAACCTGAACAGCAACAATTGGACTGGTGGTCGTCTCGAAGTTTCGATGATGAGAGAATTTCATCGGTCTACTCGGATCAATACAGTTGTATGTGGTACAAATCCTTGTTCCTGCCGCGGTGCTATTGATTTTTCTGTTTCTAACAGCTTGGTCAAGTCTCCCAGATGCCTGTTCAACCCAACTCGCCCTCGGAGTTTGAAAGTGCTCTTGCGAAACTTATCCTAGGTGGCGCCGAGAATGCCGAGGCAATCGGTACTGTTCAGGATGCCGCTCATACAGGTACAGAGCAGTAGCACAGAGATTTCTTCGCTGTGGACTCACTTGTCAACATAGACACACTAAAAGGTTCTCGTGTCGTCCCTGGAACCATCGCCAAGGAGTCTGTGCATCTGGATGAAGAAGACATACTCCGGGTTGGACTGTTGAGGCACCACAATCGGGAGGGGCCCAAAGTCTATTTTGCCCACAGTACCAATCCAGTTGCCGGGACTATTATGCTCTCTCCAGTGGTCGATTTCTACAATTTTGCACTACTGGATGGTAAAAGGCTCACACCAATGACCCGCTCGCGGCGCAACACTGCTGGATCTTCGCTCATCCAAGTTAGATATAAGAGTGAAGCATTCGTGGGAGAAGTGCGTCAAATCCTGCGGCACATTCAGCCAGGAATCACCACTCTCAACAACGTTATGCTGGTCCACGTTTCATGGATGAAGCGTTCAAATTTGACCCCACTGGATGGCGGGCGATTCCCGTGGGACAACTAGTTCATTGTTCACTTCGATTATAATAGCACCACTGACATTCATCCTTTGCAGTCCACAACTGGGAGTTGATACATGGGAATATAACACCTACGCCGACGCAACCGATCAAGGTTTTCCTCCAACTGTTATGCCCTTGGATCAAATTCACTGCCAAATTTCCCGCGGCAAAATCTCACACACAGACCCTCCTCTTTGGATCACTATTACAATGGATCGAGTACGCCACCTCTTACTGTCACCGTGAGTGTACTGATGGGTCCCCAACTCAGTTCCCCACCTCTCTTCTTGCATACGGGTTCGGCGACATGGTGCTGTAGTCAATCAAATTTCATAGGCTAGTACGAATCAAGTATTGTAAATTTGAGAACAAATTAGGTCTACTGCGAGTGCGTGAAAAGTAACCAAGTATCAGGTGGTAATGATTGAATCATCTACAAGTCGTCACCGCTGGACGAACCCTCAAAATCAAACTGCGCATCGACAACGCTTTCACCTCTGCCTCCATCAGTGGGTTCTGCAGCCACCCCAATACCTTCGAAATCCACGGGATCGCCATGGACGCCCCAGTCTTGAAGCAATGGTGCAACCTCTGGGTTCTGGCGCTGCTCCTCCAACCACTCACAAGAGATGCCAAAGTTGTAGGGCGCAGTGAGTGGGATACGGGGCGATAGACGGTGAGTACCTCTGACTCGCTTGTAGACGACCTTCTTCGATTTTGCGCTCGGCAGCTGCTGGATCCTAAACGAAAATTCGGAGAACTGGACCTTGATCAGTAACGAAATTACCGAGTAGAACCGGAGACATACTTCGTCGGAGCGCCAGGGACATTCGAGAACCTCAAGAAAGTGTTGCTTTTTGAGTGCTACCGGAGACAGATCCGTCTGGCCGCAGTGGATCGCCATACGAACTTTCCAGGCGGCCGGGCTTTCGGCCGCTTCATCCTCCGGGCCCGACGCCTCGTCAGATAACAAGTCCTCGTGAACGAGCTCACGGACAACATCAACTGGAATACGATACGTCTCGGCATACGCTTCAATCTGATCTTCAATCTGCTTGAACTTCTATAAACACAGAGTGACGATTAAGTATAGGAATATATCTTAGATAAAAACTTACTCGTGCCCGACGACTATACAGGCGCGTGTTTCGACTGTTGATTTGGGCCCGCTTCTCCGCCTCATCGCTCTGGCTTGCCTTCCACAATTTCTTTAAGGAACGAAATGAATCTTGAGCGCACTTGTAAAGCGAATCGTTATCCCACACCGCGTTTTTTGAAATACTGGCTGGGCGCTTTGCCTTGAGCATAGGACATATCAGAACATACTCATTCGGTCAGACTACAGGCCTAAAGCTCACCCTCAGCTGTCGATCGAGCACCTTCGCAAAATCAAGGAAAATAGAATCATTGTGGGCGTCAGTGACGTCCGCATCGAACAAGGGAGTCAGATACGCCACTCCCGTCGTGGGATTGACTTGAGGAGCGGCGGGGTCGGGCCAGTCTTTTCCCTTTATACCACACGCACCGCGGAAGAGTTGGGTGGAGTACCTCTGTCCAGGTTCGTTGTGAGCAAAGTAAAAAAACATGTTACGAAGGACAAACCTGAAGAGCCGTTTTATCACTAACCCGTTTCTTCTTCGGTCCATCGTCTCCACCATCGTCGCCGTCGCCGTCAGCTTCCTCGGCTACTTGGGCTGGGGCGGCGGCAGTGGCCACATGTGCGGCCATGGTATTGATCTCATGCTCTATTGTCTCTTCTGGTGGAGGTAACCCCCGCTGGAGAGCCCGCTGCGTGCGCCGCTTGGCCTGAGCCCCGCCTCGGTTGGAGAGTCTCCCCCGCGACGACTCAGAAGATCGAGAATTTTCTAGAGCATCGAGGCGTTGGTGGAGCAACTCGGTCTGCTGGCGATGATGATTCTCGAGTTCTGTAGTGTGTTGGCGATGGCGTTCTTCGAGCTCCGCAGTGTGTTGGCGATGGTGTTCGTCTTGCTCTATCGAAAACCGTTGAAAGAGAGCCTCCATATCCGACATTCGAACGGCCGTTTGATCGTCCGCCACATCGTACGAGGTGGAGCGCTGAGAGGAGCGGGAACGGTGATTGACAGGATGAGTCGGGGTGAACGTGGGAGGGTTCATGGACGCCGAGCGCCTGTGGCTTCTAATCACATCATTGGTCTGTCACTGGCATGCATAACAATCCTACTCACGGAGGAAGGCCCCGCCCAAGTGCAACATATTGACGCTGCCGACCGCTACGCTCCGGGGGCGTATATCTGTTTTCTTGTCAGTGACGGAGCAACCGCGAGAATAGTATAGCTACCCAGCGTCGGCATGTAAGTCCTCATCCCCGAGGTAGGAGTCATCTTCATACGGCACGTCGAGATAGTGCTGGCTCTGAGCTTGAGAGCGAGGAAATGTGCTTCGTTGCATAGCTCAAAGCGAAAAAGCGAAGAGCATGGGGGAAAGAGGAAAGCACCACTTGCACGTCTCCTCGCAACACATACCTACAGGGACGAGGGAACCTGGCGACAGTGTGATGTGCAGGGTTGATGGCAAGTCGGTCCTCAGAGCCTTGGAGCGTTCAAAGACCACCGACTGCCAAATTGAGTACCAGAAGTTATGTAGAGCGACATACGCGCATGATGAAATAAGGGATATGTGCAAGATCAACCAGCAGGAACTCACGTTGTGCAGAAAAAACGTCCAGAGACAACGAAACGAAGACGGCCAGTTTGAGCTTAGCCGAGGTCGGTGTACCCAAATTAGCCGAGGTAGCCGGAGCTAGGCGAAGGCTGTCCACGTTACGTAGACAGAGGGTAGACAGGGGTAAACAGAAGGGCAGGGGTAGGCGGAGGGTAGTCAGAGGTACACAGAGGTACACCATGGTGGGCAGGGGTAGACGGAGGGTAGACAGAGATAGTCAGAGGTACACCAAGGTAGACTGAGGTCGGTCTACTGGGGGCGGGAACGCAGTGAGACATCCTGTGACCATCTCTTCATATGCTCAACTTAGGATAAATTCACCACTGCTATTCACTGGGAGATAAGAAAACTGGGAGCTACCAACATGCCAAGGGACTCCATCAAAACATCTTGTGGCATCAGAGGTATTTTGGCAACATTCTTGACTGGGCTTCAGCTCAAATCTGCCATGGCACACATGGCAGTTTTGTTGGTAAGGATAGGTCCCTAAAATGTTCCGTAGCATTGCTG
Organism: Mycena galopus ATCC 62051; assembly: GCA_014925785.1. Lineage (NCBI taxonomy): Eukaryota > Fungi > Basidiomycota > Agaricomycetes > Agaricales > Mycenaceae > Mycena > Mycena galopus. Next base: position 733,965 of record WIQG01000027.1, read on the forward strand.
GCATTATGTGTTTCAGGTGGCACCTGATAATATTGCCACCAACCCGGAACTATCGGGTGTCTTGGGGGGTAGACGCCTGATGGCTGTAGTGTTATATCAGTCACATGTTTTGCTGATCTAGTGTTGAACTGGTCCATGACACTAGTGGCAGTATTTGGGTAAGCATTTTTTGCCCATTGCTGAAACACTTCATGGCACTGGTGGCAGTATTCCGGTAACATTTTTTGGTTGATCTTTCATCAAAATGGTCTGTGGCACCACTAGCAGTATTTGGGTAAGATTCTGTGGCTGATCCTGTGTTAAAGCATCCAGGAGCACTGGTAGCAGTATTCAGGTAACAAAAATTTCCTCATCCCCCATTGAAGCATTCGGTGGCATGCATGGCACTATTTGGGTGACAAAATATTACTGATCCTGGGTGAAGATGTCTTGTGGCAGATGTGTCAGTTTATCCATCCCATTTCCCCGTGGTCTTGTGACACTTATGGCACTATATAGTCACCAAAGTTGCTTGCTGATACTAGTGTATACTAATACAGATATTTGGTTGCACAGCTCCCCTGCCACACTAGGATCCTGTGGCACTGATGGCATGGCTCTGGTGCACCACACCCCAATAACTATTGGAGGTCTTGGGGGAATAGAGAATCGACAAGTGTCTTGGAGGAGTAGAGACCCAGTAGGTGTCTTGGGGGCCATCCTCCTGCGAGTGATTAGGCCTTTTGGAGGCTGCATCATTTCTCTTCCTTGTGTTTGTTCATTGTAACTACTGCCTTCTGGGCTTAACTATAGTCACTCCATGTACCTGGGGTATGGTGACCCCGTAGTTGCCTCCCAGGTACCGGGTCATGTAACTGGTGGCCCGCCAAAATGAGCCATCCGTACATGGCATGCTTACCTCGCTGCACACATGTTTGAACAGGGAGATCATTGGACAAAGCCCTTTGTAGGATCTTGAATAGGCTGTAACTAGGGGCTACAAAAAATGTATTTAGTTACCATGAATCTGTCAGGGAAGCCCCCGTCCGGCCCTACGTCCGTCCGTCCGTCTGCTCCGGCCCATTGTACTGCCCCGCCTCCTCGTCCGATCCTTCGTCTGGAGCCCCCTCCTCGTCCAGCCCCTCCTCCAGCCTCGCCCATCCATCCGGCCTTCCGTTCGGAGCCCCCGTCCGCACTCCAGGCTGAGCCTCCACCCGGATTGTCACCCCCATCCCTCCGAACTCTGTTCCCCCTCACCTCCCTTCGTCTGGCCGCTTTCACTGGAACACGCTATGTGATCAGGCCCGGGACCACTGCCGATCACTTCGGACATGTGCTACTAGCTAGTACCTAGTTGTTATATAAACCTCGCCTAGTGTGGGAATCCTCATCATTTCTTCTCTTCAGATTCTCCTGCTAGGTGCGTATTCCTAGACTCTGTATTTAGTACTGTGAATTAAGCATCTTCGGATTCTCCCGCTAGTTCCCGTGCTCCCACGCCGAGCTGAGGTTGTCCTTACAGAATCTAAGAGATATTTTAATAACAGTTGAGGTTAATTCTGTGATGTTTTAGGAGGAAAATTGAAGGAATGCAAAGGTTTTGTTTAGTTCTGAGAAGCGATGGCATGAAGGGGTTGGAACTGCACCACACCCATTTCCCATGTGACAAGTGAGTGGCAAACCAGGAGTTGGTTCACCCCTCTGCCCTCACACTGCGGGTGTAATGTTAGCAATGGCCTCTGGGTCAGCTAAACAACAAGCAACCCAGTGAGGACCCCAACCAGGAAAAACCTGACAGACGCTAATAACTGGTGTATTCTCCAATCAGCAAGACCAACTGCTCGTTAGGAGGCTGTATATTGTGAGTTGGGGTGTGAGGTAGAACCTGGAACAAGTCGAATAGGGTATGATATCCACTCAGGAATAATACCCAGGGTGTGGAGGCAACCTGCAATAAAATAGAGTGGAAGTGGGACACGATGGATACAATCCCTAAGTGAAGCCAAAGCAGAAGCCTGCGATTAGATGAGGTAGAATCTATCGTACAAGGAGATTCTACTGAGTTTATGTACATGCTGAATAAATCCAATACGATCACAATCAGTTCCTGTATTGCAACATTAAGGAGTATTAATGCTGATGCTCTTAGTCACCTGTGTGTTATCACCATAGCTAATGTCCCCATATCCAAGTCCTTGAAACCCAGGTTCGAGTTTCAACTGTGGGAAGGTCCCGTGGTGGCGTCATGTGAGTCCTGTGACATTAGATGTGTCCATACATGTACAGATGCATTGCGTGAAAAAGTAGACCCTGGGTGATTCATGACATGTGACACAACAGCCTGCCCTGCACCTGGCATCGAATGCCCACCTCAAGGGGTAGCAGATCTTGTTATCCGCCACACTGATGGAGTCACGTGAAGTTGACATGGACTGCTCTTGTAAGGGCAACCTCAGTTCGGCGCAGAGCGCGGGAGACTAGCGGGAGAATCCGAAGCAACTCAATTGAATGGTACTAAATACAGGTTTCTAGAATACGCACCTAGCGGGAGAATCCGAAGAGAAGAAAGGATGAGGATTCTCACGCTAGGCGAGGTTTTTTAAGTACTAGCCAGTAGCACGTGTCCGGAGGGATCGGCAGAGGTCTCGAGCTTGATCACACAGCACGTGCCAGTGAGAGCGGCCGGACGGACGGAAGGGAACAGAGTCCGGAGGGACGGGAGGTGACGTTCCGGATGGAGGCGCAGGCTGGGGTGCGAGTCCGGAGGCCGGACGAAGGATCGGACGAGGAAGCGGGGCAGTGCGATGGGCCGGAGCCGGACGGACGGACGGATGGACGGACGGACGGGCGGTTCCCCTGACAGCTCTGGACCATGCTATATTTGTGTCCTGAAATGGTCGAGCTCTCATTGAAGCATCCCGGTTCTCTTGGATAGGCCCAAATATTGCTCAGTTGTGCCCAGTGAGCCTGAATCCTCATGTTAGCGAAGTTATCATATTTAGAAACCAGTAAAAAGAGGATAACTTGGCTTTCGGCTCTATCGGCCTTACTTCCCAATTTGGGGGGGGGGAGGTTCGGATCAGTGGGGCAGATAAGACGATCAGCTACCCCTTGGCCCACCTGGGAAATAGTCGTGCTCTTTCCCAGGGTCCAACGCCACCTGCAGATCAGCTTTGTCAACTGCAGAGTCTAGCTGCACGTCATCTTTGTTGAGACTGGAGCCCAGTCACTTGATGTCTTTGTCTATGTTAGAGACTATCTGCACTCAACATCTTTGTTTATGTTGGAGCCCATCCACACACTGCCTTTGTTGGGGCTACAACTGTGTCTGCACTGAACTGTCTGGAATTGAACTATACCTAAACACCGCACTTTTTGCGTGTTTTGGAATAGTCTGATTACAATATAGTCTTATTTCTGAGAGCTAGTATATGGGTAGGTGACTACCTTGCGGACTGGCAGTGCTCACCTCAAAAGCTGTAGAGGAGTGTGTAGCCCACAAATCTCTGAAGAGACTATTTCTGAAGCTTATTTCCACATGAGGAATAAGCCAGAGCTACTGACAACGAGACATGTGGGAATAAGCTTATTTCTGCTCGGCTAAGACAAGGCCTTTCATGTGAAAGGCATGCAAGGCTCAGAAGTGCTTATACCGGAGAAGTTCCAGAATAAGCGAAGGTCGGTTAAGACAGTCTGATGGGATTGATCTTATTCCAAGGAGGCGAAGTTGGGAATAAGAAACCTTTCTGGGAAAGGTTTACACTATAGGTATCTACAGATAGCTGGAGGCCAGGGGAATAAGACCCAATGGTCAGGAGTGACAGGGAAGGGACAGGATGTTACGCCCGTGCAACTCCAGGACAACTCCCAACCACATCAGGCCATCCCCGGCCTCACCTCCGGCATTCTCAGCCATTTCTGGATTCACACCTCTGACTTCCGTCTTCCGTCATCCGGCTCCGGCCTTGGAACTCTCATGGAACTTATCCCACAACACCAAGTCTACGCAGTGTCATATCCGATGGTTTTCATCAGTCATCTGACTCACCATCAAATCCTATGTCCTTGTGCACTATGCTCCACATGCATTCCTTTACTGTCCTTATTGTTAAACAACCTATCTTACTGTCTTTTAGTTACTTCTCTCCGCATCCGGATTTGCTCTGTAAATATTATAAATACGTAGTACCGTCTTGGATGCACTTCAGTTTGATTATTAACATTGTTTCTGGTCCCAACCATACTTCCGGTCGATCTCCCTAACTTCTTATACTTCTGACTTAACGTTGTAATGTTGCCTCTGCCTTTCGGACACTTGTCCGGTCGTCCCTCCTTACTTCTGCCTCTTCCGGCTTCTTCGTCTTGACAACCCTAACTTCATCCAACTTCCGGATATGACCTCCGTCCTTCGTCTGACATCCGGACTTGTTCCGATCCCTCCCGGTCTCAGCTCCGACCTTTGCTTTTGGCTCCGGTCTTCCGGAAATCCGTCTGGCCTTCATTCAACTTGTCCAGCCGATGAGTGAAGTCCTTTGGCCATCTTCGTTGTCATCCTTCCCTATTCAAGTTGCCTGCAGTACAATCCCCACTCACCCTTAACCCCCTGTGGTGTAGTAGTCTTGATATCCGTAGTTCCGGATCCCAGATCGTTGACCTCCGTTAACTTCCGTACTTCCGTTAACCTGCATCTAGTTCTAATGATCACAGCGGTAAAGCAGGTAGATGTCCATAGCATACATTTGATGCTGTGTATGTAGTACAGGACCCGCTATGTTCCTAAATGGGACCGCTGCGGTGCAAATAGACTTCCTTCCTTCTCTGGCCCAGACATCCATCATCTGGAACCTACCTCCTCTCCTCCTCTCTTTCCGCTCCCTTCCCGACACAGATATAACACAGGAGATGAAGGGAATACTAGGACAACACAATATCAGTCAGCCAGGGGACTGATGTTTTCAAATATCCTGGATGACAAAAGCCACATGGTCAGAAATCAGGGACTACCTGGGCACTGGCCAATGGCAATACGCTCGCAGACATCCTTCCGACAGATAAACGGGAAAGGAGGGATGATCTCAGGCCATTTTACTAATTTCTGCTTGGTTTGTAGACTTGCATATGATTTTGGGGTTTGTATAAGTAGTCAGGACATTATTACAAGTAGGACACAGAATCCCCTCATACTATTAGGCATAACACTTGCTATTTCTGAGGTTGGCGCAGTGTGTATTGTTGTTGGACTTTAACATTGGGAAACCTTTCTGTTGGAATAAGGAGTTGGTGACTGGAAACATCTTAGAGCATGATTGAGGCTACATAGTTTTGGGAATCGAAATCGTTTATCGTCATGATCATCGCTCATCATCAAATCATTCTTTATCATTGCTCATTGTTCATTGTCATTGGGTTGTCTGGGAAATAAGCTTTCGAGCATATATCCTCATGGAAATAGTCAATCATTTGCCCCTCGGAGGTCTCTTGCACATCTCCAGACACAACCACCACCACACACACAACACTTGCTTGTCTCATAGCTGCGAAGCTCTCAAATATCTTATTTCCATTGCTTGATTATAGCTCAGGTCGATTCCTGGTGATATCTTGTAGTGAAGGTTCATCTTTCTGTGGGAATCTTATACCTTCCCTTCAACCTATTGTTAGGCCCTGTACAAGGGACTACCACTTGTCTGGATCTCAGCTCTTGCTTCCTCTGATTGGCCTGTTTCTGATTCACATCTTATTTCCGTGGGCATCACTGCTTATATTGGAGAGACTTGGGCTATATTTGAGTGATAATTGGATTGTTTGTGTTTAGTTTGGAGCACATTTTTCAGTGTGTCTTTTGTGTCAGGATTGCACTGACCAGCACAGTGTTATGACTTTGTCCGCAGGCCTGCCCATGTCCTTCTTTCCCTTGTGTTCTTCCGGACTTTGAAAGCCTATGTCGTGGGATCCAACAAAACACTGTTTTCTTAAACAGATCCTGTTTGTTCAGCAGTTGTTGTGTAAAACAGCTTCAGTGAGCTCAACTTGGAATGCTACACCCTGAGGCAAATTCATGAAACAAACATCTTTGGGGGACAACAGTTCCGCCATCCGAGCAGATAGGAAGCTCGAATGCACAACAACGTGTTGTTGTGCTGTCCGTGAGTCGACTTGGAATCATAGTAGTCTGCAGGAAAAACATGCAGGCACTTGGAAAACCCAATCATGCCCTCACTCTGCGGACTCCCGATCGACCAGGTGACAACCGAGTGAGGATACAATGAGTCTGGGTCAAACACAAACGGTCAGTCGACTCTTTGACTCTAAGCTTTTGAGGAAGGCATGTACGCCCGTGAAATTCTCACCGTGCTCTTGCCTCTGTAATTAGACCTCATTGTCATCGGGGGTTTAGCATGTTTGCATACTGATCTCGTGGCGTGAGCTAGAAATGGGAAGCATCAGAAAATTAGGACTCCCCTCAGACAGCCAAAATATTGTCTTGGAAGGTATGAGGGGGGCATGGTTGACGGCTCGGTTAAGCACCAGGTACAATGCTGGTGTTCTGAAAACATTGAGGAACCCACGAAAAGAAGGACAGTAAGTACACAGCTCAAACACAGGCGACGAGCTCGATTGAGCTCCTTACTTTCTATTCAACGAAAATATAAGATTGAAGTACTCCATCCTCGAGGTGGGTTGAATCTGAAATTCTGCACATGGCTCACGAAAATTGACCACGGCAACGAGTTTGCGGACATAGACAAGAGAGCATCAGGGAGTCTTAGGGATGAATGTGGCAGAACCGAAGGTTCAGAGGACCACAATCGAATACGCACCGAGTCAGAAATAGAAGGACTGGTGACCCAATGATTGTTGAATCTTTACTACCAAAGAAAATGAGTGGCTGAGCTGTTTTGGATCGAACTGTTCAACCATCACGTACCACGGGTGGACTGTATGACGAACATACGATATTTGACTGAAACATGAATGAGAAGTCCTGTCGCTGACAGTCGGAAACCCACTGACCTTGAGAATCAGTGAACAAGCCAATTGATGGCCATTGGAAGCCATCCTATGTCTGCGGCAATCTGACTATTGACCTGATTAAACTACGGACGATTGAGGTGCAGTTAGCAATATATTACCCCCAATGGTGGATGTAATGTGCGGCATTATCGCCAATGTTCCGCGCAACTGCCCATTCGCACGCAAGGAAGAGGGTTTCGGTCTTCTAAAGACCGGACGGGCCAAAAACGTTGGCCAAATCTTGCATGTCCCCGGGTGGCTTAGAACCTCCAGAAAGTATTCTACCTTAAAGAAGTCGCCAGATCGCTGGTTTAGAATAGGCCCGGACTTCCTCTCACATGTACACGTTCAATGATTCAGCCAGTAAAAGCAAACCTTCCGACGGGTGAATATTGATTCTGGGGTGCCATCCACAATAATGATGCTCGCGTTAGTATCTGGCGAAATCTCACGCACAATAAGTACTCTGTACAGATTTTAAGTCCTCGGGTGGATTCGAACCACCATCTCTCCTGTGTTTGTACCTATGACCTTATATACTGGGAGTGAGCTGCCTTGCTCCACAGGGACTTTCCTAAATAAAATTTTTGTGGGCCTTCAATGTCACGCGAATTGCCCATTTAAAAAAGGAAAATTTTGCTCACGTCGGTATTTGAAGATAGCTCAGGCTCAAAAGGTACTCTGTACAGATTTACGTCCCCGGGTGGATTCGAACCACCGTCTCTCCCTTGTATTGTGTACAGCCATCTGATACACAGGGAGTGAGCTGCCTTGCTCCACAGGGACTTTCCTAAAGTCCTTGTGGGCGTCCAATATCAGTGTAATGAATTATCATTCCGAACTGGAGCTTACTTACCTGTGATTTGTTGTATCTCGGGCATCTCGGGCATAGTTATTCCGGTTCTCAAGCGTACCTGATTCTTGATTCCAGGTTCCGGAATCATCCTGTCCCTCAGACAGGCAGGGAGTACATTCTACATACTTCTCCCTGGTACTACTCAGTACCCGAACGAAGAAGGTTATCGACTGTGTATGAAGGAAGACAAGAAAAGTTCATAGGCTTCGATCTAGACCATCAGTCCTCTGTTGGAATACCAAGTCACTAATTGTGAACAGCTTGCCTCGCCAGGGATGCAATGGGACACCCTACCCGGTGGCAACGCTCCAAATCCTAGCGCTTCATGATTTGCCCTCCGGCTTCTCGAAATATCTATCCACCCATGCTGACGAGGTTTGCTCCCACATGTGACGCCATATGCCGAACACGACTAGCCAAAAAAAAACCCCACCTCATTTCATTCGGGGGCACGAGTCCAACGCAACATACACACATCATCTGATCCTTCTTTCTTACTCCTTCCTTTACTTTACTTCAACACCGGCATATTCACCGACGCGCCCCCTCCCTCGCCCTTCCCGTCGACGTGCGCATCGTCCGACCGCCAGAGCGTAGTCGTCTTGATTTGCGTGTAAAGGTCGATGCCGCTGCGACGCAGTCGTAAGTCAAGGGAAAAGGCGAGCGCGCTGCAAAATGAAAGAAAATCATGATGAGTTGAGACACAAAAGGCGCGTTCAACTGAGAACGTGGGTGGGGTGCCAGGGAAGGAAGCGATACTCACCCTTTCCCATAGAAATTGATATCGCCCCGAAGCTCGCCTGTACGGTCCGTCGCGCCAGGTTGATTGTGTCTCTCTACCTCGGCCACGAACGAGGGAGGCGTGAAGAACGGGAGAACGGAGAGCGAACCGAACGCACCTTATTCCCCCGTCCATGAAAACATCGGCAGCGGCACCGGAACCGGTACATTCACCCCAATCTGCCCCGCTTCCACCTGCGCCGTATATTAGCGTGGTGCGCATCAATCATATCAATTGTAGGGGGTAGGGGGATGTAAGGAAGGATTCTTAGAGGAGGGAACATGAAGCTTATAGATAACGTTTAGACACACCTCCGTCTCAAACTTCCTCGCCATCGGCCCCCAGTGCGTGAAGATCGCCGCGCCGTTGCCGAATGGGTTGGTGTTGAGGACGGCGATGGCGGCGTCGAGGGTGAGGACGGAGAGCACGCACAGGTCGGGACCGAAGATCTCCTCTCTGGCGACGCCACCCAAACATCATTAGCTCAATTCAATGCATTGGAAAGCGAAGTACGGGGCAAGCAGGCGGAATGTGGCGAGGAAGGGAAGGTGGAATTCTGAAAGACAGAGGAAAACTCACTCGTACGCAGGAAACTCCGTACTCCCCACCTCGATAATCGTTGCGCGGGTACCCTAGCACCTGCACTCCGCATCCGTCGAGCAGAATTTTTGCCTTCGCGTCCGCGGTGTCCGCAGAGGTGATAAGGCCCTCGATGCGCGCAAGCACGGCGGAGGTCATTACAGGGCCGCTGGGGGAGAGGTGGGCGTAAACGTTGATTAGGAATTGAAATCGAATGCGCGTTAGTTTGGAATTGGACTTGTGGGCGAATGACAATCGCATTGTTGTCGAACAAAGGAAGGTAAGGAAACGAACACACAAAAAAAGACAAACAAAAAAAAGCTCACAACTCGGTCCCCTTTTGGAACCCTTGGTTCACCTTCAGCTTCCCCGCGCGAGCAACCAACTCGGGTATGAAAGTTTGCGCCGCGCCAACGAAGACGGCTGTGGGGCGCCATTGTGTCAGTATCCACTCAGTATCCGCATCGAATGAGAATAATATCATGGTCTATTTTTCGCGACTCGAACAAGCTCGATAAAGAACGATAAAAGAACACAGGAAGAACATGGGAAGAGCAAGAGACAAAGCGAAGGAACGAGAGAAAGCAAACGAATCGTAAAACAAAATACAACCCACGAACAGAAATAGCCATGCACCTCTGGCCCCCCGCGCCGCAGGCTGCCCCCAGGAGCGCATTCAGAGCCTGGTCCTTGTTCGCGTCCGGCATGACGACCGCGTGGTTCTTTGCGCCCATGTTGCTGTGCGGTCGGTTCATCAGTGAGCGAGTTAATCTAATGGGTCCGGTTAAGTAATGGACAAGGGAAGGTATCCAGAGTGAAGGGTGAGCCCTACGTACCTGCATGCGTTTCCCATTCTTCGTGGCCCTGCATAAATCGTAAAATTAGTACGGGGGTGCGTGAAGAGCTTCAATTTCACGGTGCCATGCACAGCCTGTAAATATGCCTCCCCGCGCCGTTCCCGCCCACGAAGCTGACCGCGCGAATGGCGATCACGGTGGGGACGGTGGTGCCGTGGACGACGTTGAGCGCGCCGAGAGGGAGGTCTGTAAATATTTGCAGCCGTCGGTCATATCCCAATCAGATTTAGGTGACGAGATGGAGGCGGGAAGAAGAGTGAGTGGGTTCAAAGGTAAGGGATGGGGGCGGGATTGTTTGGAATGAAAGATGGAGGATGGGATCAGTCAGAGGTTAGGCGAGGAGCGCGTGAGAGAGGATATTGGTCGGAAAGGGAGGGTAAGAAAGAAGACGCGCACACACTCGCCCGGACACACAGCTCGGCGATAATCATGGTCGCGCAGGGGTGGTGCTCGGAGGGCTTGATGGCCGTTACCCGCGACGAGCGCGAGGGGGATCATCCTGAATTGATTCCAGGTTTAGTTGGTGGAATAGAGGAGGGAAAGGGAGTGCCCAAGCGGGGAAGTTGAACACCGCGATGCTGCATGTCGTTGCATTTCGTTAGCCAATACAGAAATGTGACGGGAGAGACAGAGAACAGCTGCACCTCGCCCAAACGCCCAACGGCACCTTCCGCGTCTCCGTGTCCATGTCCTTACTCACTTCGATCTTCTCGCTCATGAGCGTCGTGGGGATGGCGCAGGCATCAGAGAAGGTGGGCGGGTAATGAGGCAACGGATAGGGCGACGACGAAGATGGCATGCTCGCAAAAGTCGGGTGATCCCCAGATGGCCTACAATACGCGGTAGCAGCTTCCGGCCTAGTTCCACGGCGCGATGTGGTGACGAGGGCCAACGGGACTTATCCAGAGACCAGTCGGGCGTGATGGGAGGACGAGAAGAGCCAAACGCCGATCATGATGGGGCTGTCGATCAATGAGCAAACAAGCACAAACTTCTCTCGAACTCCCCATGTCGATTCTGGGTTGTATCGCTTTTGCTCGGGCTCATCTATTCTTGGCCTGCAAACAATTTCTCTTTGACCTTTTGGAGCTTGAAGTTGCGCCTCACCCGCACATACTTAAAATAGAAACATGATTCCCCCCAAGAAATCGGATATAGTGTTCGGACAACCGCTGTCCGTGTTCATTTAATCTCCTTGCCAGCACAGCGTCGACCCCCACTTGCGGATTCCTCGGCGGCGCTCCGTGGAGGATCCCCTGGCCCTCAAATGAACAAATCTCCCCCCTTCGCTGTGATTTACTTGTCGTGAATTTGAATTTTCTTGGACATATAGTTGCATTCACTCTCGCACTATCCACAGGGATCAAATGTCGTGTGCGGCCATGGTCGGGAAAGTAACTGGCAGTACAGGGTTCAATTCTGCGTCCGAACCTAGACATTCCTTTTGTTCCCGTGTCTCCTGGCTTCCAATGTCCATTCAAAATATGGCATGTCGGTCAAGTCCCGTCTCACGCCGGAGCGGAGTACTTTGAGATTCGAACTCTTGCTCGCAATGGTCGACCCGTCTGTAAAGATAGCGCCCTGCCTTTCTATCGCGACTTTGAAGCTTTGCGCAGTTACTGCCATCTCCTGTGTTGCATCTCGCTCTCGCTCGTGTTGAATCTATGATTTATGGAAAATTCGACAGGCTATCCTCCTTCCCCGACGGAATCAATTCGGTGTCGATCTCGGCGCACTCTCATGTGAGTTCTCATTAAAACATCCTTCCCACATCTCGCTCAGCACGGCTTCCCTTCCTATGCATGTCGTCGTTCCACATTCTTCCAGCTGAAATCAGCCCGGCAACCCTTTAACCCTCGAGGTACTGATTCTCATCATTCTGCCTGGAAATCCTAACAGCGAGGCGTACAACGTAGACCATTTGTTTTTCCTTATTCTCATACCGAAATTTATTAGTACCTCTAAGTTATCTATGAAGTTCTACATCCGATGTAAGCGCACCGCTGTGGGCTCGCGAGCCGGTGAAAAGCGCGACCGACATACATGCTGGATGACGTCTGCGCAAATGCAGTCGTCACAAATGCGGCGCTCAGGGCGAGGCAGGCTAAGAACTTCATGTGGGTGGATGGGCATTGAGTTGGAGGGGGTGGAAGACTGTTCTGGAACTACTTGCCTGTCATTTATTTTATACCTGGCCATACGGGAGCGCAATGCCCGTTGATACGAATCTGGTACGAATCAGTCTGACTCCACCTCCGATTGTTGTGTAGCTCGAGAATAGAGCGCGTTTGTACCGATGGCGAGCAGTCAGTCCTCTATCCTCGGATCCGAAGCTCTCGGACTCCTCAAACTCAGCTCCTGTGCGCATGTGCATTTAGATGTTATTATTTCCCTGCTGTGAGCTAGCGAACCTTAGTAAATGTTGTGTCTATTGCGCGAAAAGTAATCAGACTCCTATATGGGGGTAATACTGTTGCAATATTATTGCAAAAATCGACAAAAGCACATACATTCTGGAAGAGGAAAACCACACAGTTTTCTGAGTCACACAATTAGTTTACAAACCAGAAAAGCTCATAACCTGCCAATCTCATGAAAGACACAAGTGTGACCCAGTGAGAAAAGGGCACAAGTTACAGACTGCTGAAGAAAAAGCACAACCCATGAAACAGATGAAATAAAAAATGCACAACCTTTGGTCCAGAGTTTTTCCGCAACTGTTGTGATGTGACTTCTGCCGATCCGGAGGTGGCTGATAGCAACATCGGCATTGTTTGCCAAGCTGACATGTCCTCAAAGCTCTGCTCCTCCTCCGCTGGTTTGCGACATGGCGATTTGAAGAATTATGATCAGAATGCCATGCTTATAGTAGTTCAGTGTGTACTGGAGTGGATTCCTGAAAGCCAACTATGTTCTGCCTGTGGAAACTTCAAACTCCGAAACCCTATCAATGACTGTCACTTGTAGTCACACATCAATGATTTCAACTATCTGCCGAAAGGTGGTGTAACAAAAGAGCAGCACTCTTTGGAGTTGTGTCCTTATTTCAGTAGATCAAAGGTTGTGACATCTTTTCAGCAGTGTTCAACATGTCCATATTATATACTTGAAGAACTTCTGCCTCTTTGTCTTGTCATGTACAAGTGGTGTTGAATATTAGAGCCTCTGCAAGCATGTGGATTTTATGAAGAGGCAGTTATGAATCCCTGGGAGGTCACCTTGCACCTGTGTCTTTTCCACCATAGTCATACTCCTACATTAGATGTACATATGAACTCGCTGCAGCACAGGAAAAAATGCGATGAGGAAAGGGCAGTAAATCCGCTTGCCCGCTCTATATGTTGCAGGATATGTGAGCTGTAACATAACATAAGGAACAAGACAAGGAAAAAGCAGAAAAAGCACAGCTTACGACAACGCCAGACGTATCACCTCCCCATACGCCCGGTTTCCGCGGGCGACTCAAGCACATACTAGGCTTAAAAACACTCCCGTAACCGCGTGCGCAGTGAGCGTTGTTGGCTTGACATTTATATGGGAGTAATACTGTTGCAATATTATTGCAAAAAAACACGAAAGTTACACACCTTTTTTAGAGTGAAAACAACACAGCTTCCAAAAGTACACAAGTACATTCCACCCCGAAAAATTACACAACTTACCGATGGTAGGAAAGACACAGGTCCACTGTGCCATGAAAAAGGTACACTACTTGTCACAACTGTATATTGGTCACAGCTTCATTGTTTGCAACGCAATGCACAAGTTGAGGACTGCCAGAAATATGCATAACTTGTGTGGAAAGCCAAATTCAAAAATGCACAACCTTGGGTCAAGAATTTATGGCATATGTCATAGCGTGACATCGGCCAATGCGGCATTGATTGATGTGCCAACACCAGCATTGTGGCTGGCAGGCCGGCAATCCTTTGTATGTCTTTGTGCTCATCCCTCTCCCCTGTTCCTTTCTCTCTTGGTGTTGAATAGCAGTTCAATTTTACAGCTGGTCTACGTACAGTTTTCTTGACAGAATGGTGTTACTAGCAGCTGTTAAGGACTATGCCAGAATCAATTAGAGCAGTGCTCTTTTAACCCCGAGTCAATCACTTCTTTCTTCCATTTTCTTCCTCAACATCACCATCTCTGCATTCCCCACACATTCCTGGTAGAACATCTCTGTTCCTGGTACCGACTAGGTCCAGGTCTGTTTTCCGGTTACCCGTTCTAAACGTCAATCAATGTCACGTCACACGCTCCTTATATGGACGGCTGCGCCCTTTTTGGACAGACGATGCACCGCCTCGTAGGCCCTATCTACTCATCCGTCTTCGAGTCCGCAATCACCATGCCTCAAGTCCCCATTCAAGAATTTCCAGATACCGAAGTTTACAACATCTCAATACCGGTGGAAGTCTGAACAACAGCTTCTGTAGCACTCTCATCGCGGGAAGTGAACCGCAATGCTACGCCCGTTGTGGAGCCGCAGCACCAACGCCGGTTCTACGGATAACCCGTCGGCCCCAAACCCCGTATACCAACGACGTGCTAGACCGCCTTGGAGGTTTAAGTGCTGCGCGACCAGACTCACACCTTGGCTGCTTCGCGGTCAGCGAGGCTATGCTGTCTGATTTTAACGCTATGCCGGCTCAAGTGGCACAGCAAACAAGTGAGCCCACATCTGGCCAGCCGTACCAGGGGTGCCCGGAGGGCCATTTTGAATTGCATTTCTGTGCTTAGTTATTCTAGTCTGAAGATCACTCAAGCCAAATAAGTCACTTGCCGAAGTTTGGGACTCCGGAAACACATCAATGACCGTCACATGTGGTCACACATCACCGATTCCAATTATCTGCCAAAAGGTTGTGTAAATATAGACTGCCACCCAGAAGTTGTGTCTTTTTCATTCTTGAAAGTTGTGTCTGTGCTTTCGGTTGTGCCTTGTTGAGATGTTTTTTTACGAGGGTTGAACGTGTGCATATCCTGTAGCTGACAAATCTGTGCTTTTTTGCCATGTGATGTATAGGTAGCGCTGTGAATTTTTGGTACTTCCAGAGGTTGTGTTATCTTTGGGCACAAGTTGTGAATTCATGGGTGATTACCTTCAACCTGTGCCTTTTTTCACTAATTCAGCTGAAGTGGTGTAGATTTTGATAAAAATACCCCAAGTCGGGTCCCAAATAATATTGCAACGCTATTACAACCATACATTTACTCCAAAGTGGAACCCCCATTCGTCCGTTTAACGGAACAGCAGTCAAAAAAACGGCCGTTTTCTGGCTACGGACGGGTCTACTTGCCCGTCGACGGCAATTCTACTTCACCGACGGACAGGTTCCATTCGTCGAACTGTTTCGACGGGCGATTAATTTCCTTTTTGGGACTTTGGCATGGCAGTAATATGAAAGTAGCTCCGCCAAAACTATATTGGGGAATTTGAACCAGGGCAGTGTTGGGGCGGTGTTCAGGAGTGTAGATCATTCTTACTCTTAAGATTATGTACTCAATTCGTTTGTGTGTATTTGCTCCATCTCCTCTGAGATTTCTCTGTCCTCGAGCCCAAAATCCACCAGCTTTCCTGATCGACCTCGTTCCTCATTTACTTGTTGGGTGGGCCACCGCATTGTGCGTGGCATGCCTCGTACTATCTCTTTTATTTATGTTTTTTTATTAGGACTGTTTTTCCCTTTGAGAATGGCCCAAATGTCACTGAATTTTGCTTTTCTCACCAGCTTACAACAATTTGATGCTAAGAGAAAAATTGGGAACATTCAGAGCTTCTCACATTGAACCTACTCAATAGAGGGAAATAAGAACGATAAGAAAACATAATCCATATGAGACTCTTGATGCACACTTCCCTTTTGGGCTAAAAATGTGTTTTTAACTTCTTCTTGATTCTGTGCGTGCCCATCATCAGAGATTTATGGCACTGAGGTCCACATTCACAAAAGGTTTCATTCCACACTGTTGCTACCAGGTCAAGAGTTTTTCATTTGCGGTGAGTGGATTCCTAGGGTTTTCGGACCCGAGGAATCGATTGGTCATGATGCCTTGGCCGTAGGAGCCACCATTGAGGAGTGTTGACAGGCTTTCCCCGACCCCGCAACAATAAAATGGATGCCACACCCCAGTGAGGGCGTATTTCGCCGCAAATTTTGGCAGGCAGGTTACTTGTATGTCTTGGAGGAATGTATCAACCCGACAGCAATATGGCGGCCACCTCTGAATTAAGTGCACCAATCTCGTGAATCTTCAATTAAGTCAGCATTGGACTTGTGCCCTCAGGTCGTAGGGCTTAGTCACACTACCCTCCATCCTGCATTATACTACAGACTCACGAAGGCACCCTCCCGAGGTGCTCGGATTAGTGGTGCATTCACCAATTTCGGCCCAGTGAGAGGGTACACTCAATTTTGCCACATCACAACATAAGAAGGCTCTATGGTGCAGTTCTTTGGTGCACTAATGTTTCCAAGGTTGTAGAATCCAAAAATCAGGGTCCCACAATTTTTGTGTGTCTTCCTGGGCAGATATTCATGATTTCATCGTTTCTCATGCAAAGACCATCTCCAAAACTGTGATGGGCATGTTGCCCCGAGCCTCCACTGGATCTCCCTAACCAGAGTTCTATACCTAGAATGCAATGGGGATGTTGTTTGGGCAGGGCGCACCCCACACCAATGTGCATTGGGACCTCTTCCCCGAGGTAATTAAAAGGCAATTAATGCACCTTTTCCTTTGGGGCTCAGGATGGACCAGGTTTAGCCACAGAAAAAGGTTTCCCACTGTTCTGAGGGTCTTAAGAACCAATTGGGGATGTCCCCAGACCGATACAGGCACTCCTTGAGACACATTTCCCCCGATTTCTCACTCCTTTTTCGTCTTGGTAAGTCAAATGATGCGTCAATGGCCTTTCAAAAATGCCCTATAGTTTTCTAGCCTGCCGACAGAACCATTTTTACCATTTACGCGCCCTTGCCATCTCCAGCCACAATAGAATCACCAAGAAAAGCTAAGTTGCTTGAATCCCTCCAAACTTGTGGAAAAATAATTTCCAAGTTTACGGGCAGTATGGCAGCGTACAAGAATTATGAAAATACCTTACTTACCACTGACCAGCACCCGAGCGCCCACGAGACCGCATGGCCAATGGAGGATGTCAACTGTCTATCGGTAGGTGTATACTGTATTTTCCTCAACGGATGTATTTAGGTACTCAATGATCCCGCGGGCCTGCTACACAGATTTTTGGCCTGTTTTGGACTTGAAAGCGACCTTTCGTATGACCCCTTTGTGACACTGTGACCTACAAAGTTTTTCGTATAAATTGAGGCTTGTGACCTGTGACCCTGCGAATTGAACGAAATTGGACAGTAATCCAAACATCTATTCTCACTTGTTACTCCTGCCCCACATATAATGATTTCTGTGTAGAGGGAAAAACTTGTGTACAAGAAGGAAAGAAAAATGACAGATGCCAAAATGCCGTTGAGCAAAAGGTTTGCAGCCACTGAGCTAAAATGCAGTGCAGATGACTGAAAAGATTAATAGTGTCCCTGCAAGAATCGAACACGCGATGTTCGCAAAACCTGCTTACAGATCTTGCACAGCCTCACCAATCTAATGAAAGTTCAAAAATCTAATGAAACAATGTAAGAAAAAAAACACTGCCACTATTGAGGCTTTAAAAATCTAATGAACCTGAAGCACAGCCACTAAATTCACGGTCAATAGATCTGGACAGTACAAAAAGCGGTCAAAAAAACTCGGTCCGAAAGATATCATGAACGATTACATAGTACTCGTAATTTTTTAACCAAACTGGTGTGATGCTTCTCTGACCACGCTTCCGATGGCCGTCAAACTGATTTTCCCTTGCTTTCCTCCGAATTGGAGCACTGTCTCCGCAAGTCCCGAGCTTCTGGGCTGCGGGACGTCTGTAATTCAGCGTGATTCAATTCACTCTCGATGCTAGCAGGTCAGTCCCGTGCCCCTGGACCGGTCTCGAATATTGGTTGCCGAAGCGTAGCGTAGGCAAGTCTTGTTGATTTGAAAGCACAAGGGGGATCACTATCAATAAATATACGGGGGAATAAGGAGATATTCTTCAGGGAATTGCTTGCAAAAAAAGTGCCGTGAATGCGATCACCCCTCGGTGCTCTTGAACAGAAAATCTCCCAGGAATTCCTTGGAGCGTACATTGTATTTTGCAGATATAACCGACATTGATGACAATGCGGGCTCAGAAGCAAATGACAAACCCTCTGGGATTTCACAGGGGAGAATGTGACAAGGGAGCTTGTAGGACACGAAACTGGCGTACGTTGTGCGGGGCTCGACTCCGAGCGTCCTATTTCGTTTCTGTTTGGGCCGCGCACCTTCAGAGTTCCTAAATAGTATCCAAGACGCATCACTGGGCCATAGAGGTAGCTATAGGCTGATAGTAGGCCCTAGGAAAGATAGATTCATTGAAAGCCGTTGGTTGATTTATCCGTGACATAGCCGTCCGCAGTCGTGTTTTGTTCACAGAGGCCATTGTCGCACGGATCCGTCACGGATTCATAGCCTGCGATACCCGCCGAAAATCATACTCAACATAGTCTTTGCAGGAATCGTTGAACCTCGAAGTCGAACACAAGTAATCACAACTGACCTGGTCGAAACTATTTGAGATGAGATACTGGTTTACTACCTGTGGATGCCATGATGCCATTCGAAAGAATCCTCCAGGAGTTTCACGGACGTACATGCCTTGCATGCATCTCAGATGAACGGGAGGGAAACATATATCGTGATTGACGGGAATCTGCTGTCAATTTATTCGGGGAGAAGAACTCAACGCAAACATTGGGAACCCATTCTGCTGTCGGTTCGACGGGTGAATGGCTTCATTGGAGGATTCAAAAAGTGGAGATAGTGCATAAGTTTCCGCGGGATATATTGCGGACCTTGTTGGATTTTGAGCTCAGGGACGAAGTGAAGCCCAGGGTCCCTCTGTAAACGCGCAGGGGTCTCAATAGAATAAACGTGGTACTTATACAAAAGAGCGACTAATAAGAACGAACGGGAATAGTGCGACGATTTAACAGCAGTGTTGAGATGGATGATCTGGATGAGGAGGAAGAGCTGTTGAGGGAGCAAGAGCTGTAGACAGAGCTGTAATACAGCATTGGGTGTCACGGAACTGAGGCTCCGCATCAGCGTGCATACAGCTCTTTGGCGGTGCGTGGGTGTTTCAATTGTATTTCCAACAGACCTCGAGTCGGGTGATATGGAACTGTCATCCGAAAAAATCCAGCGAGCTACGGGCATATGTGGCCGCTGGATGGCTTCTCGTTCATTCGCCGCCCCTGAAGGATTGAATCATCAATCATTTACGCATTCAGGCAATATTCGGGGTAAATGTGGGACTACGTGGGAGCGGCATGGCGGCGGTGAGGGTGAAGGAAGGTGAGGAGCAGGGAAAGGGCGGCAGGTTGGCAGTAGGACAGAAGTTGCCAGACGTGTGCCGGTCTCGCCAATTCCCGAATTTCCTGGACCTGTGTAGACCCGCATCACCAGGTTGGTGTAGACACCTAATCTACAGGTCAGCATATGTCGGAATAATTCGGTCGATCCAATGTCGGCACATTAGGAGAAGTCAAAGTTCGACGGGGTCGATCCAGGTTTTGATTCGCCATCGATCCAGACCTCGATTCTCCACCAAGAAGCACATAGAATCGAGATGGTTATCACGTCATCAAGAATTACAAGTACTATGTAATCGTTCATAATATCTTTCAGACCGAGTTTTTTTGACCTCTTTTTTTTACTGTCCAGATCTATCGACTGTATCAAATTTAGTGGCTGTGCTTCAGGTTCATTAGATTTTTAAAGCCTCAATAGTGGCAGTGTTTTTTTTCTTACATTGTTTCATAAGATTTTTGAACTTTCATTAGATTGGTGAGGCTGTGTAAGATCTGTAAGCAGGTTTTGCGAAGATCGCATGTTCGATTCTTGCAGGGACACTATTAATCTTTTCAGTCATCTGCACTGCATTTTAGCTCAGTGGCTGCAAACCTTTTGCTCAACGGCATTTTAGCATCTGTCATTCCCAATTGGTTCTTAAGACCCTCAGAACAGTGTGAAACCTTTTTCTGCGGCTAAACCTGGTCTATCCGGAGCCCCAAAGAAAAAGGTACATTAATTGCCTTTTAATTACCTCGGGGAAGAGGTTCCAATGCACATCGGTGCGGGGTGCACCCTTCCCAAACAACATCCCCATTGCATTTTAGGTATAGAACTCTGGTTAGGGAGATCCAGTGGAGGCTTGGGGCAACATGCCAAACACAGTTTTGGAGATGTTCTTTGCAGGAGAAACAGTGAAATCATGAATATCTGCCCGGGAAGGCACACAAAAATTATGGGACCCTGATTTTTGGACAACCTTGGAAACATTAGTGCACCAAAGAACTGCACCATAGAGCCTTCTTATGTTGTGATGTGGCAAAATTGAGTGTACCCTCTCACTGGGCCGAAATTGGTGAATGCACCACCGATCCGAGCGCCTCGGGAGGGTGCCTTCGCGAGTCTGTAGTATAATACAGGATGGGGGGCAGCGTGACTAAGCCCTACTACCTGAGGGCACAAGTCCAATGCCAACGTAATCGAAGATTCACGAGATTGGTGTGCTTAATTCAGAGGTGGCCGCCATATTGCTGTCGGGTTGATACATTCCTCCAAGACATACTAGTAACCTGCCTGCCAAAATTTGCGGTGAAATACGCCCTCGCTGGGGTGTGGCATCCATTTTATTGTGGCAGGGTCGGGGAAAGCCTGTCAACACTCCTCAACGGTGGCTCCTATGGTCAAGGCATCATGACCAATCAATTCCTCGGGTCCGAAAATCCTAGGAATCCACTCACCTCAAATGAAAACAGTTTGTGTGAACTTTTGAGCTGGTAGCAACAGCATGGAATGAAACCTTTTGTGAATGTGGACCTCAGTGCTATAAATTTCTGATGATGGGCACGCACAGAATCAAAAAGAAGTTAAAAACACATTTTTAGCTTGAAATCTGGCCAAAGGTGCTTTAAAATGTCCCTCGCTGGCGGACCTTGATGAAAACTTCCTTTTATGGACACATGGCAGAGTGTTTCCCAAAAAGGAAGTGTGCATCAAGAGTCTCATATATATTATGTTTTCTTATCATTCCTATTTCCCTCTATTGAGTAGGTTCAATTTGAGAAGCACTGAAAGTTCCCAATTTTTTTCGTAGCATCAAATTGTTGTATGATCGCAAAAAAAGCAAAATTCAGTGACATTCGGGCCATTCTCAAAGGGAAAAACAGTCCTAATAAAAAACATAAAGAAAAGAGATAGTACGAGGCATGCCACGCACAATGCGGTGGCCCATCCAACAAGTCGAGCTGAATCAATGATTTGACTTCCCTAGTCGAATCAGCGATTCACGGCGATTCACGAGGATCATCAATTTTCGGTAACCCCATGACTTCCCCTATTGCCTATCCCACGATCGACAGTGATCTACACCCGATCCGCATATGTCTACATTGCTGCGCGGACATGGGCTCTCAACGCAGTGTGTGTCCTAAAACAATGCCTACAGCAAGATGAAATTCGTCCTGAGTGCATCTGGCAGGTTTTCTGGCGTACATTCTGGCGCCAGAAGCAAAAAAAATGGTGACAGGTCACAGAACAGACGCTGGTGTCGGCTATCTTTTTATGTCACGTGTGGCGCCAGATGCGATTCTGGCAAGCTGGCGGTGTTGGTAGAGCTGGTGCCAGATGCGCGAGCTCAAACACATTTTCCTGGTGAACCAATCAATTGCTATTCTCATCAAGCAGATCAGCGCCTTCCACAGCGCGCGCAGTCTATGTGTACTGTGGAACGCAGAACACTACAGACGCGTCCTCGCTTGGCTAATATGTAAACGATTTTCAGTTCCGGACACAAGAATACCGTATCATTTCAATCAAATCGACAGTCACGCGTCACGCACCCCGGTGTCGATGTCGAAATTTGGTCGAGGTCACGCGTCACGCAGGCTGTTGTCGAATCTCCCGAGCGTGACATCGTCCCAAAAAGTGGTCCCAGAACGCAAAAAAGGCGAAATTTTCGAAAATTTCCTGTCCAATTGTCGAAAATTTTGGGGTGTCACGCAAAATTTTGGCCACTGTCGAAATGTCGAATAGGTAAAGTCCGTCACGTGTCACAACCGCTGTCGATTTGATCGTAATAATACGGTACTCTCAGATCGGCGCTCGGATGCCGACTCACCCTTCGCTTTCCCAGCCATTCATTTGCGTTGTTGACAATCGAGCTGTGAACGTTATGCTCGAATTATCGAGTGATCACCCAGCAGCACCAGAACCGAAGAGACGACTCTAGTACCGAGCGTCTCGCTGCGAAGAGGATGTAACGGCGCCGTCCCTGTCCCTGGCGCGGAAAATTGGCATTTCTGCTCCTCGATGACTCGAATTGAGATTCCTCCATGCCGACGCCTATCACGACAGGTAGGCTGTGGACGTCACTGCGGAGACCCCTTTGTTTTACCGTGTGTAAAATGACCTAGTAAAAAGTATCCAAGTCCATCGTGTTTTACTGCTTGTTTTCATACATAGTAAAACATTGCCAAATTTCATCTTCGGTAAAATGATTCATTTTTGGGTGGCAAAACATTTCTCCCACCAAAGACATAGTGAGAAATGTTTTACCAGAATGCAAAGAGATCATTTTACAAAGGGAAAATTTAGCTTTATTTTACTGGTTGTGAAAACACCTTTTAAAACAGCTTGGACCTCAAATAAATACTTTTTACCCGGCCGTTTTACCCATGGGAAAACAATCGGATCACCGCAGTGCGTGCGAGAAGCGCGGCACCGGCCTTGAGCGCTTGAGCGGTGACTCCGTCAACGTGTATAAAAGGAGGGTTCCCGTCAGTAGTTCACCAGATCCCAACTTCTGCGGATCCTACTTCTCATGCTCTCCCTCTTTGCAGCTCTCTCTGTGTTCGTGAGCGCAGCCTCCGCGCTGTTCCAGCTCCAGAGTCTCAACCCTGCCTGTATGCTCTGTTGCCTCCCTGACTCCAAATTTGTCTGATCCGTATTTCTTGTAGTCGCTGCCGCAGGGACTCGCGGATGCATCGCCGCGGCATCAGACGTATCTGGGACGCCGCTGACGATTCATAACTGCGCCACGGACGATCTTTCGCACCAGGACTGGTGGTTCACCGCCCTTAACGTCACTGACGGGACACAGGGCCTGAATATCTACGGTAACATGGTCAGCTGTCGCAAATGCTTGGTGAATCTTTCATCCTCACACGAGACCGCAGTGCATAGAAGTCGCGGGGGGTGTAAACGCAGTCGGCACGCCGCTGCAGATTGCTCTGTGTGCGCCAACCACTGCGCGCCAACAGTTTGTCCGAGTCACGCCTTCCAGTGGGACTTCAGCATTCGCGCTGCAATGGGGTAGCACGGACAAGTGCATTGATTTGACCGGCGGGAGCATCGTCGATGACACTCCCCTGTTGCTCGCGACCTGCGTCGACGGGGACACCAACCAAGAGTTCACCGACAGCAGCGGGTACGTTTCTCTTGCGTGCAAGGAGCGCACTATTCATTGACTTGCACAGGACGATCACCATCCAACCCGCTGCCGCAGTCAACGAGCCCGAGCCCTTCTGCATGGGCGCGACCTCCGCCACGCCCGGCGCGCTAGTCATGCTGCTCTCCTGCCCGGCTTTTGGTTTTGCGGACCCCAGCGCACTCCTCACCTGGACCATCCCCTCCCCCTTCACGGGAGTCAGCACTGAGCCCATGGCCATCGCCACCAGCTTCGATCTGTGCCTCAATGTCGCTGGGGGCGTCGACGCGGATGGCACGACGCTGGAATTGGCAACATGCTCGCCTGGTGCGGCGAGCCCACACCGTCAGGGAAACCACTCCGCGGTATTTCTGGGGAAATTGGGGTAAACTTCCTGAATTACCTGATTTCCCATTTGACCTTTTACCCCTTAGCCGACGGGCGGAAATTTGGGGTAATTTACCCAAAGTTTACACATACTACTTACCGGCTTTTTCACGGGGTTTCTGCTGCTCTTCCACTTCTTTTCCTTGCCAAGCAAGTATATATGGAGTGAACACAGAAGTTGATTGAAATCACTATCTCTGTTTTGACAACATTTGGTCTCGTTAACCTATTAGTGCTGGGAAGGTTTGGTTCTGCAGTGCTGAACCTTGAACCTGAACCTGCGTTCAGGTTCAGTTCGCTCTCGAATGCGTTCGAACCTAGAGGGCGTCGGCCATCTGGGGGACCCGATTTCCCCCTCGAATGGTGGTCAAATTTGTTTTGCTGCGTCTTTGGGGGCTTTGATGTCGAAAATCTACGCCATAGAGGTTTGAATTGGGTAAAGAAACCAATATTTGAACACATCCGAATGTTGCTGGCATCTCACCAGCCCGCTCAACCCTGCGATGATCTGCGTCGACGAGACCTTCCCCCGCCGATATGGGTCCGATTTGGCGGCAATAGCTGCGCTGGGTACCTACAATTTGAATTAGATAGGAAGAGTTCGTCTAGAAAGCAAACGGTCATTGAAATCATACTGAATTTTGAGTCTTGGGGTTCAATTCAGGTTTGGCGTTCGAACCGCTATCTCCCAGCTCGAACGCTGAACCGAACCTGGCGTTCAGGTTCAGCAAATGCCCGAACCGTGAACCTGAACGCCGCGTCCGGTTCAGTTCGGTTCAGGTTCGGACCGATGTTTGAACCGGACCCTCCCACCACTATAACCTATTATCTGAGACTGGGTATCCGGCCACCTTGGCATAATTTAGCTCGGTTCAAGGCATCATCTTCAAGTGACGCAGAGTCAGGAAACCATTTCACCGTTTACTTGCCATTTGTTTAAAGTTTACAGGATCCTGAAAACTAAACGGCAATTTGAACGGTTCGTTTAAACTGTTTCTAGACGGAAATGGTTGGAACCTTACTTACGCCCACGCTCCACGTCCCGTGCCCACGCCCCCGTGCCCCGCCCCCCGCACCACATCCCGTTTCCACGCTCAGCCCACGCTCCCCACTCAACTTCCAGGTTCGTGCACAGCTACCGCTACCACTCTTATTCGCGATACCTCGAAGAAGGAACAGGCGCGCAACCACTGCATTCAGGAATCAGGGCCTTGGTAGGCAGAGGTCTGTCTACTCCACGGCGCCAGAGCGCGGCAGACCCGAGGTCGGCAGTGTCTGTGGAGCTAGGGCAAGCTGGGTCGACCACGAGAACTGTTCCGAAACCCCTTCTTGACTCAATTCTTGGACACAAAACCTACCGCGGTGTACCGAACTTAACGCCGAAAATGATTGCTGATCGTGTGACGTCAAATGCCACAATCTTTTACGTTACAAGACAGGCCTACGCTTCGCTCCGGCTGGGAGATGTTAAGATATGAGGAAATTACGGCCAAAAAATGCCTTGGATACGGAATGGACGATGGAAGAATGCTTGCGGCTGAGAAATCCGTCGCACACGTCGATTGTTTCTATTCCCAAAGAGTAATGCATAGCGAGAGCGAAGTGCTAAATGAATCAACCTCTTACAGTACAATAGGTGGAGACTGTAACGTGAAGAAACACACTAAAGATGCATATTGCTTTTCTCAGTTTCAAACGCCATAAGTACGGCTAGGGTCGGCGAGGAGATATGGCGTGTACGAGGCAGAGGGAGTGGGGCAGGTATTAGCATTGGAATGCTTGAGGGAGGAAGTGGACGAATGGATCGACGGGGTTGTGCCTCTCGGGCTGGACAACACTGCTGCTATTAGGGCGACGACGTGCGCTCGTCCGGGCGTGGGGCGCTATCTCTGGGACCTCTTCCATCGGCGTCTGAAGGCGGCGAAGGAAGAACACCCGGGGATGCGACTTCGCGTCGACTGGACTCCGGGGCACGTCGGTATCCCAGGCAACGAAGCAGCAGACGAAGCGGCCAAGCGTGCAGCGAAGGAGGGAAGTTTTGGCGGAACCCTCAAAGCCTTGAAGAACCTGCCTTACAGCAAGTCGGCGCTAGCGCTGGCGCACTCGAAAGTGCTGAAAAAGGCAGCGAGGAAGGACCTACAAAGATCGAGGAGGTTCGCAAGAGTCAAAGAGGTCGACGACAGCATGCCGTCCGCGAAATTTCGAAAACTGGTTAGAACGTTGCCTCGCAAACATTCCTCCCTTCTCTTCCAACTACGCTCCCATCATGCGCCGCTTGCCAAGCACTTGCATCGGCTCAACAAATTACCGTCACCGATTTGCCCGTGCTGCGGACTACATGAAGAGACAGTAGACCACTTCCTACATTTCTGCTCTGCACATGATGCACCACGTCGACAGCTGCGCGCTGCCAACCGTCTTGCTGCACACACGAAGCACCTGCTCAGCGACCCCACCCTGCTACCTGACCTTTTTCAGTACATCCAACGAACGGGCCGTTTCCACTCCGTGTTTGGAGACTTCAAGCAACTAGAAAAACCCACAGACAAGTAGATATGACTATAACCCCCTCGTTTCCTTCCCTCCCTCCCTGCCCGCTATATACAGCGGGCTCATGATACCCTACGCTCTTTCGCGTCGCACTCGTCATGTCACGAGTTGCAAGCCGTCGAGTAGTTGGAACTCTAGGATAATGTTGACACAGATTATTTACGGACAAATCACCAAGTAGCCAGGATTTATTTCTACCATATGCCTTAGGCACAAAGGAAATAAAACAAGGATTCAAAAAAAAAAAAAAAAAAAAACGCCATAAGTGAACCACAAATATTCAACATTGCTGGAGCTCCGAGCTGTTGGGAAAGGAAAATTACAACCTCACCGAAATGGCCGAGCTAGGGATCAAGAAGTGTAGTTCAGTAATGACGGAAAGAGGGAAAGAGAAATTGGTGAGCACGTACTACAAAAATAGAAAGTAAACCGCGTGTGATGCGGCACGGGTCGGGAGACGCGCATCGTAGTTCGGAGGCTTCACTGAGGGTTGTAGCCGTAGAGGTGAGGTAGGCAGCCGCGAAGGCGCCAGCTCACAGAGTAGTAGTATCGTTGTAACCCTTCGACAAGGAGTCGTGTTACCCTGGACAGGAGCCCCTGCAACACCGGGGCCATGGAACAGTTGTACGGATGTTCAGCCAAGCAGGGGGTCTAACGCATAATGGTGGTTCGCCAGGAGTGACCTCGTACTCGCTATATCATGGTAGATGGCAAGTGAAAGATTGATCTCGTGATCTACATGATGTAACTAAATGGGAGCATGTGATCTAAGGTATGGTAAGCTATGTCTAAGTTCAGCAGGGTCTGCCTTGGAAATGCTATAGAACCCCTCGTCACAGAGCCCCCCGCATGTCCAAGGTAGACATGCATGAAACCGAGAACATGGTAAGAATAATGCTTAACTTGCGCAAATCACAATGGCCCCCCAAACCCGACCACCCCAACCGCAGTGTACAGTGGGAGGAAAAAAATTCTTGGTGCTGCGTCCCTGCGTCCTCCACTTGGCAGTGAAGGAGGAGCTTGGGACACAAGTGTCCCGAACCTTGGCTGTGCTGGGAAGTCCACCATATGATCCTCCATCTCAATGGTGTGCGTGTCATCCCGCTGGTCCGCTGCACACTACACTCTGGCTAGGCCAGGGTGCATAGTACATCCAGGATGTGCACGCATCGTCCCATAGTTCCTCCTTGCTGCAGGGCCCTGGACTGCAGGGGGGGGAATAGTGCTCATCATGCCGTTGGTCTGCTGTGCACTACACTCTGGCTAGGCCAGGGTGTATAGTACGTCCAGGATGTGCGCGCATCGTCCTATAGGTCCTCCTTGCTGCAGGGCCCTGGACTGCAGGGGGGGAATAGCACTCATCGTGCCGTTGGTCCGCTGGGCACTACACTCTGGCTGGGCCAGAGTGCATGTCCGTCTAGGATGTGCGCGCATCGACCCACAGGCCCTCCTTGCCCAAATGGTTGCACCATCACACTCCTTCCAGGAGATGGGCAAGTCGTCCCTCTGTTTCTCCTCACAGCTGCTCCTAGACTGCAGGGAGTATCACATATACCCCCCTACAGCCCCCCACTTTTTCTTCGTGCTTCCCTGGGCCGTGGTAGGCGCAGAATGCGCGAGGAAAAATTAACCCCAACACACTGCAAGCGTAGAGAGCCAGATCCGCGATGACGGGAAAAAAATTTCGGTAGGGATGGGGGTGATCTCCGATGTGTACGTGAGGGGAGAGACATCCAGACGAGGAGGAGACCAGTCAATGGAAGTACGGACTGGCGCCAGAGAGTTAGCGCGATAAGGGTTTTGAGAAAGGATCAGCTCGAGAGAGATGTATCGAGCAGAATGCGGAGTGTCGGGCGTTTGAAGGAGGCAGGTGTAAGGCTGTTGAGCGTAGGGGTAGTCGACACTCCTTGCTGCGCCAAAGGCAAGCGGCAAGTGTCAGGTTAACAGAGTATGGCGCCGAATGCTTGTGCGAGGGAACAGAGCACCGGAATAACCTAGGGAAGAGATGTGGGTGTGAGGAAGAAGCATGGCATGTCAGGTAGGTGCTAGGCTGAGCATCAATGAAGAGATAGAAAATAAGTACGAGGTAAAGGAGTAAGTACGACTCTAAGAGTCCATAATGAGATGGAAGAGGCATAAGTAGGCATAATGTATTCGTATGTAGTATATTTATCATACAAAAAAGAAGAAAGAGTGCACGCAGCAAACGAATAGCAGAGCAAGCGGTCGAGAGCTGACACAGGTGGTGCAGGTGGAGGCAAGGAGCAGCGGCAGCTAGCGCAGGGTTGGGGGAGTCCGTGTGCGCCGACATGGCACGCTGAAAAGCGCGCCCCGTTGGCGACGGTCTCGTTACAGAGAAATTCACGCGCATAAGGCGTGAACTCCCCTGCGCGGCTACAAGCAGTTGAGAGCATGCCGACTTGCTGTGGAAGAGCAGCCACGGAGGCCACCCGGTGTAGTGGGCGGAGCTGAGCGCAAAGACAGATCGTGAACATCAGTATGAACCCAAAGCAACGGAGCCGCAAGCAGAACACGGGACGGTGCGCTGAAGCAGAATCCGTGGCTTGTGGACCCAGGCGCGCACTGAAGGCGGCGCCTCAGGTCTGGTAAGGTAGTGTACCATCGCGTTAACCAGCGCGCGGTCCAACAGCCTCACGAAGACAGAACTTCTACTAAAACTCTGTCCTTGTGTGCCCGAAATCAGCGGCCTTCAAGGCGCTTGATCTTCACACCGTCCTGCGCAAGCACATTCCTTTGTTTCTATCTTCTCGCCCTGGTCTCACCATATTCCCTCCACCACTCCGTTCCCAAATGCCAACGACGCGTTCCCCAAAGACCGGACTCTGATAGGAGTTCAGGTAGAGCAGCAACTGCAATGAATCTGCTTCAATTAATCATTACGCGGCTCTGACATCGGTCAATATTACAGTCCGTCGCAGCGACCGTCAGTCGCGCAGACATCATGTAAACATTTGAGTAGAGTCCTTCTCCATCCACTTCTCGTCTTCTCCAGCTCCCATTCCTATAATCCAGCCTTGAAACACTCAGCACGACACCGTTGGTGGCGGCGCGCTGAGAAGCGGCGCCCCCCACTCGGAGATTCCAGCAGCTGAGGGTGCGCGGGCGCGGCGGGAGATTGTAGCAGCACGAGCCATGCTCAGTACGACACGCCCGGTGGTGGCGCGCTAAGGAGCGGCACCCTCCACCTCCTTGACCGCACCGCGCGGATTAAGGGACAGTCGCGCAGCGGTTTAGCGACGTATCCCGAAGCCGTCCCGAGATGCAGGGTAGATAGTACTCCCATCTGTCGAGCACGCTTACACGTCAGTTGTCCACGGAGGCGAGACGGTGGAGTCGCGGAAGGAGGGCGAGAGGACAAGCCCCGCGCAGAGTGACGCTTTCACGCGGGACGAAAGATCGTTCGTCAGCGCGCTACGAAGCGTCTCCTTGGCACCCTCCAGCAAAAGAAGCGTGCGGGGCCAGCGGTGTAGAACACACGTGGTGACGGCAAGCGCAAAAGGCGCGGTGGCGGTGAGAGCGGAGCTGGCGGATTGCGCGTGCACCAACATGGCGCGCTTGAAAGCAGCGTCCTTGTTGGCAGCGGGCTCCCTGGCAGAGAGAGATAAAGGAACTCTCCCTTGTGTGCGACGCGAGCGAGCGGCAGGCCGCCATGGGTCTAGTACACCAAGAAGTCCAGCGTGCAGACTGGTAGCGCGGTGAACGAGGGAACGAGGAGAGGCCGCACATGCGCTCCTCGTCCGTGAGAGGCGAAGGAGTGGTGAGGGCCGCGGAAGGAAGCCCTCGCTCGAGGGTTAAGTGTGGTCATGACGAGCACAGGAAGCATTCGAAAACAACGAGCGCTAAGAGCGCAAAGCGAGGGAGCGGTGATAACTGCGACGGAAGACGCGGCAGCCCTCGCAGGGACATTTGCGTGGGAGTGGCGGCAAGCGCAGAGGAAGACGGTGGAATGTCGAATACCATCGAGAGCTTGCTCGTGTGAGGAACTTGCTCAGTTTGCGGTGGACGAGTGCGCAAGCAAGGCGCTGAAAAGCAGCACTCCTTCACCAACGAGTGCGCGAGAAGGGTGCGTAACGGCGACCAGCGTGGCGCGATGGACGAGGGCGAGTGGGCGCGAAGCTCGTCTCGCGCAGCTTGAAGGGCGAGGGGCTCGCGCGAGGCGAGACGCCCAGCGTCGAACAGGCCGAACGAGCTCGTGTCCGCTGGATCGAGCGAGCTCGCGCAGACCGCGCCCAGCAGCACATGTAGACATGTAGCACATGTACAGGCGGCGCTCGTGGCCATAGGTGTACGGGTGTCTCGTCAACGGCGGCGCGCGCAGCAGGTATATGATACTCCCCTGCAGTCTAGGATCAGCTGCGAGGAGGATGCTCGTCGTCGAGCTACGTGGTCGCGCGGTTGAAAGAGCCTTCGGCACTGCAGCACGGCGTGCGTGTACACTTAGTACTGCCGAAGGTGGTGCGCTGAAAAGCAGCGCTCTCCTCGGCAGTGGGCACCGTGCGCGAGAGCGCGCGCAGCAGTAGCGGGTCGGGAGCTTCCTCGTTCTCGCGATGGCAGCGCGTACTTCGAGCACCGGATTGAATCGAGGTAGGCTTTGATATACCCTACACAGCCCCCCAGGCTAGCTCGAGCCAATCGAGCACCAGCCGCAGCGACACAGTCGCGCAGCCCAAATACGTAACAAATCTCGCCTCGCGAGAATGGAAAAATTCGGCGCGGCACGGCCGTTTATATATGCTCCATCTGGTCGAGCACCAGCCGCAGCGACACAGTCGCGCAGGCTCCATGCTCCAAAAAAATGAAAATAAAAACATGTGAGAAATCTCGCCTTGCGAGACTGAAAAAATCGGCGCAGCCTTGTATTATGCCCCCCGGTCTTCTCCACACACCGGGCGGGTAGGATGCACACACAGTGCGCATGCGCTTTGGACGTCCAAGGCCCAATGCCGGCGTCGAGTGCACCTGCGCCAGCGGGGCGGAGCCTCTGCGCCCCCCCGTCCTCGGACCTTTGCTGATAATGCAATTCTAGCTGCAGTGCGCAGGAACAACGTTCCCCGCTGCCGGAGAGCACAGCAGCAGACACAGGCCTGTAGCTCCATCGGAGGGCAGGATGGGTGTACGCAACAACAAAGAATTGCACGGGTCGAGTCGAGCTCGGCTAGTAGCGCGATGGACAAGCGAGTGGCTGCGCAGCCTGGGAGCAATGCGTCGCGGGACGCGAGCGTGCGTCTGTCGCGAAGTCTTGCAGCCGCAAAGACACGGACGTCGCGATCGAGAAGGCGAGGAGCGCGGACAGCGTGGTGGGTGTAAGTGTTCGCGCGCGACGAGGTGCGCGTGTGGCGCTTGGGCGCGCGGCGATTCGAAAGAGGGAGGGCTGCGTGGACGAGCCAGCTCCGCGCGCACGCCGGCAGCACGAAGCGTCCCCATACACGGACGAACAAGAGAGGGCGCAGTGAGCAAGGCGACTGCGTTGCGCAGCATCAAGCAGTCGCTGGCATTCATTCCGCACGAGGTATTGCTGCATGCACGCGGGGAGACGGCGCTAAGGGACGCGTAGCGCTTGCTCGGAGAAGACATGCTCTCCGAGAATGCGTGCGGATGATGGAACGCGCGCGCAGTGATCGCGTCCAACGCCGAGTGACGTCGTCGCGCAGGGCGAAGAGTCGTCTACACACGGCGAGTGGACGGCGCTCCCGTGCTTCAGGGACACTTCGCAGCGCGGCGACGAGGTTACAGTGCGCTGCGTGGGTGGGGTGCGCTAAGAAGCGGCGCGCCACGCCCAAGAAGAACAGCTTCGCGGTCTCGTCCCACCAGCGCTGTACCCTCTGGCCTCCCTCCAGATCCCTTCTATCCATTCCTCCTGACTACACCCAGCGTAGTCGTCTCGAGCGTGCGAGGTGGCAGAGACGAGGATGCGCAAGTGCATCCGCGAGGCGAGCGCAGTGGCAGAGCGCGGTGCACCAACGTCGCCGACGAGGGTGCGCTGAAAGCTGCGCCCTCCTCGGCCGCGAGCGCGGGGCGAGGTCGGTGGGCGAGACCTTGCGCCGTTGACCCGCACGGTAAGACGCCGCGAGCGCAGAGACGAGGGGCGTGGATGCGCTCACGAGCGTAAGCGTCCGCAGACGAGTGCAGACGTTGCGGCGGCGAGACGGATGAGCGCGGTGGGGGCTGCGCGAGTGAGCCACGTAGGGAGACGACGCGGGGTGAAGCGTTAGGCGTGGTGCAGAGACGAGGGCTGGATGGCGCCGTGCTCGCGTTGCGAGGTTCGAGTCTACCGCGGCGAGACCGCGCGCGTGTGTTGGATGAGGGAAATAGGAAGCGGCGCGCTAAAAAGCAGTGCCCCCCGCTCATCTGCATCACACGGCAGCTGGTGAAGCACGAAACCCCCAGCGCGTTGTCGCGAGTCGCACGGCAGCTAGCAGGGCGCAAAGCTCCCCAGCGCCTCGTCGCGAGACAGATCGCAGCCGACAGGGCGTGGAGCTCCCCAGCGCGTACGAAGGTCGCAATGTCGCTGGTATGGCACGAAGCCCCCCAGCACGACGACAGGCAAGAAGTCGATCAGGCCGCGCGCAGCGGTAACGGGCGAGCACGGCGAGTTGCGTGCGCTGTAAACGCGCACGCGGACGTTCGAAGCGCCAGCCGACGCGGGGCGACAGGGCGACGGCGTGGACAGGCCGACTTCGTGCACATATTGACAGCGCGGAGCAGTCCCGTTGCGCGCGGACGTTGAGGCGGCGTGTTGGACGTCCCGAAGGCAGCGCCGCACCACGATGCGTACCGAGGACGGTGCGCTTGCTCCCACTTCCTCGCTCGTGCTCGTAACGGGCAAGCGCGGCAGCGAGAATAGCGGCAGCACGTCGGCGTGGAGACGAAGGTGAGATGGCGCCGTGTCGGAGAGCGAGAGAACTCGGTGCTCGCCTCATGAGCTCGAGTCTGTGGCGCCATTATCGTATGCGGTGGGCGAGCGGCTGCATGCCCCCCGCACTAGTATTCGCAAAGTCGGATGGGCAAAGCAGACGACGGCGGCGTGTTGCAGCGCATGCGAGGAGGCAGCGCTCAGCGTGATAATCCCCTGTGCGCGCTAGCTCGTAGGTGTCGTGCCCTCCGAGCGAGCGTCCGGGGTCGGCGGCGTGGACGCGCGCGTGGATGCCCACAGGACGTGAGCGAGCAGTGGCGAGCTGTGTCGCTGCTCGCGCGATGGGTCGTTGGCGTGGGCAAGCCAGCTCCGCGCGCGCACCGGCAGCGCGGAGGTGCCCTGCGGCGGGTGCGGCGAGACACGCGCAACCGCGCTAGTGGTCCGCGAGAGGCCGAGGAGTGACGGGGTGCTCGGTAGACGCCGTGAGCGAGCGAGGGAGGTGGCACGCGAGTAGGGAGCGTGCTCGCGCTGCGGCGTGGTGGGCGAGAAAGTGGAAAGTTCAGCACCGATTAATGCCGTCGCGCAGTGTAGAGGAGCCTTCTACACACGGCGAGTGGATAGCACTCCCGCGCGTCGGAGACGCTTCGTAGCGGCGGCGGCGAGGCTACGGTGCGCTGAACATGGGCGCGCTGGAAAGCGGCGCTCCCAAACCCTGGATTTGCGGTCTCGTCCCGCTAGCGCTGCTCGAGCGCTCTCCCTCGGTCTTCTACCTCACCGGATCCATCTCCTCGGCGAGAGCGGAGCGCTAGGGCACAAGCACTCTCGCTGTCCCTGCGCTTGTCGCCGACCACGCATGAGGGATGGTACACGAGGTCGGCGATGACGCGGACGAGCCACCTCCGCGCGCACACCGGCAGCGCAGAGTATCCCCACCGCGGCGGTACTCGAGGCGGACGGAGAGCGAGGTGAGCGGGTACGTGCCCAAGGAACACCGAGGTGAGTGCCACCCAGCGCGCTGTGCGCTCTCGATGAAGTGTCGATACTAGTAGCTCCGCGCGCACGACGGCAGCGCAGAGCACCCGGTGCGTTGGTAGACGTCCCGTAAATGTTACTCGCCTGGAATCCTCCCTCCGTCCTCTCCAAACCCTCTACCTCAACCTCGCCATCCCGTCGCCTTGACCGCTTCAATTCTTCGTCTACCTTCCTGCCCCCAGCATCCCTTTCCAGCGGAACCGCGCGAGGACACCGCAGCCACTAGGGCGCGGGTGCCCTCGTTATCCTCGTACCTCCGGAGTCGTGCTCCGTTGCTCTTGAGGCTTCCGGGTGCCGAATTCCCAAATCCAGCCAAAGAGGAGTAAGGGGAGAAGAGAAAGATGACAGATGACAGATGAGAGGAGAGGGCGTCCAGACTACGGTGATTGACGCCGTAGTTTGACATGGTGGTGGTGAAGGAGAGAGTGTCGCCAAGCGCCACGTGCGCTCGGCGCCGCCATATCGCCACGCCGCAGCGAGCTCGTCGCCGTCGGGTGACTTCCCGCCTCGGGCAACGCAGTCGCGTTCACGCGACTCGCTAGGCGCTGCGTGTACCGGCGACGCGTCAAGCGCAGCCGCCGAGGGAGGAGGGGCGAATGCACGCGGGGGATCTGTTGGACCCAGCGCGGGCACATAAACCACGGATTGACACGAACGATGGTAGTCGTCCAGACGCTCGTGGGCGGCGTGTCTTCTGCATGCCGAATGGCATCGGGAACGAGGTCCAGCGCACCGCTGGCAGCGCGGGGCGTTCACCGATATATTCCAGCGGTACGCCAGCGGGAGACCGAGCTCTCTTCACTGGTGGAAGAGAGGGATGGGAGTGGTGATGTGGCAGCTAGGCCACGTCACCCACGAGGCCCTGCGCGCACCAGGCAGCGCGGGGCGGTCTCGCCTCTCCATATGCGTACCAGCAACGTCCCGGAGGAGCTCAGGCAAGCTGCCTCTTGAGCTCGTCGTCGACGTTGATC
Source organism: Mycena galopus ATCC 62051 (assembly GCA_014925785.1). Taxonomy (NCBI): domain Eukaryota; kingdom Fungi; phylum Basidiomycota; class Agaricomycetes; order Agaricales; family Mycenaceae; genus Mycena; species Mycena galopus. The sequence continues at coordinate 769,433 of WIQG01000027.1, forward strand.
CGCGAGGCTAAAACCCGTTGTGAAGCCCTCGCGGTGGGCTCCATTGTGATGCGGCACGGGTCGGGAGACGCGCATCGTAGTTCGGAGGCTTCACTGAGGGTTGTAGCCGTAGAGGTGAGGTAGGCAGCCGCGAAGGCGCCAGCTCACAGAGTAGTAGTATCATTGTAACCCTTCGACAAGGAGTCGTGTTACCCTGCACAGGAGCCCCTGCAACACCGGGGCCATGGAACAGTTGTACGGATGTTCAGCCAAGCAGGGGGTCTAACGCATAATGGTGGTTCGCCAGGAGTGACCTCGTACTCGCTATATCATGGTAGATGGCAAGTGAAAGATTGATCTCGTGATCTACATGATGTAACTAAATGGGAGCATGTGATCTAAGGTATGGTAAGCTATGTCTAAGTCCAGCAGGGTCTGCCTTGGAAATGCTATAGAACCCCTCGTCACACCGCGACTCGAATGACAAAATCACTAGAGGACAGCTAGGTCAGTAATGAACAAAGAGAGTAGGCTGAATGTGAGACCTCACTCGGGGCCAGTCTAAGAGTTGAATCCGCATCTCGAGGACATTGGGAACTATCATTGACTCAAGTCAATTAGTGGTTATCAATTCAAAACCGATGTATGGGAAGCAGGAAATTGGTGTGTAAAAACTTGTGCTTACTAGAGTGCGCAAGATCGGGTTGGAAAATGGAGGACTTAACCATACAAAGAACTATTTGGACTCCTCAGCATAGGATGTGGGGACATCACAATATCACATACCACAGGCATATTGGCTCGGTTGCGGGAACACGCGAGATTTAACTGGAATTTTTGGCGAGGTGTGGTGACCGTGGTCTAATTAACTGTTGGAGAGGTGGTTAGTGCGATGGCACACATAGGTAGACAGAAGGAAAAATATTTGTGAATGGCACTACATGGGATAAATATTAGAGGATGCAAGAATGAATGGAAAAAAGTCACTTCATTGTTATCTATTCTGCGTTTCCACGCTGGTCTGCTGTTGGTTGAGCTGCAGGTAAAATCTATCCGGAGTGCGAAGAACCATAGGAGATGTTCAAGTTTGTGCTCCTTGCACGTTCAAACCGCGGAAATCCACTGACCATTTGATAGACAACACGGCGCGATAAGATCGACTGAGAGGCGTAGCAGGAGTCCGTAAGTGAGGATTTGTCAGAAGGTGCCGGTATTGAACCAACTGCCGACCAGAAGATTGGGTTATGGCCCTGAGCGAATCACACACTGCACAGTCTTGAATTTTGATCTCGAATCACCAATATTGAAGCGGAATTGTGGACGGTAGCTGCCAGTGAAGATGTTGCGATCAGCGACCCTTGAGGCGAGACCTTGTTTGCCTCCCTGAATTTGCGTGGACACTTTGAGGTGGGGAAAGCTAAACACCAACATGATCGGTGGGTTTTATAATGTGTTGGTGCAGCACGCAAAGTTCTGCGTTGCAAGAAAGGTGGTTAAGCAATGATTGCTGCGGAGATGGTGGGGGGAAAGGAGAAGAAAGGATCTAGATGGCCATGTTGAGAGGTTTAATTTTATAAAAGCGCGGACGTAGGCAATGTTGCAACTCGAAAGCCAAGGGAGCCGAAAATAGGCAGCTCACTGGCAGAGCTCAACTCACAGTACGCAGTCCGGAGCACATCATGAGGGCACTACGCAACGGTAAAAAATGGGTGAATTATGCCTTACGGAGAAGAAACACAATAGATGCAGTGTGATGGGCACTGCCAAATGAGCAAAATCTTGAAGAGTGGATAATGATCAAGAATCAATCACTTGAGCGGTATATTTGAGGGCGGAAAAGTGGGCAAGGCTGCCAATTCAAACAGTGGGCGCACCATTTTATGTCTTGGGGCGGGACTACGTGGCCCCGGCCAGAAGATCAAGACCAGGCTGCGCCGTAGACATCAGCACTGCGCTCAGCTGTGCCTTGTCAAGCAAATTGCCGCGCGTAGGTCATCGGGGCGGCAGTAAATGGAGAGGCAGTGTCCGATGTCACTGGAAATTGAGGACAAAAGGAGTTAATGAAAGAGCAAGAGCAGAGGAAAAATAAAAGGAGATGGATATATGGGGGGATAGCACAGCCGAGGAGCCATTTGCTTAAAGAATGGTTAATTTCGTCTCCCATCATCTCGCAGGCAACTTTTCTCAAGGTTCCGTAGAAAAAGCCTGTGTCTTAAGTAGCATACTAGTGCAATGAATCCTGTGTTGGATCCATCGCCCTCGCGCTAGCAAGTGGGAAAGACAAAGGAGAGGAAGATTCATCCTGCAACGACAGCACCAGGGTCGACGGCATCAGGAAAACTGCAAGTCACTATGGCGGCTATGCAAGCCTTTGACAGCGCTAGGCAGCTCTAGCCGAGTGCTCCATAGTGCCCATAGCTGCTTGCAGTTTTCCTGATGGGCGCAATCATATTAGGTAACTGTCTTAAGTAAAACATCTGATTAGTGAGGGATTATTGCTGTGCTCAAGGCAAACATTGCATGAGGGCCAAATTGTACCACAGAACACCAGCAATGTGGAAAGAAAGCGAGCCGAGGTCGCCGAGGGCTGTGGAGGTTGGACTAAGAGGGCGGCAGGGTCTGCCGACCTCACCTCGACAGATGGCGGCTAACCTCGGCGCACGTGCGTCGGCAGACCCTGTCTCCGGGGGTAGCCAGATCTCGGCAGTAGGCGGCCAATCGCGGCAGGCCGGGGCTACCCGACCCCTGAATGCAGTGAACCACAAGGGCCCCATTTCGACGTCCTGCTTCTTTACTTCCAATGGCATCGGCTCAATTCAGCTCAGCTCAATGCCGGTTTCCCTAGTGCTTCCTTCCTGCGTGTCTCTCTTCCTCCACAGTTCAATATTGGATTCGCATCGCGCACAATTCTGCGTGCCGGACATGTGCCCGGGCGTTACCTCGGCCTCTCAGGGTTTTTCTTATCCGACTCGAGCTTGTCTTCCCGCCTGCCTGTACGACGCACCTATTCTCCACCAACAAGCTCATCCACTTCAATCTGCTCGTCCACGCGTCTTCGTCTTGTCGTGAAGCCAAAGGGGAGCGAATATCAGTTTTTCACTGCCCAGCCTCGGCTCGGGTGCCCGTAAAAATAAAATAAAATCAATTGGCGCTCTGAAACTTTCTACTACTTACGTCTTTCAAGCAAGCAGGCGGCCTTGCCTGCGTTTGTCGGAATCAAGATTCTCGTGGTATCTTGTCTGATTTCCAAGTATACCTCATACGTGTATGCATAAGGCTCACTGGTCAGTCGATTTGCGATGTATTCTGTTCTTCCTACCGTCTCTTTATTTCTCTCGATGTCCCGCCATTCCGGAGCCATTCTGACGCCATACATAGCGAGACGCGTAATCACTTATTCCAGGCACACTGTCTAGATCTGGAGCGGAGTGGATCTCGAATAAGATAACAAAAGGGAAAGATTGTACAGTCGCCAAGTTCCAACGTATGTCCCCACGTGGATACTAACCACTGCTTCCTCGAAACCCGAAGTAAACTGAATTTATGTGCCAGAGGAACACTAGACGGGGACTTCTACCTGCGTACGCGGAGGTCCCAGGCTCTCCCCGATCCCACGTTGCGACAAACATGATTCTGTGTTATACAGGATCTTGGTCTAGATCTGAGTGTATGTGGCCGGATCCGTGTTTCCATTTCCGTGCCCGCAGTAAACACGATTCGTTATGATCCCCTTCATTACAAGTTTTCTCAGATCATACAGTGAAGCTTAAGGTGCGCCTCCACATTTCTGTCTCAAGGCGGTGGAATGGAACGAAACAAACAAGCGCTCCCTCTCGGGCGCTAAGGGATGCTTTCCGGAATCTCCAGAAATTATTCTGCCTGAAATAAGTCGCCAGATCGCTGGTTTGGAATGGGCGCGGAGTTCCTCTCACCTGTACGCGTTCAATGATTCAGCCAGTATAAGCAAACCTTCCGAAGGTGAATATTGATTGTGTCGTTCTTGGGTGCAATCCACAATAATGATGCTCGCGTTGGTATTTGGGGAAGGCTCACGCTCAAAAAGTGCTCTGCACAGATTTACGTCCCCGGATGGATTCGAACCACCATCTCTCCCTTGGAACGTATACACGCTCTTATTCACTGGGAGTGAGCTGCCTTGTTTCACAGGGACTTTCCTAAAATCCTTGTGAGCATTCAATGTCACTCGAACTGCCCATTTGAAAAACTGATGAATGTTGCTCGTGTTGGTATTTGGGGATAGCTCACGGTCGGGGGCTCCGGATCCAAAACGCATTGCACACACTCACGTCCCCGGGTGGATTCGAACCACCATCTCTCCCTTGTATCTTACAAAGACCTCATACATACATAGGGAGTGAGCTGCATTGCTTCACAGGGACTTTCTTAAAGTCCTTGTGGGCGTCCAATATCAATTTAATGAATTATCATTCAGAACTGCAGCTCACTTACCTGTGATTTGTCGTATCCCGGGCATCCCGGCCATAGTTATTCCGGTTCTCAAGCGTAGTACCCGATTCTTGATTCCTGGTTCCGGAATCATCCTGTCGCTCAGACAGGGGGAGTGCATTCTAGATACTTCTCCCTGGGGCTACTCTCAGCACCCGAAAGAAGAAGGTTACCGACTGTATATTAATCCAATCCTGAAAACAGGATTCTGCCGGAATTTTTGCAATGATGTTGACTGCACAGTGTCAAATGTAAATGGATTTTGACAACAAGTTGGCTGACAGATTCCTGGGTTGCAAATCCATGGGTTATGACCCTGAAATCACAAATCCACGTTGATTTGGCAGGTCACAAATTTAATCCAACCCTAAAAACTGGATTTCCGAGGGAATTTGAGCTAAGATGTTGACTTTGTACGGCTGAATGTGGATGTATTCTGATATTGAGTAGGTTGATGGATCCATAGGATGCCAAATACATGAGTTCTGACCCACAAGTGACAAATCCAAGCTGATTTCACCCATCTCAATTCAAATCCAATCCTCAAATTGGATTGTGGCTGATTCTTCCCAAGGATTTTGCAGTCAAAAGCTCTCTTGGGATCTCTCGACTGCTTTAGGTGCCCTGCAGCAATATATTACAACAACTGTAATAGCCATTGAACTGCTCTGGTTGTGAAACTCCAGTAGTCAGTGAACACCTAGTGTTCAAAGTGAAATGCTGTTTGTACATTGTATTGGAAGCAATGGAAAGACACGGCATTGCTGTTGATTGCAAGGCAGCTGGTCTATTGTCTTGCAGAGGGATATCTTCCACACCTAAAGTGTGGGAATCTTTGTCCTAAATGGGGACGATCAGAAAGAATTTAGGGTCCAGCAAGGACTTGAACTGTACGATACTGCCTACTATTACTGTCCTGTTATTGTCTCAGCGGTTACCATGCACAATTGTCCGTCCTTCGTCCTTTGTGCGAGGCGCAGTCCTTCTCTGCCATGTCAATGTCAACCTTGACAGCTGCCTGATTGTCCATTCCGTCTCCATGAGTCAAACATTCGCATAATTGACTGATCTGGTTGTATGTCGTAATATTTAAAACCATATGTGAGCCAAGCCTGCCTATGGCATTAATATAGCTATGATGTTCACTTATATAACTTTGGTTTTAAATATCTTTAGGAACTTCATCACTCATCGGGGTTTGGGAGGTGGGCTTATGTAATGGTGTTGTAACATGAGAAAAGTGCTCAAAGCATGTTACAAAACACTTGGAAAAAGGAATAGAATCAGTTGGCCAAGAAACGAACCTGCCATTTGTAGTGTAAGGGACAGAATAATGTGTGCTGAAATCCTACCTAATATGTGAGGAGTCAGTCAATCTGATCCCACACCTGATTCGGCACATGCCGGAGTCAGTTTCGGGTGTGCCAACACCAGGCTTGTCAGGTGCTATTTGTGTAGGCCTAATATGTCTCCTGACACTTCGAGTGCCAGGTTCAGGTTCTATTTCTGTGGAACAATAAGTGTTAGGAACAATATCGGTCAGGTTCCGAACACAATAAGAATCAGGCCGACTGATGCAGAGTGATGGCCGGTGTCGGGGGGTCTGATTCTTATTGTGTTTGGGAACTTCCTGGCACTGTACCTAACCCTTATTGTTTGAGGGGAATAGAACCAGTACCTGACACTTCAAGTGTCAGGAGCAAATCAACTATGCCTGAACTGGCAAGTGTCAGAAAACCTGAAGCTAGCTCTTACAAACTCCAAATCAGTTGCACAGTCAGAGCAGTTTATTCTTGCCATATTCGGTATGATTCTAGGCCGCCAGATTCCGTCGTTGATACTCTGGGTGTCAGGTGAATTTCCAGTTGCACTTATTCCATTTCTTTTGCGGCATGAAATGGTTGGTTTTCTCATACACCTTCTTGTCTCATGTAAGCGAACCTCCGTTTGTCAGTTTTACGGTCAGGATTTCAGTAAGGATTGTCACATACGTATGAGATTCCCTGAACCTGGGAAGTTGGCCGCAGCTGACTATGACTTTGGATCAAAAAACAAAAACATAATCAAGTTTTTCACTTTCATTGAGGCTTGAAACCAAGGCGAAAAAAACATTATTTCCAAATTTTCACCTTGTTTTCAAGGAAAAATTTTGTTGAAAATGTTTCAAGTTTTTCCCCCAAGTTTATATGATTTACCAACCGTTGCATAATTCACACCCGGAAAAAAACTTTAGGCACAGAAGAAAAAAAAACTTCAGAGCTCAGATTACCTCTATACTACATCAGTGTGTGCTATATGTGTCTAGTATACCAATTCTGAGAGGAATAGGGCTTCAGTACCATGCTATAGCATCTAAGTACCCGCGGCATCAAATTTGATGGCTGTGGGATCTTTCAGCTGAAGGATTCTCATCTGCCTGTGAGTGAGGTGGTACAGAATCTCTCTTCTTGGACAAAACTGCATAGTTGACCATGAGCCTGAGTTGGAACTTGGTGAGACTCAAATTTTTTTTATGGTAGATTCATGTAATCAATTCAAGAACTAAAACTTTTGCCTTGGGCATAATTTCTTTGTTCTTGTCCTACAACCAAAACTTTCCAAGTACTTTTAGAGGCTTAGTTTCCAACAATTCAAGGTTCCTTCATTTGAAATATGGGTCCAAACCACCCAGTATTGCTGATACTAGGAGTTCCCGACAACCATCAAATTTGAGGCTGCAGGTATTTAGATGCTATAGCACGGTCCTGAAGCCCTATTCCTCTCAGAATTGTATACTGGACGCATATAACATACACTAATGTAGTATAGAGGTAATCTGAGCTCTGAAGAAAAAAAGTTTTCTGCACCCGAAGTTTTTTTCCAGATTTGAATTATGCAACGTTTGGTACCTCATAAGTTTAAAGCTGAAACTAAAGTGTAAATTGTGAATCTTACTTGCCATATCTTTTTATGAACATTCTTAAATAAACTGCCTTTGTGGAGGGGTGAAAAACTTGAATTTTGTATTTCAAGTTTTCCACCAGTCTTCCTGGATATTTTCACAAGTTTTCATGCTCTGGTTTGAGCTGAAATTGCAGTAAAGTTTGTTTTCAATTTTTCACCATCATTTAGGCACCTGAAACTGGGTGAAATATTGCTCTTACTTTTCAAAATAAACTCATCACCTTTATTTCAAGTTTTCAACCTCAATTTTCAGGATCTTTTTCACTGAAAATGTTTCAAGTTTTACACCACATTTTCTTACTAGTTTGCTACGTTATTTTTGAGTTGAAATTGCAGTGAAAATTGTTTTGAATTTTTCACTGTCATTTAGGCTCTTGAAAAGGGGTGAAACATTGATGTGAATCTTGAAAACAAACTTGTAAATATGATTTCAAGTTTTTAAGATTCATTTTCAATCTAGTTTGTGCTGAAAATCAGGCTGAAAAACTCGAAATATTTTCGGTGGAAACAAGAGTGAAAAACTCATAAATTTTCACCCAAAACTTGAGTGAAAAACTTAAATTTTCAACCAGTGCGAACCTAAAAATACTATGGATCTTTCAACTGTTACAGAATTATTCTGCGCACCCATTCACAGGAAACACACCTTGTCTCTCAATATTCCACAGCAGCTGCACATTATCACCATTTCCTTCTGTTGTACAGAAGTGGTCAGCCTCTCAAGAGTTCGCAAGGAGTTTTGGAATTCCCTCACTCGTTCGGATTTCGTGGAAAACGGCACGCCTCATCGAAATTTGAAGTATATTCACATATATACAACATCACATCTTGTGGCAACACTGATCATAGAATATTGGAAGTGGATTGAAAGCTACAGAAAGTCACCCATTGTACTACGTGGTAAGAAATCCATTCACACATTGCAACATTTGACCCAGTCAGGACCGTGAACAAAGCGACTCATGTCCAAGAAGACTCCTCTGGTGGATGCATTGAACACAAAATAAGGTGATGGCGGCTGTATGTAAGAGCGGTATTCTGGGGGCACCCACATAATAAGTTCTCGGTTTGGACCACGTATCCAGCTCTCCTTTCCATGTGGCAAGGTGATGGGACCGGCGCCCAAATCCACTGAGGGGCTGGACTTGTTGGCAGTGGCAACACCTGTCCTTGCATCCCACAGACAGATGGTCCCGTCAGAGGAGCCTGACACGATGTGGGCTCCGTCCGGCGAGAATGTGACAGATGAGACCCGGGGTGTGTGGCTGTGAATAGGCTTCATGAGGGCTTTGCCTGTCTTCGCATCCCACACACGGATTGTCTTATCGGATGAGCCCGATGCAATGCATCCTCCGTTGGGTGAGAATGCCACAGACTTGACTGAGTGTGTGTGGTCCTGGATGGGCTTCATAAGGGCTTTGCCTGTTTTTGCATCCCATACACGGATTGTCTTATCAGAGGAGCCAGACACAATGCACGCTCTGTTGGGTGAGAATGCAACAGAATTTACTGCAGCTGTGTGACCCTCAATGGGGCTCATGAGTGCCTTGCCCGTCTTTGCATCCCACATACGGATTGTCTTGTCAGAGGAGCCCGACACAATGCACGCTCTGTCGGGTGAGAATGCAACAGAATTGACCGCAGCTGTGTGGCCCTCGATGGGGCTCATGAGTGCCTCGCCCGTCTCTGCATCTCACACACAGATTGTCAGGTCGGAGGAGCCCGACACAATGCATCCTCCATTTGGCGAGAATGCCACAGAATTGACTGAGTGTGTGTGGTGCCGGATGGCCTTCATAAGGGCTTTGCCTGTTTTTGCATCCCACACGCGGATTGTGTTATCAGAGGAGCCCGACACAATGCATGCTCGGTGGGGTGAGAATGCAACAGAATTGACAGCAGCTGTGTGGCTCTGGATGGGGCTCATGAGGGCCTCGCCCGTCTTCACATCCCACACACAGATTGTCCCGTCATGGGAGCCTGATACAATGCGCGCTCCATCTGGTGAGAACCCAACAGATGAAACACAGTCTGTGTGGCATTGGATTTCAGGCTCCATGGGTGCATCACTTGTCTTTGCATTCCACACACAAATTGTCCCGTCGTGGGAGGCTGACACGATGCGTGCTCTGCCAGGCAAGCACACGACAGACGAAACCCAGTCTGTGTGGCCCTGGATGGGCTTCATGAGGGCTGTGCCCGTTCTTGCATCCCACACACGGATTGTCTTGTCGGAGGAGCCTGACACGATGCAAGCTCCATTGGGTGAGAATGCAACAGACGAGATCGAGTCTGTGTGGCCCTCGATGGGGCTCATGAGGGCCTTGCCTGTCCTCGTATCCCACACACGGATTGTCTTGTCATTTGAGCCCGATGCAATGCACAATCCATTGGGCGAGAACGCGACAGATTCAACTGACCGTGTGTGGCCCTGGATGGGCTCCATGAGGGCCTTGCCTGTCTTCACATCCCACACACAGATTGTCCTGTCATGGGAGCCCGAAATGATCCATGCTCCATTAGGCGAGAATGCAACAGACTTTACCAAGCCTCTGTGGCCCAGCATGGGCTTCATGAGTGCCTCGCCTGTCCTCGCATCCCACATACAGATTTTCCAGTCATGGGAGCCCGATACGATGCGTGCTCCATTGGGTGAGAATGCCACAGACCTGACCCAGCTACTATGGCCCTGAATGGGTTTCATGAGGGCCTTGCCCGTCATTGCATCCCACAGACAGATTGTCTTGTCATATGAGCCTGATGCAATGCATGCTCCATCCGGCGAGAACACCACAGATGAGATTGTGTTTGTGTGGCCTTGGATAGCCTCCATGAGGGCCTCGCCTGTCCTTGCATCCCACACATGAATAGTATTATCTTCCAAGCCAGACACGATGCGTGCTCCATCTGCGGAGACAGCAATGCAGTAAACTGCACGCTTCAATGTTGCTCTGAGAGCTGGTTCTTGCCGTCGCTGAATTCCTACAGTATGTAGCCGTGGGACCCGATCAAACTTTGGCCAAAATGTTTCGGCAACTTTTGAGGTTGGCCGAAGACATGGCAGAGCAGAGAGATATATGTGCGCTACACTGGTTTCGACAGCCTCTAAGGAAGACAGAACAAACTCATTGGCATCGGCAAGAAATTCAGTCAAGTAAAGTGGAGCATGCACAAAGCACTTTGCAGTCAATGCCGTCATGATGAGGTTTGATGCAAAACTAGCCTTGTTTATTGCGCTGAGCACCTCTACCCAGAACAAGAACTTGGGCAAGAAAACATTTTTGAGGGAATCTAGTTGGGCCGAGGTGACTGCAAGTTCATCACTGGCGGAAGCTGCTGCAATGTGACGTGGCCAATACAGGCACACGTACTGTAGGAGGGCAGGTATCGTAAGCTTGTGATCTGAGTTGGGAAAGTAGGATGTTGGGCAATTTGAAACATTGAAGCGCAATTCGGAATCCATGACTTGAATGCAATTTGAGAGTACAGCAGCGTGGGCAGTGGACGGGTTAATTAACATCTTGTCTGATGCGCGACCGCTGGTTGTGAGGAAATCCCCAAAAGAGGCATGGAATGTGGATAAAACCCCCATGTTGTCGTCTGCCGGGACATGGATCACTGCATGTAGCCGGTCAAGCATTGCCCGCACCCGTCGAGCAGGCACCGCAAGGAGACCGCCAAGTGAGGCAACAGACAAAGGCTGGCTCACAGTCAAGATTCCAGCTAAGATCTGTTTGGTGAGAGCAATCTCATCACTTTCGCGCCTATCTGGGTCCATAGCATCAGAAAGGATGCACCTGTAGACATCATCCAGTGGTCTAGTCAATGGGCCTTTGGTGTCGACGGTCATGCTGATCAAAGCCTGGAGGCGGTCTTCTGGATTCTCGCCAATGTATTTAACGGCAGTAAATGCATAAATAAAGAGCTTTCCAGCACGGCATGTAAGCGCTTCAATGTCTGCAGGACTAGCCCACTCAGAGGGCATGCTGCTGTCAGCTCGTATGCCGTCAAGACGGTTGGTGAGGTAGCGTGATATATCATGCTTTACAATATTGTGCTCGATGTCATGAAGCCGGAAGACACGTCGGGAATCCTCTGTGGAATTGAACTGAGGACGAATATGCCGCTCTGGTCGAGATGTGACAAAGAGTTTGATGGGAAGCCCGGGTACTGCAGACACAAGCCTCCGAAGAAGATCCCTTGTAGTGTCTTCGTCGTCGAGTTCATCGAGCGCATCTATGGCCAGGACCAAGGATGGCAGCCCACCCCTGGCAGCACTGCGAAGGGGGTTTTCGAGCAGGGCTTCAATCTGGATCTTGAGATTTGCATCTGAAGAGATCCCTTTATCTAGAGCAGCTAGCAAAGCGGACTTGTAAGTCGCATCCTGGTAAGCGAGATGCAAGGCCAGTGTAGGGAGAATGCGTTTGGGATTGCCACGTTTTGCATCGCCTCGAAGGCAGAAGAAGCTGCCGCCAAGCTGCTTGTTTTTGCCTAGCATGTGGCAAAATGAACGCGCAATAGCAGACTTGCCTGTCCCGGCCATTCCATCCAGCCAGAAGATTTGAGGCGAATTAGGGTCACGACTCCAAGCTTTCAAGTCATTCAAGAGCTCGACCCGAGTCCCCTCCAAACAGCCTTCGGGGCTCTGAGCATTGATGTCGGCTGCAGCAACATAGCCGAGTTCTTCCAAAGCCTCTATGGAATAAATTAGATTTCAGCAGAAAAGCCAGGGACTGTAGCCGAACCCATGGACAGAATTTTCACGTTGATGTTTTCTGCCTCGAAGTTGAAAGTAGGACCTTGTCCAACACCCCCATTGCCACCGGTCCCCCCTTTGGACATGCCACCAGGACCTCCTACACCTCCTGGGCAAAATGAGTGAGCTTTTGACCTCAGATGAGCTTCCTTCGTACCAGAGGCAATGATCTTATACTCAGGGCTTTGCCAATTACTTCTGCTAGCCATGGTGACGTGGATTGTTGCAGATTAAGAGTGTGGACCTTAGGAGAGCCATATCAATCGCTGCTGGAGCTGAAGTTGTAGCAAGAGCCAGGACTGACCGATAGGGGATGAAACAAGCTAGTTAGTGTGTTTTCTGCAGACGGTGAGCCAAGGCAAGCACGAAGCAAGTGGTGGGGCGAGAGGCAACCCGGCTGCCTCGTGCACTTCTCGAATTCCCGCACGATGTAAAGCAGCGGCGTAAGTACGACCAGGCCTGACACTGCCCAGATACGAGTCACCTGTAGAGAATTTACTATGCCGCAGGGGACCCGGGTAGCAAGAACAACACAGCAAGAGAACGTTTGGCCTGGTAAGTACACAGAAGGTGGTTGTATGAAGGCAAATGGATAAGGATCCGTGAACGCGCGTACACTACGTAAATACGCACAGCCCCACAGCTGATCCGTGACTTCGCCAAGTTTCCACATCACCCTGGTTATTATCTTACTTTACTCTTATTATAAAATTACGTCTATCTGAAGCTATTTAAGCTCCACTCATAGCCTTCAACACGAGGAGAGAGTGCATTACTCTAACTCGGACATGACGTCGAAGAAGCAGAAGCTCGGATTTATTCGGACATCATGTGGCGGCCTAGGTGCGTCAAATGTTGTGCTGCTGGACCTCAGGCACCATGGTGCCACCCGACTCTGACGGTGCGGAGCCGGCCTCGTCGTCTCCCAAAATTGAAAGAAGGCGTCAGCATCAAGCCCCGCAAATAATTTGATCGTGTACCGACCCGAACATATTATCCTATACTAATTTTGTGGCGTCCTTGATTGGTGCCGTTGGTGAATGCGATTCTCTGTGACACGCAAAGCCAGGCATTGTTTCACGCGTTCGACCCCCGTGTATAGAGGAAAGATATCTCTATGGGAAAGAGTTTCTCGACTTGTCTCCCAAGGTTTGATTCACATTTTGACTTTTTGCCTCACTGATTCATATTCAGTTCGAATTAATGGATCCGATGTGCCAGTGCTACCCCGACGTTACCTCGCATCTACCGCAAAGGGTTGCCCTCGTTCGCGGATGGCCTACGCGTTTCGACTTCACTTCCTGGATTCAACATTCAACCCCTACTCATTTCGAACGAAGGAAGCCCTTTTTAGCGACGCAGTTATCCAATAATAAAATCGATAACCACCAGGTTTCTCTGGAGGCGTCGCCCCATGAAGTTTGGTTTCGACTTTTTCACCTCTGCTGGGCGCCTTCGAACACAGTATGCATTGATAGTGGTGCTGGGAATTCTTCAGGTTCCCATCGCCACGGTGACATGGATTCAACCTGGTTGGTTCTCGTGACAATCACAGTAGACGACTCCTCCCTTCTTGCTGCTACCATCAGATTCTGATAGAAACGTACGATCCAGCCAGGAGTCAGGACACACCGTGGTGTTGGCTCGGAAAAAGTCGTGAATACTGTGAATAGCAGCTGCCGTCGCAATCATCCTATTCACGATGATACGGGGAAAACCCTGAGACATAGAACAGGAGGAAGGCATCGGCTTTCCGTATTGAAAAAATGAATTCGCGTGCAAAAATATCAAGCGTCATTTTCGCCGTTGGCCTTCTCCTGGCGCTGTTTTACCGGTATCCAACCATGGCTGCATACATGCAAGCGATATTGCCCGACACATTAATGGCCGACTATCCTGTTGTCAAGATCGCCGGCCGCCGGAGCGCGGTACAATTTTTTTTCACAAAGTTGCGCAACCACAACCACCAGCTATTTCGAACTGGAGCTTACCTGTGGTTTGTTGCATCCCGGGCATCTCGGGCATGGTTATTCCGGTCCTCAAGCGTAATACCCAATTCTTGATTCCTGGTTCCTGAATCATCCTCTGTCCCTCAAAAAGCGGGGCTGCATTCTCCCTCTCAGTACCCGAATGTAAAAGGCAGACAAGAAAAGTTCAGAGGCTTCGATCTAGACCATCAGTCCACGATTGGAATATGAAGCCACTAATTGTGCACCAGTGGGCTTGCCTCGCAAGAGATCAAATGGGTGTACACCCTACCCGGTGGTAAAGGCGCAAATCCTAGCGCTTCATTATTTGCCCTCCGGCTTCTCGAAATATCTACCCATCGATGCTTCAAATTCAAAAAGCGTCCAGGTTTGCTCGCACTTTTGACGCGAAGTGACGAACACGAGCCAAAAAAAGCCCACACTGCATTTTGGGTACGAGTGTAATATAGATACATCATCCGATCCTTCTGCTTACTTTCTTTACTTCAACACCGGCATATTCACCGACGCGCCCCCTCCCTCGCCCTCCCCGTCGAAGTGCGCATTATCCGACCGCCAGAGCGTCGTCGTCGTCTTGATTTGCGTGATGCAGCTGCGTACGCAGTCGTCAGTGTCAGGAAACGAAAAGGCGAGCGCGCCGCAAAATAAATAAAAGAGAATCACAATCATGATGAGTTGAGACGCAAAAGGGATGACGCGTTCAGTTGGGAAGGTGGGTGGCATGGAAGGAAAGCAGTGATACTCACCTCACCCTTTCCCATAGAAATTGATAGCGTCAGTTATATCATGTCTTTCTCCCCCTCGGGCACGAACGAGCGGCCGAGGCGACCACAATGCGGGAACTTCACGAACGCATCTTATTCCCCGTCCACGAAAACATCGGAAGGGGCACCGGAATCGGCACATTCACCCCAATCTGCCTCGCTTCCACCTGCGCCGTGTGTAAACGTTAGCGTGGTGCGCATCAATCATATCAATCGTATAGGACAAGGCAGGATTGCTGGGGGAGGATTTATAATGAGGGTAGATAACGGTCAGACACACCTCCGTCTCGAACTTCCTCACAATCGGGCCCGACTGCGTGAAGATCGCCGCACCGTTGCCGAATGGGTTCGCGTTGAGGACGGCGATGGCCGCGTCGAGCGTGGGGACGCAGAGCACGCACAGGACGGGGCCGAAGATCTCTCTGGCGGGGGCGACGCCGCCCAAATAAACATCATCAGCTCAATTCAATTCAATGAAAAGCGAGGGGAATGCGGCGAGGAAGGGAAGGGAAGGGAAGGGAAGGGAAGGGAAGGGGGGAGTCTGAAAGAATAAGAATATGGAAAACGAAAACTCACTTATACGCCGCCAACTCCGTACTCCCCACCCTCAATGATCGTGCGTTGGTGTTTGGGGATAGCTCACGCTCCGGATCCAAACGACTTTGTATAGTCTCTCCCTTGTATTGTGGATAGAGATCTTATACATAGGGAGTGAGCTGCATTGCTCCACAGGGTCTTTCCTAACGTCCTTGTGAGCGTCCAATATCAATGTAATGAATTATTATTTCGAACTGGAGCTTACCTACCTGTAATTTGTTGTATCACGGACATCTCGGGCATAGTTACTGTAGAATTTCATTCAATTGGGGAGCGGCACCCGATATGGCAGGAGTGTGCCCTGTGGCTGTGTCATTTCTCAATGAGGAAGCGGTTCCACACGTGATGGTCTGGAACCTGCTCCAGTAGCTTCCGCAGCACAGAAAGGCCCGAAGTATCACCACAAAATATTATATGACATATCAAAAATAGACAATTCCGAGCTGGAGTTTCAAAATTCACCTTGTTCCAAAATTGGAGAGCATTTGGGATATGGAAATCCCACGTCCCATGGGATGATCGGTGGGATGCGGATGGGATGATGGTGGGATTTGTAAGACATCCCATCAGCGGCTGACTTCGGCACAGTGGAACAAAACACAGCTGTATAGAGCAACAGCTAGGATATTACGGTGCGACCTGCTCAGTTAAGGGCCCCTACAGCTACTCTTCCGTGAACGCGGGGATACCAATATTATTACATCAAAAGTTAAATTCAGGCCCACGGCATAGACGGCTTGACGGCATCACAGACAGAATATAGAGATTGCCACAACGCTGGCGTATCAAAATCCCCGCATACGCCGGCACCACGCTTCAATCTCATAGAAGCCCCACAAGCAGTTGCAGCCCAATATTCGTGAGGCAATGGGAGCAAGATATAGAGGCCGCCAGCACCGCTATTTGACATCGCGCATCAAATTCCATTTCGGCTTATTGGGTGCCGATGGGATTGATGGTGGGATGCTTCGTGGGATTTCCAACTCCCGAATTTCCTGCAAAATTGGGGCTCAAATCCGCGAAGAAAATGATGTCATTCAAACTTTTCAACTGAAAAAAAAAAATCTGGCTCAAAATCATTGAGAGGGTGTATATCAGCTACAATTTTGGCAGCCAAAGTTAACCTCAAATGGGTCACTATTCCCAACTGGAGGGCTTCCAATCAAATTCCACCTTGACACCTCCTATGCTCCTCACACCCATAATATAGTGAAACTACTGTAAAAGATATCATTGGGCATGCCAGGTATCCATAAATTGAAAGTGAGGATGCAAAGTACTGGCTGCTTCCAGAGTATATGTTTGGATATACCAAACAAATGCTGTCTCTTGCAATATTGAGGGCAAAAACAGAAATTCCACCTCGGAATTCTTATTTCCATTGATGACACTTACAATATTGTCCACCCAATCTAGTCCCAAATCACTCTAGATTCGAAGCTGGAGGTTGACCAAATGTTTCCATAACAGGAACTGAGATAGGAAAGTATCACAACATTGTTCCAAGGGCAATTATAGTGATTCTGGGTTGACCAAATTATTCAGGGGCCTCTGCTCACATTTTACCTTCATAATTTTGGCCATGAGCTTGCTCAGGTTGCATCCTGGATATTGTTCAGTCGCATTGATTGACCGTGGCAACTTCCACCTTGGAGGACTTTCAGGTAACGGACTTCCAGGATTTTCTGCAAGGTTTGGGTGCTAGGAGGTCTAAGTGATCAGACCGCACATTTTGAAAGGGCAAATACAGTTCCTCCATTGAGTTGGTTGAAGTCAACATGTGTGGGTGAGCGTGACAACCTGTGACGAGAGTGATCCTCACACAAAGTCTCGGATATCGGCACGACAAATGCTCGGATAATTTAGTGGTCATCCATTTAGGCAGATAAGATCGTCCGAGTCAGATTCCTTGGCGAACACTAATGAAAATACCTCCATTTTGAAGTGCTACAGGCCGAGAACCGGTCAAATCTGAATGCAATTGAAAATTGGCACAGCCACAGGGCACACTCCTGCCATATTGGGTGCCGCTCCCCAATTCAATTCGGCACGGGTTGTGACCCGTGATCAAAAATACTGATTCGGCACTTCGGGATCCAACAAAATTTGGTGTGACACTTACAAAATGTTGGCATTCAAGACGGAAAATTTCAAAAATTCTGCCTTTTTGCAGCTCCAAGAGAGATTTGGCCAGGATGTCACAGATTTTACATTCAGCACTGGGTGCCATGACCCATGACTGAGACCAAAATTCGTCGCATAACGGGGTGCATTGACGCATGACTGCCAAATTGAATGAAATTATACAGTATTCCGGTTCTCAAGCGTACCTGATTCTTGATTCCTGGTCCATCAATCATCCGGTCGCTCAGGCAGTGGGAGTACACTCCAGACAATTCTCCCTGTGGCTACTCAGTACCTGAATGTAAAAGGCAGACAAGAACAGTTCATAGGCTTCGATCTAGACCACCAGTCCGCTGTTGGAATATGAAGCCACTGACAAATTGAATGAAATAGTACATTAGACACCTCAAATATAGGGGAATGGATTACTCAGAATTCAACACAGTTCCCAACAAGTTAGTGCATGCCGGTATTCGTTTACCACCCAGTCCTCTGCTTCCAATCATCCCAGATCTCTTCGGGATTGGGAGTCGAATGGCTGAGTTTGTCACTTCCGGGAAAAAGATTTTGGATCCGGGTTATGAGATCCCACGAAGGGTCAGGAAAATTCTAAGCCCAAGAGGTTCACATCAATCCACAAGATCCTATTCCTCAGAATTCACCTTCAGCCATTCAATCACGTTATGGACGTTCCGCTTGTTATAGGGCCGTTCAGGATCACTGATTGCAGATGCCTCTTCAGCTTCACGTAGAGTCTGAAGAAGCTCAGGACACGGGGGGCAAGATCTGAGAATGCAACCCCAGAAAGGTGCAGTAGCGCTAAATGTGGGATTCCATCAGGTACACAACCCACTCTTCAATGACAATGCACACTAAAACGGTCCGGGGAGTTGGTGAGTAGTGAGCTTCTTCATTACCACCATAGCTCCAGCAGCCAAGTGGCGTAGATCTGGATCCGGGTGGAGCTGGCGAATGCGCGTCCGATGGGACACCGATATAAAGAGCCTTTCCAGCTCTTTTTCGTTGTCGCCGACGGATTCCCGAAGAGGACAGATGACGGCCCTCAGTTTTTCCCATGACAGATCTAGAACTGGGCGAATTTCATACAGAGCTGGATATTGACCCCGCTTCACATCATAGAGTAGCTGGAATGCATGGAAAATCCGAATCAGCTCGGGCGATGTGGTCACGACATCCTGTATATCCCCTTCCATTCTAGTCTTTTCCTCGATAGCTCGAGACCAAATAAGATCACAGCGACGCATGAAATCGTAGTCTTCCCATAGCTGGATTAGGTCTTCCGGTGGTAATGGCTGTGCTTCCTGCATCCCGAATACCCCTAGTAACCAATTCCGGATGTGATCCAGGTTCCTACGAGATACACCGTCGAAAACGAACTCTGGGTTGAAGCAATGTAAAAGGTCAAAGATCTCAGGCGATGGCGGAACGGCCGTGAAGACTGGGGGACCAAGTTTCCTTTAACATCGTTAGTTATACAGGCGTCCGTTTTTAATGGATTTTGCCAGGCGACATGGCCAATGGTGTTCACAGACGGATCGTCGTTCGTGTAAGAAAATGCCTGCAGAATATCTACTACCAGCTTCTGGTGGTGAACACTGCCGACGCCCGTGAAGAGAACACGTGATCGCGTTTGTTCATTGAGGAAGTCCGCGAAAGAGGCATGATGTGTAGTGAGGAAGTCTTGGGAATTCGAAGGAACATCTACTACAGAGCACGCTCGATGTAATGCTAATCGAACATCCCCGCTCTTCATGCTAAGGAGCTGTTCGATGGCCGGTAATGACAGAGATAGGTTGGCGGCAATGACGGATAAGATCCGGAGAAGTTGGCGCCTTCCAGGTGTGGCCTCTAGAATCTGAACGTAGAGCTGATCAAGCGCGGAAAAGGGCGATGCGTTCTCGGGTTCTGCGATGTCCATGACAATATCAAGACGTTCTGTTGGACGGAAGTCTGAGTCGTCAATAAATTTGATAACGGTTGCTGCGTAGATGAAATATCCGGACGATTTGTTGACAAGATGTTCGAAATTCGTTTGTGATGGCCAAGGACCTGCAACATCGACCATGGTTTCATGGTCTCGGTGGATCCGCATGAACTCCGAGTCTAAATAGATTCGGATGTCATCAAACGATTGATGAATATTGAATTTGCGATGAAGATGATCAAAGGATGATTGGCGGAAATTTTTTCTGCCTCCAGGCTTTGACAAAGAGTCTGAGCAACAGCCGATTTACCAGCACCAGCCGGGCCGTGTAGCCAGAGGATTCGACTCGTCGGATCATCCTCCAATGCCCAGTCGTGTAGCTTGGCCAGAATATCTGTCCGGGTTGCGGGGTGACAATGTGGCGGAGGAAATCTCTCCCCCGCGTCGTGAGACGCGTCATTCCCTGCAGCGCGATGCAATTTGTCAAATACTGGACCAAGGATTCAGACCATAGAGCTGCCTGGCCTTGACCTCTGCTCACCGGCTCCCATGCGATTCGTAAACTCCAATGTTTCAATCGAAGTCATGACATCGAGCTGTGATTTATGTTATTAAACAAGCATTCTCATTCTCATTCTCATTCGAACACCGACACGATGCGTACCTGGAAAATCTGACGATGACCATTCATTCGCTTGAGGGAAGCCTCGATGATCTTGGCATCCTCCTCGCTTTGGAGTATTTTTGCGAGACGCGGGCGTCGCTGAAGCGCCTCAAATTCCGTCATCTCAGCCGCGAGAAATCTAGGAAAGGTTGGTCACAAGGGGAAATCGGGATTAAAATATCGTACGTGGGGAGGGGGGGGGGGGGGTCCCGGGAGGGCTGAAAAAAACTTTTCTGTACATAAAGTTTAAAGCTTCAACATGCCTCATAGACTAAGGGAAGGGTATTGACTGGTTGTAATTAACACATATAAGTGTTTGGGGACTAATAGAACAATATTTATCAGTCTGAACTTGGTCTGAACCTACATTTTCTGTGATTTGAGCCAAATTGAGGTCAACTGTGATTGGTTCTCAGGTCAAAAATTATTGAGCTGTTAGAATGCAGAGTTTTAAATGTATCACCTGCATTCATTAGATGGTGTAGACAAGCACCATTAAGCCCAAGGAAGGGTATGAAGTAAGCCGGAGAGCGGCGGCTGGGCGCGGAGAAGCCGGCCCGACCCTAGGGGTGGGAATCTCCTTCCCTATAAGGAAGGAGGGGGAGGGGGGGGGGTCAGCTCAGGGTCAAAAAAAACTTTTCGACCCTATATCCGATTTTCGAATCCCGAGTTCCCCTTGGTTGGTCATACCATTAATGCGGCAAAAAGATGTGTATATATATCACACACTCAGAGAATTACCATGCTCTTTCCTTCGCAGTCCCAGACGTCGCCGTGTCTGTAGCCTTGTTGATGACATTGATTGTCCGCGTGAGCTGCTGAAGCTGGGCTTCGACAGCGCTCTTGTTGTCCGAAATGGTCTGCATCATTGGGACTTCGGTCACTTCTCATCCACGCAAAGGGCACATGAAGACCTACACCGGCCAGGTCGAGGAATGTGAAATAGGATGAGGATATCTTAAGTTCAGATCGCTCTTTATCGACATTGGAACTAGAGTTCTAAGGAACTTAAGTTCGGGGACGTCAACTCAAGTTCTGAAGAGCAAAACTTGAGTGCCTGCCAGGACAATATAGTGGCAAGATTATCTAATGGCTGGGTTGGGATGGCTAGGGTTCAAACCTTATTGTGTGTATTTCATTTTGCTACTTGAGTACTTCAGTTCCTGTAAGACTGAAGTTCCTCCGAACTCAAGTTCTAATGTCGATAAAGAGCGGCCAGAACTTAAGAGAACCTAATCCATTATCTGGAGGAATGCATTCAACACACTGATTAGGATCTTGAACGGGGTCCCATTGAGGAGAGGCTCGGTCTTCCTTGCCAGAAGTACGAACCCTGCCTTCAGAGTCCTAATATATTCTGGGACCGGGGATGGAATAGGATTCATGGCTGGGTCCCTGTGCGCGGACGGTGTGATTAGATGGGTCTCTGTCGTAAATAGGGAGCCAGTGGAACGGATGTGTACGTGTGCTGGTGGGCAGCGCGGGAGGAATTTGCAAAGGATGAGCGGGTCTATCGGCAACAGGAGACTTTCGCCCGCAAAGGCGTCGTAACATTTTGAGCATCGCTGCTTCGAGAACGGTAGTGAGTCGGAGGCAAAAGAAGTAGAGACGTTGTGAAGGTCACGTCAGCCTCGTGTACGGCAAAGAGACACGACGGAAAGCGCTGACCGATCTTCCTCCGTTGATATGTGTTGTAGGTGTCAACTCTCTGTGATTGGAGCCATCTTCCTGGAGCGAGTTGGAAATCCCGCGCTTTCTGCAGTGTTCCGTCGTACGATCGCGAACCCGGGTTTGGATCATCAGCATCCTGGACATTCTTCCCTTTCAACTCTCTTGAATCATACATGTGATTCATGGTGGATGCGATGTTCATTTTGGACGTCGCCAATCTCATCGGAGCCTGCAGGAGAAAGTGAGGCGTGCCAAGCGGCAAGAGCCTGGGAATTTTATCTATGATCCTCTTCATTACAAGTTTTCTCATATCATACAGCGAAGCTTAAGGTGCGCCTCCACATTTCTGTCTCAAGGCGGTGGAATGGAAAGGAACAAACGACTACTCCTTCTTAAGCGCGAAGAAATCCTTGTTGGATTGCGGACTTCTTTTTTGATACAGCTATTAATGGGGCCATCGCGTGGCCATGCAGATGCTGGTGCTTAGATTCAAACGTGACATAGATCCTCAGCACTCCGGTGATTTTCAGCGGAAAATCTAGGACGTGGATGATGTTACTGTATGTAGTTCGCGCCGAATGTTAATACGGACGGCGGTTCTCTCGGTCTCTTCTAAAGACCAAACGGGCCAAAACGTTGGCTAAATCTTGTATGTCCCCGGGTGGATTCGAACCTCCAGAAATCAATCTGCCTTGAATAAGTCGCCAGATCGTTGGTTTAGAATAGGCCTGGACTTTCTCTCATCTGTACACGTTCAATGATTCAGTCAGTATAAGCAAACCTTCCGACGGGTGAATATTGATTCTGGGGTGCAATCCACAATAATGATGCTCGCGTTGGTATTTGGGGAACGCTCGGCTCAAAAGGTGCTCTGCACAGAGTTACGTCCCCGGGTAGATTCGAACCACCATCTCTCCCTTGTATCATACCAAGACCTCTTATACACAGGGAGTGAGCTGCCTTGCTCCACAGGGACTTTCCTAAAATCCTTGTGGAACTTCAATGTCACTCGAATTGCCCATTTAAAAAACGAAAATTTTGCTCGCGTCGGTATTTGAAGATAGCTCACGCTCAAAAAGTACTCTGTACAGATTTACGTTCCCGGGTGGATTCGAACCACCGTCTCTCCCTTTTATCGTACGAGGGCCTTATACACAGGGAGTGAGCTGCCTTGCTCCACAGGGACTTTCCCAAAGTTCTTGTGGGCGTCCAATATCAATGTCATGGATTATCATTTTCGAACTGGAGCTTACTTGCCTGTGATTTGTATTATCCCGGGCATCTCGGCCATAGTTGTTCCGGTTCTCAAGCGTACCTGATTCTTGATTCCAGGTTCCGGAATCATCCTGTTGCTCAGACAGGGGAGCACATTCTAGATAATTCTCCCTGGGGCTACTCTCAGTACCCGAATGGAAAAGGTGGACAAGAAAAGTTCATAGGCTTCAATCTAGACCACCAGTCCCCTGTTGGAATATGAAGCCACTAATTGTGAACCTGTCACCTTACCTCTCGCCAGGGATTAAACGGGTGTACACCCTACCCGGCGGTAAAGCTCCAAATCCTAGCGCTTCATTATTTACCCTCCGGCTTTTCCAAATATCCATCCACCGATGCCGAAAATTTAAAAGCGCCGCGGTTTGCTCGCTCATTCGACGTGGAGTGCCGAACACGACTAGCAAAAAAACCCACACCTCATTTCATTTGTGGGCACGAGTCCAACGCAACAATGTACATCATCTGATCCTTCTTCCTTCTTCCTACTTTCTTTACTTTACTTCAACACCGGCATATTCACCGACGCGCCCCCTCCCCCGCCCTCCCCGTCGACGTGCGCATCGTCCGACCGCCAGAGCGTCGTCGTCGTCTTGGTTTGCGTGTAAAAGTTGATGCCGCTGCGTATGCAGTCGTCAATGTCAGGAAAGAGCGAAAAAGAGACCGAGCCGCAAAATAAATAAAAGGGAATCGTGATGAGCCGACACGCAAAAGAGATGATGCATTCAGATTGAGAAGGTGGGTGGGGTGGGGTGCCAGGGAAGGAAAGACGTGATACTCACCCTTTCCCGTAGAAATTGATATCGCCCAGGAAGCTCGCCTGTACGTTCGGTCGGCCGCGTCAGCTATATCGTGTCTTTCCCTCGGGCCCGAACGAAAGACCCAGGCGGCCACAATGCGTGAAGAACAGAACGCACCTTATTCCCCGTCCACGAAAACATCGGAAGGGGCACCGGAATCGGCACGTTCACCCCGATCTGCCCCGCTTCCATCTGCGTGATGCGCATCAATCATATCGGTCGTATAAGAGAAGGGAGATGCAAGGCAAGATTCCTGTGGAGGATTTATGTAACGTTGAGACACACCTCCGTCTCGAACTTCCTCGCGATCGGCCCCGACTGCGTGAAGATCGCCGCGCCGTTGCCAAACGGGTTCGCGTTGAGGACGGCGATGGCCGCGTCGAGCGTGGGGACGGAGAGCACGCACAGGACGGGGCCGAAGATCTCCTCTCTGGCGGGGGCGACGGCACCCAACCAAACATCAGCTCAGCTCAATTCCATGCAATGAATAAAAAGCAAGGTACGAGGCAAAAAGGCGGAATGAATGGGGCGAGGAAGGGAAGGTGGAAGTCTGAAACAATAAGAACAAGGAAGACTCACTTGTACGCCGCCAACTCCGTACTCCCCACCTCGATGATCGTTGCGCCGACCCAGTTCCACGCGGGGTACTCCGGCACCTGCACTCCGCGTCCGTCGAGGAGGATTTTGGTCTTCGCGCCCGCGTTGTCCGCAGAGGCGACGAGGCCCTCGATCCGCGCAAGCGCGGCAGGGGTGGTTACGGTCCACTCAGTATCCGCATCGAATGAGAATAATATCGCCGTCCGTTTTTCGCGATTCAAACAAGCTCAAAAAAGGACGATGAAAAGGAAATAGGGGGAGGACATGGCAAGAGCAAGAAACAAGCGAGGGAAGGAGAGAAAGCAAACGAAGTGTAAAACAAAATAAAACCCACCAACAGAAATAGCCACGCTCCTCTGTCCCGCCGCGCCGCCCGCGGCCTCCATGAGCGCATTCAGAGCCTGGTCCTTGTTCGCGTCGGACCTGACGCCCACGTGGTTCTTTATGCCCATGTTGCACTGTGCGGTCGGTTCATCAGTGAGCGAGTTGGGTTTGGTCAAGTAATGGACGAGGTAAGGTATCCAGAGTGAAGTGTGAGCCGTACGTACCTGCACGCGTTTCCCGTTCTTCGTGCCCCTGCATAAATCATAAAATTAGTACGGGGGGGCGCGTGAAGAGTTTCAATTTCACGGTGCCCTGCACAGCTCCTCCCCGCGCCATTCCCGCCCACAAAGCTGACCGCGCGGATGGCGTTCACGGTGGGGACGATGTCGTGGACGACGTTGAGCGCGCCAGGAGGGAGGCATGTTAATATCTGCAGCCGTCGGTCCAAACCCAATCAGATTTAGGTGAGGAGATGGAGGCGGGAAGAGGAGTGAGAGGGTTGTTTGGAATGAAAGATTGAGGAAGGGATAGGTTAGAGGGTAATAGATGAGCATGTGAGAGAGGATCTTGGTCGGAAAGAAAGAAAAGGGGAGGATAAGCAAGAAGACGTGTACGCAGCCGCCCGGACACCCAACTCGGCAATAATCATGGTCGCGCGGGGGTAGTGCTCGGAGGGCTTGATGGCGGTTACCCGCGACGAGCGCGAGGGGAATCACCCTGCATTGATTTCCAGGTTTAGTTGGTGGAATAGAGCAGGGAAAGGGAGTGCCCAAGCGGGGAAGTTGAACACCGCGATGCTGCATGTCGTTAAATTTGGTTAGCTAATGCAGAAATCTGACGGGAGAGACAGAGAACAGCACCGTACCTCACACAAACGCCCAACGGCAGCTTCCGCGTCTCCGTGTCCATGTCCTTGCCCACTTCGATCTTCTCGCCCATGAGCGTCGTGGGGATGGCGCAGACTCGACGACCTGGAGCCCGCGGAGGACAAAGGTCAGAGAAGGTGGGGCGGGTAGTCGGGCGACATGGGAGGACGAGAACAGCCGCGAAACGCCGATCAATGAGCAAGCTTCTCTCCCATGTCGATTGAGGCGATTCTGGTTGTATCGCTTTTGCTCGGGCTCATCTATCCTTGGCCTGAAAACAATTTACTGCGTAACACATCCACTAGGTACCAATTCAGCAAGCGTCATCTTTTCTCGGACTCGCAGTCTTTCTCTTTGACCTTTTTGCGCTTGAAGTTGAACTTGCGCCTCACCCTCACATACTTAAAACAGAAATATTCCCCACAAGGAATCGGATGTGGTGTTCGGGCAACCGTTGTCCGTGTTCTTTTAATCTCCTGGCAATGCCTGCTAGCACAGCGTCGACCCCCACTTGCCAATTCCTCGGCGGCGCTCCGTGGGGGATCCCCTGGCCCTCAAATGGACAAATCTTCCCCCTTCGCTGTGATTTACTTGCGGCGGATTTGAATTTTCCTGGACATATAGTTACATTCACTCTCGTACTGTCCACAGGGATCAGACGTCGTGTGCGGCCATGGTCGGTCAGGTAGCTGGCAGTACAGGGTTCAATTCTCTGCGTCCGAACCTAGATATTCCTTTTGTTCCCGCGTCTCCTGGCTTCCAAGGTCCATTCAAAATACGGCATGTCGGTCAAGTCCCGTCTCACACCGCAGCGGAGTACTTTGAGATTCGAACTCTTGCTCGCAATGGTCGACCCGTCTGTAAAGACAACACCCTGCTTTTCTATCGCGACTTTGAAGCTTTGCGCAGTTACAGCCATCTCCTGTGTTGCATCTCGCTCTCGCTTGTGTTGAATCTTTGATTTATGGAAAATCCGACAGCCTATCCTCCTTCCCCGACGGAGGCAATTCGCGCTCAGCACGTCTTCCCTTCCTACCCATGTCGTCGTTCTACATTCTTCCAGCTGAACTCAGCCCGGCAACCCTTTAACCCTCGAGGCACTGATTCTCATCATTCTGCCTGGAAATCTTAACAGCGAGGCATACAACGTAGACCATTTGTTTTTCCTTATTCTCATACCGAAATTTATTAGTACCTCTAAGTTATCTATGAAGTTCTACATCCGATGTAAGCGCATTGCTGTGGACTCGCGAGCCGGTGATAAGCGCGACCGACATACATGCTGGATGACCTCGACAATGATGCTGGAGCCCGCCTGGACGGTGCTGCCGTCAGCAGGGGCTTGAATTGAGATGGTCTGCGCAAATGCAGTCGTCACAAATGGGGCGCTCAGAGCGAGGGAGGCTAAGAACTTCATGTGGGTGGATGGGCATTGAGTTGGAGGGAGGAAGACTGTTCTGGAACTACTTGCCTGTCATTTATTTTATACCTGGCCATACGGGAGCGCAATGCCCGTTGATACGAATCTGGTGCGAATCAATCTGACTCCAACGCCGATTGTTGTGTAGCTCGAGAATAGAGCGCGTTTGTACCGATAGCGAGCAGTCAGTCCCCAACCCTCGGATCCGAAGCTCTCGGACTCGTCAAACTCAGCTCCTGTGCGCATGTGCATTTAGATGTTATTATCTCCCTGCTGCGAGCTAGCGAACCTTAGTCAATGGTGTGTCTATTGCGGGAAAAGTAATCAGACTCCTACATTAGATGTACATATGAACTCGCTGCAGCACAGGTAAAAATGCAATGAGGAAAGGGTAGCGAATGCGCTTGCCCGCTCTATATGTTGAAGGATACTGTACAATTTCGATCAATTCGGCACCAATCCCGGAATTTTAGTACAATAAAACTCCAAAAGAATTCCGATAAATTGAGAAAAAAATATTGCCGCAATAAAAAAAAATGGGCGTGACGCGTAACCGCCGAATTGAACGAAATTGTACAGTATGTGAGCTGTAACATAACATAAGTGACAAGACAAGGAAGAAGAAGAAAAAGCACAGCTTACGACAACACCAGACGTATCACCTCCTCATACGCCCGGTTTCCGCGGGCGACTCAAGCACATACTAGGCTTAGAAACACTCCCATTGTCGCACGGATCCGTCACGGATTCATAGCCCGCCGAAATCATACTCAACATAGTCTTTGCAGGAATCGGTGAACCTCGAACTCGAACATAAGTAATCACGACTGACTTGGTCGAAATTATTTGAGATGAGGTACTGGTTTATTACCTGTGGATGGCGAGTTTCACGGACGTACGTGCCACTGCATTCAGCCAACGGCTCGGGAACATCATTTTGAGACGTCTCGCCAGAGCCAAGCCAAAGGCTGTGTCGAGGTGCGGCTGCCTGGCTAGACACCCTGTGTCGAGGTGCCTAGACCCAGCTCGATTTGATGTGCTGCCGAGGCTTGGTCGAGGCCGTGGCGTTGGCGGAGCTTGATGACCGATGCCGAGGGCGTCAGAGCGCCTCGGCATGAGAGGTCTAGATGATCGTCGCGAGACTCGGTGTGACTTAAAAAGGCGTGTCGAGCTAGGCGAGATTTGCCCTGTCTAGGTGCACGTGGCTGCCTAGACAGGCCTAGGCCAGAGCTCGGCAGACCTCAACGTGACTAGATTTTTGATCGCCGCGGGGTCGGCTGAATGCAGTGCCTTGCATGCATCTCAGATGAACGGGAGGGAAACATATATCGTGGACCGGAATCTGCTGTCGATTTATTCGGGGAGAAGAACTCAACTAGAACTCAACGCAAACATTGGGTGGGAACCCATTCTGCTGTCGGTTTGACGTGTGAATGCGTTCATTGGAGGATTCAAAAAGTGGAGATCGTGCATAAGTTTCCGCGGGATATATTGCGGACCTCGAGTCGGGTGATATGGAACTGTCATCCGAAAAAATCCAGCGAGCTACGGGCATATGTAGCCGCTGGATGGCTTCTCGTTCATTCAGTCAAAGTTCGGCTACGGGCTCGATGTCGATCCAGGTTTTGATTCGCCATCGATTCAGACGTCGATTCTCCACCAAGAATCGACATAGAATCGAGATGGTTATCGAGCCATCAAGAATCGAGCTGAATCGATGATTCGACTCCGGAGTCGAATCAGCGATTCACGAGAATCATCAATTTTCGGTAACCCTTATGACTTCCCCTATTGCCTATCCCACGATCGACAGTGATCTACACCCGATCCCCATATGTCTGCATTGCTGCGCGGACATGGCCTCTCAACGCAGTGTGTGTTCTAAAACAATGCCTGCAGCAAGATGAAATTCGTCCTGAGTGCATTCTGGCAGGTTTTCTGGCGTACATTCTGGCGCCAGAAGCAAAAAATGGTCACAGAACAGACGCTGGCGTCGGCTATCTTTTTATGTCACGTCTGGCGCCACTGCGCCAGATGCGATTCTGGCAAGCTGGCGGTGTTGGTAGAGCTGGTGCCAGAAAACACATTTTCCTGGTGAACCAATCATCAATTGCTATTCTCATCAAGCAGATCAGCGCCTTCCACAGCGCGCGCAGTCTATGTGTACTGCGGAACGCAGAACACAACAAACGCGTCCTCACTTGGCTAACATGTAAACGATCTTCGGTTCCGGACACAAGAATACTCTCAGATCGGCGCTCGAACGCCGACTCACCCTTCGCTTCCCCAGCCATTCATTTGCGTTGTTGAAAATCGAGCTGTGAACGTTATTCTCGAATTATCGAGTAATCACCCAGCAGCACCAGAACCGAAGAGACTACTCTAGTACCGAGCGTCTCGCTGCGAAGAGGATGTAACGGCGCCGTCCCTGTCCCTGGCGCGGAAAATTGGCATTTCTGCTTTTCGATGACTCGAATTGAGATTCCTCCATGCCGACGCCTATCACGACAGGTAGGCTGTGGACGTCACTGCGGAGACCCCTTTGTTTTACCGTGTGTAAAATGACCTAGTAAAAAGTATCCAAGTCCATCGTGTTTTACTGCTTGTTTTCATACATAGTAAAACATTGCCAAATTTCATCTTCGGTAAAATGATTCATTTTTGAGTGGCAAAACATTTCTCCCACCAAAGACATAGTGAGAAATGTTTTACCAGAATGCAAAGAGATCATTTTACAAAGGGAAAATTTAGCTTTATTTTACTGGTTGTGAAAACACCTTTTAAAACAGCTTGGACCTCAAATAAATACTTTTTACCCGGCCGTTTTACCCATGGGAAAACAATCGGATCACCGCAGTGCGTGCGAGAAGCGCGGCACCGGCCTTGAGCGCTTGAGCGGTGACTCCGTCAACGTGTATAAAAGGAGGGTTCCCGTCAGTAGTTCACCAGATCCCAACTTCTGCGGATCCTACTTCTCATGCTCTCCCTCTTTGCAGCTCTCTCTGTGTTCGTGAGCGCAGCCTCCGCGCTGTTCCAGCTCCAGAGTCTCAACCCTGCCTGTATGCTCTGTTGCCTCCCTGACTCCAAATTTGTCTGATCCGTATTTCTTGTAGTCGCTGCCGCAGGGACTCGCGGATGCATCGCCGCGGCATCAGACGTATCTGGGACGCCGCTGACGATTCATAACTGCGCCACGGACGATCTTTCGCACCAGGACTGGTGGTTCACCGCCCTTAACGTCACTGACGGGACACAGGGCCTGAATATCTACGGTAACATGGTCAGCTGTCGCAAATGCTTGGTGAATCTTTCATCCTCACACGAGACCGCAGTGCATAGAAGTCGCGGGGGGTGTAAACGCAGTCGGCACGCCGCTGCAGATTGCTCTGTGTGCGCCAACCACTGCGCGCCAACAGTTTGTCCGAGTCACGCCTTCCAGTGGGACTTCAGCATTCGCGCTGCAATGGGGTAGCACGGACAAGTGCATTGATTTGACCGGCGGGAGCATCGTCGATGACACTCCCCTGTTGCTCGCGACCTGCGTCGACGGGGACACCAACCAAGAGTTCACCGACAGCAGCGGGTACGTTTCTCTTGCGTGCAAGGAGCGCACTATTCATTGACTTGCACAGGACGATCACCATCCAACCCGCTGCCGCAGTCAACGAGCCCGAGCCCTTCTGCATGGGCGCGACCTCCGCCACGCCCGGCGCGCCAGTCATGCTGCTCTCCTGCCCGGCTTTTGGTTTTGCGGACCCCAGCGCACTCCTCACCTGGACCATCCCCTCCCCCTTCACGAGTGTCAGCACTGAGCCCATGGCCATCGCCACCAGCTTCGGTCTGTGCCTCAATGTCGCTGGGGGCGTCGATGCGGATGGCACAACGCTGGAATTGGCGACTTGCTCGCCTGGCGCGGCGAGCCAGCAGTTCGACGCAGGCGCGTCCGGCGCGCAGATCCAATGGGCGGACACAGGGAAGTGTCTCACTGTGCCGGCATATGCCAATGAGACTGTTGTACGTATCTTTTGCCGTCCGAGGGACAAATCCAAGCTGATTGTTGTGGCTTAAGATCCAAATTGCCGAGTGCGATACATCGGGCCAAAACCAGAAACAGAATTGGATCTTGGAATAATTGGGCAGTGTACTGTAATACAATACTGCAATACAAGACAGGTCATTTGATCTGTAGTATACCAACCAATGAGAGCCAGAACCGGTTCTATTACAAATTCATGTTTTGGTGACGACTATCGAAATCCCCGCCAGTCGCCGTATGCTGTCGGTGGAATTTCCTGCAATGGCAAATTTTGGGTGGTCGACGCACGGCTCCGAGTCCCGCAACACCGTCAGGGAAACCACTCCGCGGTATTTCTAGGGAAATTGGGGCAAAATTCTTGAATTACCTGATTTCCAATTTGACCTTACCCCTTAGCCGACGGGCGGAAATTTGGGGTAATTTACCCAAAGTTTACACATATTACATACCAGCTTTTTCACCGGGTTTCTGCTGCTCTTCCACTTATCTGAGACTGGGTATCCGGCCACCTTAGCATAATTTAGCTCAGTTCAAGCCATCATCTTCAAGTGACGCAGAGTCAGGAAACCCTTTCACTGTTTGCTTGCCATTTGTTTAAAGTTTACAGGATCCTGAAAACTAAACGGAAATTTGAACGGTTCGTTTAAATTGTTTCTAAACGGAAATGGTTGGAACCTTACGCCCCACGCTCCACGTCCCGTGCCCACGCCCCTGTGCCCCGCCCCACGCACATCCCGTGCCCACGCTCAGCCCACGCTCCCCACCCAACTTCCAGGTTCGTGCACAGCTACCGCTACCACTCTTACTCGCGATACCTCGAAGAAGGAACAGGCGCGCAACCACAAGGGCCCCATTTCGACGTCTTGTGTTTGCTTCCATAGGCATCGGCTCAATTCAGCTCAGCTCAATGCCGGTTTCGCTAGTACTTCCTTCCTGCGTGTCTCTCTTCCTCCACAATTCAATATTGGATTCGCATCGCGCACAATTCTGCGTGCCGGACAAGTGCCCGGGCGTTCCCTCGCCCTCCCAGGGCTTTTCTTATCCGACTCGAGCTTGTCTTCCCGCCTGCCTGTACGACGCACCTATTCCCCACCAACAACCTCATCCACTTCAATCTGCCCGTCGACGCGTCTTCGTCTTGTCGTGAAGCCAAAGGGGAGCGAATGTCAGTTGTTCACTGCCCGGCCTCGGCTCGGGTGCCCGTAAAAATAAAATAAAATCAATTGGCGCTCTGAAACTTTCTACTACTTACGTCTTTCAAGCAAGCAGGCGGCCTTGCCTGCGTTTGTCGGAATCAAGATTCTCGTGGTATCTTGTCTGATTTCCAAGTATACCTCATACGTGTATGCATAAGGCTCACTGGTCAGTCCATTTGCGATGTATTCTGTTCTTCCCACTGTCTCTTTATTGCCGTCGATGTCACGCCATTCCGGAGCCATTCTGACGCCATACATAGCGAGGCGCGTAATCACGTATTCCAGGCACACCGTCTAGATCTGGAGTGGAGTGGATCTCGAATAAGATAACAAAAGGGAAAGATTGTACAGTCGCCAAGTTCCAATAATGTATGTCTCCACGTGGGTACCAACCACCGCTTCCTCGAGACCTGAAGTAAGCTGAATTTATGTGCCAGAGGAACACTAGACGGGGACTTCTACCTGCGTAGGCGGAGGTCCCAGGCTCTCCCAGATCCCACGTTGCGACAAACATGATTGTGTGTTAGACAGGATCTTGGTCTAGATCTGAATGTATGTGTCCGGATCCGTGTTTCCATTTCCGTGCCCGCGGTAAACACGATTCGAGTAGTTATTTATGTTCCCCTTCATTACAAGTTCTCTCAGATCATACAGTGAAGCTTAAGGTGCGCCTCCACATTTCTGTCTCAAGGCGGTGGAATGGAACGAAACAAACAAGTGTTCCCTCTCGGGCGCTAAGGGATGCTTTCCGGAACCTCCAGAAATTATTCTGCCTGAAATAAGTCGCCAGATCGCTGGTTTAGAATGGGCGCGGAGTTCCTCTCACCTGTATTACGCGTTCAATGATTCAGCCAGTATAAGCAAACCTTCCGAAGTGATTTTGTCGTTCTTGGGGGCAATCCACAATAATGATGCTCGCGTTGGTATTTGGGGAAGGCTCACGCTCAAAAAGTACTCTGTACAGATTTATGTCCCGGGTGGATTCGAACCACCATGTCTCCCTTGTAACGTATACACGCTCTTATTCGCCGGGAGTGAGCTGCCTTGCTCAACAGAGACTTTCCTAAAATCCTTGTGGGCCTTCAATGTCACTCGAATTGCCCATTCAAAAACCGAAAATTTTGCTCGCGTCGGTATTTGAAGATGGCTCACGCTCAAGAAGTACTCTGTACAGATTTACGTCCCCGGGTGGATTCGAACCACCGTCTCCCCCTTGTATGGTATAAATTTAAAGATCTTATACCCAGGAAGTGAGCTGCCTTGCTCCACAGGGTCTTTCCTAAAGTCCTTGTGGGCGTCCAATAACAATATAATGAATTATCATCTCGAACGGGAGCTTACTTACCTGTGATTTGTTGTATCCCGGGCATCTCGGGCATAGTGATTCCGGTTCTCAAGCGTACCTGATTCTTGATTACTGGGTCCTGAATCATCCTGTCGCTCAGACAGGAGAGTACATTCTAGATACTTCTCCCTGGTACTACTCTCAGTACCCGAATGAAGAAGGTCATCGACCGTATATGAAGGCAGACAAGAAAAGTTTATGGCTTCGATCTAGATGTTGGAATATGAATCCACTACCGATTTTGAACCTTGCTTTGCCAGTGATGAAATGGGACACCCTACCCGGTGGTAAAAGCGCAAATCTTAGCGCTTCATTATTTGTTCTCCGGCTTCTCGAAATATCTATCCATCGATGCCGAAAATTCAAAAAGCATCGAGGTTTGCTCGCAAACCTGACGCAGTATGCCGAACATGACTAGCCAAAACCCACACCTCATTTCATTCGGGGCACGAGTGCAACTGCAACGCAACATACATCATCTGATCCTTCTTCCTACTTTCTTTACTTCAACACCGGCATATTCACCGACGCGCCCCCTCCCTCGCCCTCCCCGTCGACGTGCGCATCGTCCGACCGCCAGAGCGTCGTCGTCGTCTTGGTTTGCGTGTAAAAGTTGATGCCGCTGCGTACGCAGTCGTCAGTGTCAGGAAAGAGCGAAAAAGCGGCAGCGTCGCAAAATGAATAAAAGAGAATCATGATCGTGATGAGCCGAGACGCAAAAGAGATGCGTTCGGTGCGTTCAGTTGAGAAGGTGGTTGGGGTGGGGTGCCAGGGAAGGAAGGACGCGATACTCACCCTTTGCCGTAGAAATTGATATCGCCCAGGAAGCTCGCCTGTACATACGATCGGCCGCGTCAGTTATATCGTGTCTCTCTCCCGCGGTCCCGAACGAACGGCCGAGGCAGGTGGCCACAATACGTGAAGAACAGAACGCACCTTATTCCCCGTCCACGAAAACATCGGAAGGGGCACCGGAATCGGCACATTCACCCCGATCTGCCCCGCTTCCACCTGCGCCGAGTGTTAGTTAGCGTGGTGTGCAACAATCGTATCAATCACATATGCACGACAAGGGCGATGCAAGGCAGGATATCCCGCTGGGGGAGTATTTACGATGCGCGTAGATAACGGCCAAACATACCTCCGTCTCAAACTTCCTCGCGATCGGGCCCGACTGCGTGAAGATCGCCGCGCCGTTGCCGAACGGGTTCGCGTTGAGGACGGCGATGGCCGCGTCGAGCGTGGGGACGCAGAGCACGCACAGGACGGGGCCGAAGATCTCCTCTCTGGTGAATATCATCAGCTCAATTCAATACAATGCAATGAAAAGCGAGGGGAATGGGGCAGGAGGGGAACGGCAGGAAGGGGGGAGTCTGAAAGACCAAGACCAAGAACAAGAACAAGGAAATCGAAAACTCACTTATACGCCGCCAACTCCGTACTCCCCACCTCGATGATGGTTGCGCCGACCCAGTTCCCCGCGGGGTACCCCGGCACCTGCACGCCGCGTCCGTCGAGGAGGATTTTCGCCTTCGAGTCCGCGTTGTCCGCAGAGGCGATGAGGCTCTCGATGCGCGCACGTGCTGCGGGGGTGGTTACGGGGCCGCTAGCGGAGGTTTGGTTAGCCATTGAAGTTGAATTGGTGGTAGTTGGGAATGGGACTTGTTGGGGAATGGGAATCGCATTGTTGAGGGAAGGCAAGGGAGGGGAAGAGAGCGAAATCAAAAACAAAAACAAAAACGAAACCACTCACAACTCCGCCCCCTTCTCGAACCCCTGGTTCAGCCTCAGCTTCCCCGCGCGCGCGACCAGATCGGGTATGAACTTTTGCGCCGCGCCGACGAACACGGCTGTGGGGGGGCGCCATCCATTGTGTCAGCATCCACGCATCCGCATCGAATATTATATTATATTAATGAAACACAACGCACCGACGGAAATCGCCATGCACCTCTGCCCCGCGGCGCCGCATGCGGCGCCCAGGAGCGCGTTCAGCGCCTGGTCCTTGTTCGCGTCGGGCATGACGACGGCGTGGTTCTTTGCGCCCATGTTGCACTGTGCGTCAATTCAATTCATTTCGTCAGTGCGCGGGTCAATGGCAATTCAATGGGTTTTGTCGGGTAATGGACGAGAGTAAAACATACCTGCACGCGTTTCCCGTTCTTCGTGCCCCTGTATACGCATAAAACATAAAATCAGTAATTAGTACGGCGGTACTTGAGAGTGGGAGGGACGGAGACACGGACAGCTCGTATATGTGCCTGCCGGCGCCATTCCCGCCCACGAAGCTGACCGCGCGGATGAGTGGGTGCGTGCAGATGGCGTTCACGGTGGGGACGGTGCCGTGGACGACGTTGAGTGCGCCGGGAGGGAGGCCTGGGAAGATTTGGAGCCGGAGGTTGAGTTCATATCAGATTTAGGTGAGGGGACGGAGGAGTGAGAATGGGTGTTTGGAATGAAACATGGAGGAAGGGATCGGTTGGAGGGGGATGAGGAGTAAGGGAGAGAGGATATTGGTTGTAAAGCGGGGAGTAAGAAAGGGACGCGCACGCACCCGCCCGGACACACAGCTCGGCGATTATCATGGTCGCGCCGGGATCGCGCTCGGAGGGCTTGATGACGAGGGTGTTGCCTGTCACGAGCGCCATGGGGATCGTCCAGAGGGGAATCATTCTGCGCCGATATCAAGGTTTAGTTCGTGGGGAGGCGAGGAGGAAAATGGAGTGCTCACGCGGGGAAGTTGAACGGTGCGATGCTGCCAATGTAGAAATCTGACGGGAGGGACAGAGAGCGGCAACGCACCTGGCACAAACGCCCAACGGCAGCTTCCGCGTCTCCGTGTCCATGTCCTTGCTCACTTCGATCTTTTCGCCCATGAGCGTCGTGGGGATGGCGCAGGCGGACTCGACGACCTGCAGCCCGCGGAGGACGTCGCCTTGGGCGTCTGGGTGGAATCGGTTGAGTTTGAAGTTCAACGTGACAATGGATGATTGACGCACCGGCAAACGTCTTGCCCTGCTCGAGGACGATCGCGGTCGCAATGGTGTCCATGTTCTCGCGGATGAGCGCCTGCAGCCTAGTCATATCAATATTAGTGTTACTGGCCGCGCTGTTTCCACGCACTCGAAGGCAAAGCGCTGCCGCTTCAGCACGCTCGTCTTCTTCCACGTCTGGAACGCCTTGGACGCCGCTTCGACGGCGCTCTCGAATTCCTCGGTAGTCGTCTCCGGGACGCGCGAGAGCAGCGCTTGCGTCGCCTGCAGTCATTGCGTTCGTTCAAAACCGTGCGCCACGACGATGCACGCACCGGATCCAAAATATCAATCCACTTCTCCGTCGTACTCTCCCGAAACTCCCCATCGATAAAGTTCTTGGTCGTCCCCCCCAGAAAGTTGGTGCCTTTCCACTGCGCGGAGAGCTCCTCCGCGCGCGCTTGGGAGAAGGAGCTGAGGGCGGGCATGTTCAGTGTATTCTTGTGGGTGCAGAGAGCAAGAGAGGAGGAAAGGAGCGGAGCAAAGGGCTTCCGCTTCCCTGCGCACACGAGGCGCCTTCTCAAGCTCCGGTCCGGCTCGGGAAGCACTTGTTCGCACGGTGACGCGGTCACGAGACTGCGCGGTGTCGCCATAAATATAACGCAGAGTAGCCAGCGCCTCTCCCTTGTACTGTGGAGGCGAATAAATCGGCGGCTGGTTCGTTGTGAACGGCGTCGAGAACAAAGTTGACCTGGTTATCTCACAAACACGGTACAAAAAATCTAACTACGTCGACGCGAAAATGGTCACGCCTTCAGCACATCCGGAACCCTCGTTGACCATGTTAATGGTAAAGGTCGCGCAGTTGTAGTCGTTCGCATAGTGCACGCACGCCTGCCCCGTCGTGTCCGAAAACGCCGTCCCCGTCCAGCAGATGATCCCGCCCGAGTCGCAGAACTCCTCGTTGTTGAAGTTCGCCGGAAAGGGGGAGGTGTGTTTGGTCAGCGTCGTCGAGTATGAGTTCCCCGTATCGGCCTGCGCGGAAAGGACGGCAGTGGTGGTGCCCTGCTGGCAGGCAGTGTCGGAGGCGGTGCAGCACCCGGGTTTGTACGAATAAGCGAAGTTGGTCGAGGCGAGGCTGCGACGCTCAGCTGGGGATAGGACAGGGTCCGTCAGAAGATTGCGAGGGTATGTTGAGGGTTGTATGCTCACCGGGTTCCACGACGCCCGCAGAAGCGAGCGTTGCAGCCAAGACGACGAGAGCGTATATTTTGCGAATCATGTCTGAGGATCTGGACGGTAGCTGAAGAGAGTGCTGGTTTATCCTGCCTTGAAACTCTCTCTTTTATATAACGGCGTATTTCTCGCCTAGCTCACCATCACCGTGCCGAGACCGTTCCGCATTCCGATCTGATTGGAGACGTCCCATACATGCTATTTCCATTTCTTAGGTTGCCGTTATATGGGTGCACTCCGGCGCCCAGCGCTGTAATCCACTTGAATCCCAGACAAGCGCGTCCCTCAGCACCACCGTTCCGAGACCGTTCCTCTTGCCGGGGAAGTCCGATGCACGCTGTTTCGGCTGTCTTAGGTTGCCGGTATTTTCGCGAACTTCGCCGAGCGCTGTAATCTACGTGAATCCCGAACGAGCACGCTCACCATCACCTTTCCGAAGCGACTCTTATGCTTGTTTGGCCGGCGGCACGCTGTTTCGACGTCCGTCTGGCTCTCCAGTCCGGGACGCCGAAAGGGATCAACTGAGTTCAATCTGGTGTTTTCTTCCTTCCTACGCTCGGATTTCTTTGGTCGGAATTATTCGACTCCTGGACACTCTCCTGTTCTCAAGCCCCACCCTTGCCCTCGGCCACTAAATCAGTCCATTCGGTTACATGTATGACGTTTGACAAGAACCTTGTCGAACTCCGAGTCAATTAACCCCCGTCCCACTTCTTGACTTCGAGTCGAGAGTACCCACCATGAGGGGGATCTTCATCCCCTTCCCACACACGATAAAATATTTCTCCCTGGACAGCATGACAAGGCATTCCGGCCAATGAATTGACGGAGAGGAGAGAAGGTGGTCAAATAGAGAATGGCCAGAGAGATGCAAACAAATGGAGACCAACAAAACAGGTTGAAGTTAAATCATCGCTGAATATGAAAAAGCACCTATCCGCTCAGACATCTTCCTTGCTTCCCACTCCCTCGAAATTGCGAACAGGCAAAGTAAGCACCATCGCGGGAAGTGAGGTTGGTGACACATGAATTTATATTCCGGTCGAATTCACCTGCTGAATACTTAGTACTGATTCAGTATGACACACCAAACACTGGAAGCTCGTACCAGAGTTTGCCTACATTTTCTTTATAGTATATCGGTAGAATCCGGCGCTCACCAGTGGGATCCAGTGGATAATGCTGGCTTATTCATATCCTATTTTGACCAGCACTACTGGATATCAGATACTTTATTAGCTTATCTTAAGTTCCAGGCGGTCCAGACCACCATAGGACTTGAGTGATGGAGAACTCAAGTGATTGCAACGAGGATTATGTCAACGCAAAAACAAAATCCACCAACCAGATTCAAACGAGTGACCATCCGACTGCAAGGACAAACAGAAGATAATAGGAATTAACTACTACACCACGAAGACCATAGCTGATTCTGAATCTGATTGTCATTAGATCTCTTCCGTGCCATGTTAAGTACTGCATGTATTGACTCCCTTGTCATTTCCAGTCATCTTTCATCATGTTTCTTATATAGATTTATTGAATCACATCGATCTCTGAATCATTTGTGGATAGTGGTTTGGCCACAGGACGTGAAAAGGCAAAATAAAGAAAGTGGAGAACGTTTAGGCCCTTATGAGTGTAATATTGTATCTGCATGTTCAGGCTATATCCTTCCTGGTGTAGTGGTTAACACCCTCACCTTCTGTTGGGGAAAAGTGGGGAGGTCTAGTGTTCGAATCTCGTGGGTGGATTTGTTTTTGGTGGTTGGACAGGACTTAAGTGGTATGGAACCTAAGTGTTGCGGGACTTAAGTGGTATGGAATTTTAAGTTCCACTCACGTGTACAGGTCAACCGCATGCAGGGCAGAACTTAAGTTCGGCGGGACTTGAGTCCTGCTGTGGTTCAGACCGGCATTAACTTAAGTTGAGCTCCTTCAATTTCATTGGATATCATGACTCCGAACACCCGCTGCCTCCAAAAGCTCTAATGTGGCCAGGTTTCCAGCGCCTAATAGTAATATGCCTGGAACTAGAAAGTTTGCTGGCTGCCACCAGTGTTTACCGGTGGCCATTGGTGGACGCTGCTGGACATTGCTTGATGCTATGGCCCATTGGAGTTAGCGACATCCGCCCACCACCGGAAGTCACCGGTGAATGATTTCTAGGATGTCTTAGAGCGCCTGATTTGAGATTTTGGCCCGGCATTACATTTTCGTCAGCAATTTTTGTTTGTGTCAGCAATTATTTCCAAGTTGATTTTCAGTCCGCGAAGTAGTAACCTATGCACTTATTATCATTTCGGCTTCACCTGGCCTTGCTTCCTTCATGGTCCATGGTACCACATTCCGCTTTCACAGATAGGCTCCAATGCTAGCACCAGTACTCGATCGTTTCACCTTGTACATGACAATGCTACGTTCTCCCTCCTGCATCTTCAAGCTGTCTCAACGAACATATTACTGTAATCTAGACGCCAAGGCCGCGGGTCTAGGCGGCTGTGCTCGTGCACCCCAAGTTAGGCAGCGACGCGAGCGCGATATCGAAGTTTCGGTTCGCATTCGCCAACGCCGCGGTATTATTCGCGAGGATGGCAGTCACTCCAGGCGGCGCACTACGCATTCATAATAAGAAAAAATATGAGGAAGACTTGAAAGAGAAAACCCAATACGCACACAGTAATATTTGCGAGGAAGCCCTGCACCTTTGCGAGCGCATTTGTGAGGTCTTCCACAGCGGTAGCCGCAGGTGGGTTCTCTGGCGCGATTGTGGGGAACAGCGCAATACTGCCTAGCTGGTCCGCGATGGGCTTGGCCACGAGGAGTGCGAGTTGTGCCGAGAAGATGGGACTAGGGTCGGCGATGCCGTCACTGTGACCATTGATTAGCATGAGGGAACGGGGAACACAGCCATAGTGCCAAAATCGCGAACTCACAACGCGTTGATTTCGGTGAGTATGAACTGCGTGGCAGAGATCCCAGAGCCAACTTGGGTTGCGGCTGTCGAGTTCGAGCATTTGAGCGGGCTCGGCGTGGCGGCTGCCTGGCGCGAACTAAGCGGCACTGAAAATTATTTAGAAACTTGTCCAGATGAATGTGGGGGCGTGAGTGAGGCGTACCAGCCACAGCGGAAGCAATGAAGAGAAGAGATGCGGGAAAGAACAACATGGCTGAAATCGAAGAAACGAGAAAGACAACGAAGGATAGAAAGAGACGCCGGGTCGGAAAGAAATGAAATGAGGACCAGGAGTTCGACGCGTCATTCAATTTATAGCCGGAAGGCTTGGAAATC
Organism: Mycena galopus ATCC 62051; assembly: GCA_014925785.1. Lineage (NCBI taxonomy): Eukaryota > Fungi > Basidiomycota > Agaricomycetes > Agaricales > Mycenaceae > Mycena > Mycena galopus. Next base: position 810,686 of record WIQG01000027.1, read on the forward strand.
GGCTGGAGATCGGTCGTTATGAAAATGAAGAAAAACATTGACAATGGTAAGTTTATTGAATCAAGGGAGGTATCAATGAGGTGTGGATGGCTGGGTGTCACTCGATGAGATCCGGGAATGCAAATCCCGAAGTTGGCGAGTTTTGTCGGCTTGGATCATTGCTCGATATGATGCCGCATCAGGATCAACGCGGTTCATCAAACCGCCCTATGACCTCCCACGTGCGGCGACTTTGGCCAAAGTCGGCGCACGTGAAACTGGAGGAGAGTACGTCATCCTTTTTACTGAGGAAAGAGAGTGAAGCGGTGAATCGGGGAGCACCGGACCGAAACAAAATTTTAGGACAAGACACGCCTACGCTTCGCTCCGGCGCCGGCTAAGAAGAGGAATCCCGCCGCTGCTTTCTTTGAGGTTGATCGATGGGGCTTTTGTAGACTTATCCGCTCAACACACTCTCGTCAGGTCCCTAGGGAAATTCGAATACTCATTGACTGAAATCCTATCATAGCAAAACATACAACTTGAAACTCGATAATTTCCAAGATTAACTGTGTCCACTCACATTTTACTGTGAATTCCGTGCACTGCGTAATGGACAAAAAAGCGGCTCAAACCCGGGTGAAATTTCAAAGAGACAGTTCGGAGCAGGGCACACAGTATACGTAGTAAGTAGGGCCAGCCTCGAGTTGATCAATTCAGGGGTGAAAGAGGTGTACCGGCAAGAAATATTAAAGAGGAATAGTGGCGCAATATTTGAACGAAGGTGTTGAACCGCAATGTGATGTCACTAACCGACTGCGCTCAACATATCACGCGATGCTTAAGCCTGCAATCGATAAGCCAATGGCGTCCAACTCAATACAGCCGCCGCGTTTCAATGGCTTACTATTGAAGGTTTGTCCTAGTCGGACGACAGCTTAAATTCGTGGTTCTGAAAAAAAAACCAATAGGACGAGAAAATGCCATCGGCGAGATATGCGCTAAAGGTCGGAGGAAATAGGCGGGGAAATACGAGCAGTTCAGCGAAATTATGCACACAAAAACGATGCACATTCCTGCAGTGTTTCCGGACAAAACATGGGAGCCTGTTCGACCAATGGGCATGAGCGCAGGGACAACAGAAAATGATTGAAGTGCACGCTGTTGACAATATTGAAAGGGTGAATGCTACAGATCGGCCTCGACTCTGGGGGCGGGAGGGACGAGATGAATAGAGCCCAGCAGCCACGGGATGAGTACAGCGCCAGGAACGAAGAGGGTAAGCTCATGCCTACGGTCTTGTAAAACGCATATGAGACAACTTTCGAGTTCGAGCAACCGTGGCATTGACGTTCAGCTTAAGACCGTGGGCTGAGATTTGGAATGCAACCGAGTATTGAGGCAGCCTTGGTCTATCAATTGAGAGCCAGAAGGCGAACGCTGTTAAAAAGCGACGGGGAGCATTGAAGCCGTAGGAGAAACAAATTCCTGATGAGGTCTTGCAGCTGAGAATTTGAGGTGCTTGATCGATGGGCTCAAGGGAACTTGAAGGTTGGGGCACGAACGTCGTTGCGACTAAGGCAGTAGCGAGGGAAAGGTACGGTTGCGGCGGCGATGATGAGGGGAAGGAAGGAAGAAATATCGATGCAGGTAGCTCTTTTGAGAGGTGTGGCGCTGGCGCAGGTGCAAAGATCGCAGCTGGCTCGCAAGCCAAAACACACCGATTTGGGCAGCTCAGAAACAGTGCAATTTTTGGACGGCGCAGTCCGAGAACACTGCGCAAGAGCAAAAACGTGTTAATCAAGCCTTATGGAGAAGGAACCCAATATGTGCAACGTGGGCACCACTGAATAAGCAAAACTCTTAAAGAACGGATAATTAATCAGTTTTCACCTCCTTGTTTGAACAATGAAAAACCAGCAGCAGCCAAACGGGTGAATTGGTGGTGGACCATCTGAAAGGACGAGGAATCTTTGCTGTTCATGTGGAAGAAAGCTTGAGTCGTACTTTGCCGCAGCTTTGTTCATTGACAAAAGTCTGGCGGCGCAGTCCCGTAACAAACTGCGTCTGGCTGAGGTTCAGATTACGGATGGATCAGCTGGCCGATGCTATCCCCAGTGAGCAGGAAAGGTGTTGAATCTTGTCTGAGTTGGTTAAAGAGGCAGTGTAGGTGTAGGTGTACAATTGGGGCATCGAAAAATGCTTGGGACAAATGGGGACAATGGTTGAACACGAGACAGGCCATAGTGAGAAGAAAACACAGCAAAAATTGGTATGAAAGGAGTTAAAGACAGAGGATCCACAGAGGAGAAAGGAAAGGCACAAATATACGGGGAAATGGCACAGCCGAGGAGCCATTTGCTTAAAGAACGGTTAATATCATCGCTTCTCCGTGCCGAAGGGTGCCGACTGAAATCACAAAATAAACGAAACATGTAGCGTGTTCGTTATTGGATGAAATAAAATGTTCCAAGTACGGGTCTTGCAAATTCTCAGCCCTATCAGGCCAGGCTTGAAGTCACAGTCACACCGAAAATAGAAATGTTTCTGGTTGGATAAAAACTGACCGAGATATTTGTAGTATCATTTTCGGTTTCAATTCCAAGAGAAATTGCTAGTGACAACATGGTGTGAACTGAAATTGAAAGACATTGTTTCAAGATGGCTTTCAGTGCCCAAAGAGAGTGCTGCTTTCTTTGCACGATGAAAGAGTCTTTGGAAGTCCCAGTTTCATTGTGCTTTTCAAGACAGTTGAAAAAAGCAGTTTCAGGAATAAAGAAGGGCGGAGGCATTTTTGCCATTGGTCCGGGAAATGCCGAGCCAATGGCAAAAATGCCGCGAGGTTTCTTGATTCCTGAAACTCCTTCTTTCAGCAAACCTGAAAGGCACCATGAACCAAAGAGTTTCTCGGATCCTTTCATGGGACAAAGAAACCACCTTTATCTGTGGACATTGAAAGGTATTCTAAAACAGTGTGTTTCGATTTCAGTTCACATTAGGTTGTTACTAGTAATTTCATCTAGAATTGAAACCAAAAAGGATATTACTTATTTCTCGGTCAGTTTTTATCCTACCAGAAACATTTCTATTTTTGGTGTGAGTAAGAAGTCCAGCAACGGGACCATGAAAAGTCTTCGGCGATTGCCGCTTACGCGATTTGGAGGGGTTGTCAAAGAGGTCTGTGTGATCGACAATGATCGCCTACCTCTTGCCCTATCGACACCGCGACTCTGGCCAAGTGCGACGTGATTTCGCTGGAGTACTGCGCATCATCATCTGCCTTGTTGAGGTGAGTACAGCCAGGGGATCAAATCGAGCTTACATTTCTCTCCATGCGAAGCTCTGCAGTGCGACGGGCCGGCGACATCATCAAGAAGTCCCGAGAATCGGGTTCGACTCGGGTTCGAGCAGGGGTTTTTTTTTTTGTGAAACACTGAGCTGATATTGACATATCACCATTCAGCCAAGAGGTTATATTCCAGTGTCGACCGTGCTTCAGCGTTGAAGGACAAAAAAAACCTCGAAGGGATTACCGTGGACGGTTGTTGCTAGGCACTTTTGATGATCCGCACTGATGTCGACGCGGCATCCAATGAAGTCATGGCTGTCGGCGGTCGCCAAGCCTCGGCACACAGCTCGTAAATTTTCGCATTTTCTTTGGCAGTCGCAGCAACACCCGATCTGGCGCCCTTTCCTCAGCCTCCCGCTCATACAATCGACGAGTTGATGCCAAAGACAAGGTGAGTTTAACCCCGACAACGAGAACGGTAACTCGAGGACGTGCTTCATACAAAGGTTTGCAGGTGATGTGCGCCATCAGCGAAATAAATGGCAATCATCGACGAAGGACAGAGAATTCACTCCCTCGCTGCGCCCTGTGCAGTCCTGACGTTCCGGTGTGATCCCGCTGATGTTGTCCTGCGCATTCATAAACAAAGGCTCGTCAGATCTGCAGTTGCCTAGGGTGCAATGTATGACTACCCTCAAAGGCAAGCGTGGATCAGATCTATACGTCCGTCCTGGAACCAAAACCTTACCACAAATTTCTGGACAGCAAATGTCTGCAAACTACTCGAAAATTCAATCATTTCACCGGGAAAATACGAAATAGAGAAAGAATAGAAAAATCTTCACTGTGTAACACGCCCCCGCCACATATCAGAGCTAAACATGCCGCGAGAGTCAGCTCGAGGTGGTTCTCACACCTCGTCTGTCCGCGTCCAACTCACGAGATAGCATTCGCAGGGAGGTTCTCGAACGCAGTGTGATCCCTAAGGTCAATCCTGTCTTGATCGACAGGAGATACGACGCGGCGAAAAGTTTCGAATAACTTTGGTCCCCTGCAGCAGCGTCCGATTAATCTTTTGGAACCCAGGACTTCCAGCGACAACTCCCTAGGCTCTGGGAATAGAGATGAGATTTGTTGCCAGAGTTGCAGTACTATAGTTTCAATGATCGGCGGCAGATGGATACGGCGGCTGGTCTTCTTGAAGGTCACCATCCAGGATCGAACGAGGGGAGCGAAGGGATCCTTCGCCAATCGATCCAGCCGGACTGCCGTACGATGCTGCAACAGAAGTGAGATTATCGAGTTCCGCTGCAAGGAGGGGGTTGGGAAAATCGACCAGAGAAACTGTTTTAAGTGGTGGTGGATTGACGGAAGGAGAGGTAACGACATTACAATGTTTATATACTAAGACAAGACAACCCTCCGCTTCGCTCCGGTATTCGTTAGCGGAAGATGCCGGTTGAGAAATTTAAAGGCTTGGCATGAACTTTATCATTCCGTTGGCATGGCACATTCACATTAGGGATATGAGAATAAGGAAGGTTACAAAACGCGGCGTCGACATTTTGAACAGGAATGTAGCACAGGCAAGCAATATCTATGATTTCAGCCTACCCACCAACACCTTGAAGAATAAATGAAATCAATCCTCTCGCCAATCCACAGAGCAGTGCAATTCGAGAAGAGGGATGCTGAAAGAAACCCAGGATCGCTTTGAGAGGTGGTGCACTGGTATCGCCAAGCAATAGCACAGCGCCGAAGCCCAGTACCCAGGAGACAAAATGCTTGAAAATCAGATCAAGGCCAGAATTAATATTGAGGACGAGCGAGGTGGGCAAAGAATATGATACACCGACCTTTATATGTGTCAGGAGCGTGCCGGAAGAGTGACGTGGCTTCGCGGCTGCATGAATGCGCCGTGGAGAGCAGCGACTACGGTCTGCTGCGTCATGCTAAAAAAAGACTGCGTGCAAGTCAGCTGCTTCAGCGCAAATGGAAAAGTGGGGTTGAGAAGCCAAGGCAACCGAGGGCAGAAGTAAGTGCAAGAGCAGAGAAAAAACAAAAGGAGAACAAGACGGACCTTCGCTTCGCTCCGGAAGACGAGATCACAACGAGAAAAAAAAAGCCAAGGAATATATTGATGTGCCATGAAAGACCACAGAAACCAAGTGGAAACAAATACAAAGCCATTCCCCAGCATTGAAAGACCGGTGGATATGACAGCGTCCTTTACTAAAGTGGGGCATCCATGTCAATTGAATCATAAATTGAAGAGACGAATAGAACACGGACCGTTTATTCCAAAACCAACAAAAATCTGTATTGCACGCATAAATACAGACGAACGGACGAACCGAGGACAGAAACTGATCTGCCTAGGAGCTCACATAGTAAGGGCGCAAAAGTAACGCTGGAGGACAGGGAGGCCCATGAGGTTGACGGTGCAGCCAAAAACATCTGGGAGCGGGAAAGGGACATTGATGATCGTTGCACACAGTAGATTCACGGATCGCCGACGAGCTCAACATCGGACCAGTGGTTTGAACAAATCCATTGATATCTGGTACAATTCCAGTGTCCAGTGAGAGCACAGGCGACCGAACCCAGAATCCAGGAGATCCGAGCAGTAGACAGAAGCATTGAGGGACCAGGGCAGCAAAGAAATACTGCAATTCCAGGCTCAAAAGAAGTGGGCGAAAGATTGGCGGTCAGAAGGCAGCGAAAGATCTCCTTCTTATGTCTCCAGAATTTTCGGGGACACTACGTGGCCTCCTGGCTTGATAAAAATCGTCGGGCTGCGCCGTCGGCAGCAGATTAACAGCATCTCAACAGCATCCTGTCAAGAAAAACTGCACGTCGGTCAGTTTGTCGGAAAAACGTAAATGATCTTATGGATTTTTTTATTATAGGCCCTTACAACGGCATTACAAGATATTGATAAGATGGTTATAAGAGGGTTGTAAGAAGGTTCTGGCAGTTGTAAGAAGTTATCTGAGAGACGATCTCTTAGCAGCCCGTACAAGGACCTTATATGACCTTATGTTGATTTTGTGTCTAAAATAAGGCAAATTTCAAATTTCTGACATTGTTCAGCTACATGAGCCGCTTGTATGGAAAATTAAACTGCGCAGACATAATTGGATGTCGAGAAAGGAGGACGAGGAGAGAGCCAGAAGGAAGGGGATATGCTAGATGGGGAAAAAAGCGCAAACAGGTACAATGACACGCCGAGGTAATCGTTGAAGAACGGTTAATGGTTGCATGGGGATATAGCACAGCCGAATGAGCATAATCTTAAAGAACGGATAATCAATAACTAAAGGAGGCTCGGCGCGAACAGCAACAGGATCATCAAAACATCTCCAAGTCAAAAGGATGGTTGGGCCAAGGTATGGCAAAAACATCGAGGAGACCTACAGATTTGTGAATCCCAAAAAGGAAAGTGGTTCAATATTTCTAAGCCTTTGTATACGGGACGTGCCCGTTACAGATACACATGGCGAACACTTTCCACCCAGTTAATCTTTTTGCGTCTCTGCAAGGCTGTCACGCCGAAGGTTTGGGGCTGAAACAACTGCGGGAAGACAAGAGATCGAAAGAGTCGGCACACCATGAAGATTTGACGCAGCTATCGAAGGGAGCATACAGTGAAACATGCCAGCCAAACCTCTACAGGCAAGAGGCGAAGATATGGGATCGAGGGTTCCATCGTGAGTAACAACAATTTTAGTGGGAGTGGGACTCGTCGAGTCCCACTCCAGTACTTGGAAAGTGTGACTCACTCCCATTGATGGGACTCAACTCTGCTACGGAGTGCGACTGATGGCGAATGCGACTGATGCGCTGATGCGCACGCAATCTACGCTCAACGCCGATGATCTTGATATCTCAACCCTTTTCGTCTCCCACCATGGCCCAGCACATGAGCCATTCACAGTTTCTTAATACTAATAGCTGGACAGCTTTCACCGATATCAGCCGCATTAAACCATGCTAGATTCTTTCTGAGTTCGATGTTCATTCTTTTGTTTCATGTCTCCATCTCCCATGCACGATGCACAAATAGAAATTCCGATTTAGTTTCGAAACAAGTTTCTTTCTACACTCCTTTCTGCCGGTGTTGTGTGCCCCGTCTTCTCGCTCTCCCAGTCCAGTCGGCAACAACATGATTCAGACCCCTTCGGTTTCAGATCATGACTCACCTGCAGCACTCTCTATGCCGCCTCTCGTTTCAAAGATCGAGGATACTGCTCCGTCTGTTCTCCCAACCTATCAAACGGCTGTGTCGCTCAACACGGGTGCGAGACGGCACAAGGAAAAACAGAAAGCGGACGAAGGCAAGATTCAAATCACCCGAATGAATTGGCAAAATTGTGGAGATTTCAGTCATCCCCTCGAAATGGCCTGTGCCCCGTATTCCCACGGCGTATTTGCTCGATTTGTCGAAAGCATCGCATCTACTGAAACGAGGTAATAAGATATAGACAATTGACAGGTTTATTCAAGAAGATGTGTTAAGGCTTTCATTGCTTGTGAATCAGTAACTAAAATTTGATGGATTCCAGGATCGGGATTCTGAGGGAAAGCCTGGATGACCCGGGCACACGGCAGGCGATGCAGAGGGCGCTGAATTTTTCCCTGACTTGACAGATACCATATGTTGTAGGCGCTGCCAGCTGACATGCCTCATTTGTAGGCCTTCATCTTGATGCTGGTACATCTGTTTCCCTGAGAAATTCCAGATTCAATTCCCACAACCCATTGGCTAGACAATGGGTTCGATAAGCAAATGGACTTCGATCTGCGGGTGTTGGACGAATATTTTGCGAGTTCAGGGGCTGGTTCAGACCCATACACTACATTTTTCCCTGAAGGCAAAGTCTCTGGATTCGCAAGGGACAGCGTTGGCAGGATTTCTGAAACAGATCCTGGAGTTGATGACAGTGGCTTCGAATATTTTCAACAGCGAGTATGTATTGTGGTCCCAAAATTTTGAACAGGGAAGATGAATGTATTTTACAGCTCAAGTCTAGTGTTTCCATTGTGCCCCAAGAACTCCCCCGCCCTTTCTGCTCCTCAGCCGTCACCCTCGCCTTCTCATACAGAGCCCGACAAACCAATTGCCGGGGACAAGAACGGTTACATTGCACCTCGAACCATGAATCTCAACTTGGATGAGCGCAACGTTCTTCCTGGGAATTCAAAGCGCCAATGTACTAGATCTAGTCATTCTGCAGATGCAGATTCAGTCGCGGCACTACGGCCTGTGAAGCGGGGAGGGGTACGTCAAATGAACCTACATCTAGGATAAAAGGGGTTATTCTCTGCACAGCACTGACATGGCGTAGATATGTGGTAATTCAACTTGCCATTACTGAAGCAGGGGGCTATTTGGGTGACAGAATTTGACTTCCGAACATATACCATTGATTTTACTCACTATAAATATTGAATTCCCCAGTGTGATCATGCCTGCAAACATTGGATTGACTTTGAGGTTTCATATGCATAGTGTGTAAATTCAAATAAGTAGTTGGCATCCATAGCCAAAACGTCGGCACGGCATGCACCAATGCTGTTCCTATTAAAGCCGTCGGGTAATCAGTCGCATTTGGGAAACCGAGTCCCACTTTCTGATGGACAACTGCAACTCGAACACCATCAGTGCAACTTGACGACTCCCACCCCCACTAATCTTGTATATACTCCGTATCTTCAATGATTGTGCACATTGACAAATGATCTATGGTCGACATATTGGCATATACACTGGTTGAAATATTCAAGTTTTTCACTCAAGTTTTGAGTGAAAATTTATTTGAGTTTTTCACTCCTGTTTCCAGCGGAAACATTTCGAGTTTTTCAGCTTGATTTTCAGCACAAACTAGATTGAAAATGAATATTAAAAACTTGAAATAATCTTCATAAATTTGTTTTGAAGATTCACATCAATGTTTCACCCCTTTTCAAGTGCCTAAATGACAGTGAAAAACTCAAAACAATTTTCACTGCAATTTCAACTCAAAAACAATGTACCAAACTAGTAAGAAAATGTGGTGTAAACCTTGAAGCATTTTCAGTGAAAAAGAGCCTGAAAATTGAGGTTGAAAACTTGAATTAAAGGTGATGAGTTTATTTTGAAAAGTAATACCAATATTTCACCCAGTTTCAAGGCCCTAAATGATGGTGGGAAATTCAAAACAAACTTTACTGCAATTTCAGCTCCAACCAGAGCACAAAAACTTGTGAAAAATCTCCAGGAAGACTGGTGTAAAACTTGAAATACAAAATTCAAGTTTTTCACCCCTCCTCAAAGGCAGTTTATTCAAGAATTTTCACGAAAAGATATGCCAAGTAAGATTCACAATTTACACATTAGTTTCAGCTTTAAATTTGGGTGAAAAACTTGAAACATTTTCAACAACATTTTTCCTTGAAAACAGGGTGAAAAATTTGAAATAATGTTCCTATGTTTCACTGGAACTTTACAGCCTTTTGCGGAACATAGGGCAGGCACATTTTTTTTTCTGTTTTTGTGTTTTCGCCAGGAACACTCTCCTGAGCCCCATTCTAGTTGGATTCTTTTGAGACCAAGTGCGTTAGAATCACGTTCAAAATCCGCAGTCGCAACAACACCGGTATTTTTGATATCCTTGCCTAATAGAATTCTCACCAAAAATTCTTGGTTTCTGCTAGGAATGCTGTAGCAATAGGAATAGTGCACTGATTGAGCTAATTCTTGGATATGTTATGTATCACATGTGGTACTAGTCAAGGCCACTCCCACATATTTAATCTAGCCATATATCCTCATTTGGCACACATTTTTGTGAGCTACATATTTACACATCATGATAAATGAAGGTATATACCACCATTTGGTGGTGGTGACATTGTAAGATGGTACGGTTGACTAGTACCACATGTGATACATAACATATCTAAGAATTAAATCAGCCACAATGAGGATTGGATTTAAATTGAGATGGGTGAAATCAGCTTGGATTTGTGACTTGTGGGTCAGAACCCATGTATTTGGCATCCCAGGCATCCATCAACCTACTCATTATCAAAATACATTCACATTCAGCTGTGCACAATCAACATTTTAGCTGAAATTCCCTTGTAAATCCAGATTTTAGGGTCGGATTAAATTTGTGAGTGGCCAAATCAACTTGGATTTGTGATTTCGAGGTCAGAAGCCATGCATTTGCAACCCAGGAATCTGTCGGCCAACTTGTTGTCAAAATCCATTCACATTCGATGCTATGCAGTCAACATCATTAGGAAAATTCCAGCAGAATCCTGTTTTCAGGATTGGATTAAATTTGCGACCAGCTGAATCGGCTTGGATTTGTGATTTGTGGGTCAAAACCCATGCATTTGCAACCCAGGAATCCTTCGGCCAACTTGTTGTCAAAATCCATTCAGATTCGACCCTACACAGTTGACATCATTGCCGAAATTCCCTGGAATCCTGTTTTCACGGTCGGACTAAATTAGATTAAATTCGTGAGCAGCCAATTGAGCTTGGATTTGTGATTGGTGGCTCAGAGACCATGCATTTGCATCCCAGGAAGCTGTCGGCCAACTTGTTTTCAAAATCCATTTACATTTGGCCCTACATCGTCAACATCATTGCCAAAATTCCTGCAGAATCCTGTTTTCAGCGTCAGATTGAATTCATGACAGGCCAAATCAGCTAGGATTTGTGAATTGTGAGTCAGAAGATATGCATTTGCAATCCCGGAATCCAGCAGCTGACTTGTTATTAAAATCCATTCACATTCAGCCCTATGCAGTCGACATCACTGCCAAGATCACACTGGAATCCTGTTTTCAGGATTGGAGTGAATTTGCAACCAGCTGAATCAGCTTGGATTTGTGATTTTGGGGGCAAAATCCTTGCATTTGCAACCCAGGAATCTGTCAGCCAACTTGTTGTCAAAATCCATTCAGATTCGACCCTCCACAGTCAACATCATTGCCAAAATTCCCCTGGAATCCTGTTTTCAGCCTCAGATTAAATTCGTGAACAGCCGAACTAGCTTGGATTCGTGATTTGTGCATCAGAATCCATGCATTTGCAATCCAGGCATCCGTTGGCCGACCCTTTGTCAAAATCCATTCATATTCAACCCTACACAGTCAACATCAATGTCAAAATTCCCTCAGAATCCTGTTTTCAGGGTCGGATTAAATTTGCCATGAGCGGAATCAGCTTGGATTTGTGATTTGCAAAGCAGAACCCATGCATTTGCAACCCAGGACTCTGTCGGCCGACTTTTTGTCAAAATCCAGTCACATTTGACCCTGCTCAGTCAACATCATTGCCAAAATTCCCCCCGCAATCCAGTTTTCAACATCAGATTAAATTTGCAACCAGCTGAATCAGCGTGGATTTGTGATTCATGGTTCAGACCCCATGCATTTGGAACCCAGGAATCCGTGGGCCTACTTGTTGTCAAAATCCATCCAGATTTGACCCTACACAGTCAACATCCTTGCCGACATTCTGCCGGAATCCTGTTTTCACATGGATTAAATTCGCGACCAGCCGAATAAGGTCGAATTTGTGATTTGTGCCTGATGACCCATGCATTTGCATCCCATGAATCCATCTAGCGGCTCAGCAGCAAAATCCATTCACATTTGACCCTACACAGTCAACATCACTGTCACAATTCCCCTGGAATCCTATTTTCAGGGTCGGATTAAATTTACGACCAGTTGAATGGAGTTGGATTTTTTATTTGTGAGTCACAAGCCATGCATTGGCATCCCAAGAATACATCTAGCCACCCAGCAGCAAAATCCATTCACATTTGACCCTACCCAATCAACATCACTGTCAAAATTCTCCTGGAATTCTGTTTTCATGGTCGGATTATATTTGCGACCAGCCGAATGAGGTTGGATTTTTGTTTGTGAGTCACAGACCATGAATTAGCATCCCAGAAATCCATCTTGCCACCCAGCCGAAAAATGCATTAACATTCAGCCCCATGCAGTCAATATTATTGCTGAAATTCCCCCAGAATCCTGTTTTTAGCCTCTGATTTAATTCAAGACCAGCTAAATTAGCGAGGATTTTTTTTCTTTGGGTCACAACCCATTCATTTGTATCCCAGGAATCCATCTTAGCCACTCAGAAACAAAATCCATTCACATTTGGCCATATGCAGTTAACATCATTGCCAAAATTCCCCTGGAATCCTGTTTTGGGGGTCGAATTAAATTCGTGACTGGCTGAATGAGCTTGGATTTGTGATTTGTGAGTCAAAGGTCATGCATTGGTATCCCAGGAATCAATCTAACCACCCCCTCGCAAAATCCATTCACATTCCGCTGTACACAGTTAACATCATTTCTGAAATTGCCCCAGAATCTTGTTTTCATCCTCGGATTAAATTTGTGACCTGCTGAACCAGCTTGGATTTGTGATTTGTGCATCAGAAGCCAGGCATCTGAATCCCAGGAATCTGTCACCCAACGGGTTGTCAAAATCCATTTACATTTGAGGCTATGCAGTCAACATCATTACCGAAATTCTCCCGGCATCCTATTTCAGGGTCGGATTAAATTCACGACCAGGCGAATCAGCTTGGATTTGTGATCTGTGTGTCAGAACCAACGTATTTGTGACCAAGGAATCCGTTGGCCAATTTGTTGTCAAAATCCATCTACATTTATCCCTACGCAGTCAACATCATTGCCAAAATCCGCCCGGAATCATGTTTTCAGGGTCTGATTAAATTTGCAACCGACTGAATCACCTTGGATTCGAGATTTGTGACACAGAAGTTAAACATTTTCATCCGAGCAATCCATTTAGCTACTCAGCAGGAAAATCCATTCAAAGACAGGCCTACGTAGTTGACATCATTGCCGACATTTGTGACTGGCTGAATCAGCTTGGGTTTGTGATTTGGATTTGTGATTTATGGGTCAGAACCCATTCATTTCCAACCCAGGAGTCTGTTGGTCGACCTTTTGTCAGAATCCATCCAGATTCGACCCTACACAGTCAACATCATTGCTGAAAATCCCCCAGAATCCTGTTTTCTCAGTCAGATTAAATTCACAACCAGCCAAATAAGCTTGAATTTGTGATTTGTGCCTCATAACCCATGCATTTTCATCCCTGGAATCCATCCAACATCCCAGCAGCAACATCCATTCACATCCAACCCTATGCAGTCAACATCATTGCCCAAATTCCCCTGGAATCCTGTTTTCAGTCTTGGAATAAATTTGTGACAGGCCGAATCAGCTTGGATGTGAGATTTGTGAGACAGAATCAATGGATTGGCATCCCAGGAATCCATCTAGCCACCCAACAGCAAAATCCACTCCCATTCAGGCCTGGGCAGTCAACATCATTGCCAAAATTCCCCTGGAATCCTGTTCTCAGGAGCAGATTAAATTTGCGACAGGCCTTATCAGCGTGGATTTTTTATTTGTGAGTCACAAGCTAGGTATTGGCATCCCAGGAATCCATCTAGCCACCCAACATCAAAATCCACTCCCATTCAGGCCTGGGCAGTCAACATCATTACCAAAATTCCCCTGGAATTATGTTCGAAGGGGCGGATTAAATTTGCGACAGGCCGTATCAGCGTGGATTTTTTATTTGTGAGTTACAAGCTATGGATTGGCATCCCAGGAATCCATCTAGCCACCCAGCAGCAAAATCCGTTCGCATTAGGCCCTACACAATCTACATCATTGCCAAAATTCCCTTGGAATCCTGTTTTCAGGGTCGGATTAGATTCACAACTCACTGAATTAGCTTGGATTTGTGATTTAAGAGTTAGAAGCCATGCATTTGCATCCCTGGAATACGCCACCAGAGTCTTTGTCAAAATTCGTTTATATTTGATCCTACACTGTCTACATCAGTGCCAAAATTCACCCGGAATCCTGTTTTTAGCCTCGGATTAAATTCACAACTGGTCTAATTAGCTGGGATTTTTTATTTGTGGGTCAGAACCCATGGATTTGCATCCCAGAAGTCCATGTTGGCCACTAAGCAGCAAAATCCATTGACATTCAGCCCTAGCCAGTCAACATTATTGCTGAAATTTCCGCGGAATCCTGTTTTCAGGGTCGGATTGTATTTGTGATAGGCCGAATTAGCTAGGATTTGTGATAAGTGGGCCAGAGCCAATCCCTTCAGATGTCCGGAATCCGTTCAGCTACTCAGCATTAAAAACCATTCACATTTGCCCCTCTGCAGTCAACATCATTGCCAAATTTCCCCCAGAATCCTGTTTTCAGGGACAGATTAAATTTGCAACCAGCTGAATCAGCTTGGATTTGTGATTTGGAGGACAGAATCAACGCATTTGCATCCAAGGAATACATCTAGCCACCCAGGATCAAAATCCATTCACATTCAGCCCATCGCAGTCAACATCATTGCCAAAATTCCCCTGTAATTGTGTTTTCAGGGGCAGATAAATGTGAGACAGGCCGTATCAGAGTGCATTGGTGTTTGTGAGTCACAAGCTATGGGGATCCATCTAGCCAATCAGTAGCAAAATCCATTCACATTTGGCCGTACACAGTTAACATTTTTGCCGAGATTGCCCCAGAATCTGGTTTTCGGCTTCAGATGAAATTCGGGATCGGCCAAGCCAGGTTGAATTTGTGATTTGTGCATCAATACCCATAGGAATCTGTCACCCGACTTGTTTTTGAAATCTATTTACATTCGAGCCTGCGCAATCATCATAATTACTGACATTCCCCCAAAGTCCTGTTTCAGGGTCAGATTAAATTCACCACTGGGCAAATCAGCGTGGATTTGTGATTTGCCAAGCAGAAACCTTGCATTTCCATCTCAACAATTCATCGGCCAACCTCTTGTCGAAATCCATTTATATTCGACCCCACGCAGTTGACATCATAAATATGTACCTCACAAAAATGTGTGCCAAATGAGGATATATGGCTAGATTAAATATGTGGGAGTGGCCTTGACTAGTACCACATGTGATACATAACATATCCAAGAATTAGCTCAATCAGTGCACTATTCCTATTGCTACAGCATTCCTAGCAGAAACCAAGAATTTTTGGTGAGAATTCTATTAGGCAAGGATATCAAAAATACCGGTGTTGTTGCGACTGCGGATTTTGAACGTGATTCTAACGCACTTGGTCTCAAAAGAATCCAACTAGAATGGGGCTCAGGAGAGTGTTCCTGGCGAAAACACAAAACAAAAAAAAATGTGCCTGCCCTATGTTCCGCAAAAGGCTGTAAAGTTCCAGTGAAACATAGGAACATTATTTCAAATTTTTCACCCTGTTTTCAAGGAAAAATGTTGTTGAAAATGTTTCAAGTTTTTCACCCAAGTTTAAAGCTGAAACTAATGTGTAAATTGTGAATCTTACTTGGCATATCTTTTCGTGAAAATTCTTGAATAAACTGCCTTTGAGGAGGGGTGAAAAACTTGAATTTTGTATTTCAAGTTTTACACCAGTCTTCCTGGAGATTTTTCACAAGTTTTTGTGCTCTGGTTGGAGCTGAAATTGCAGTAAAGTTTGTTTTGAATTTCCCACCATCATTTAGGGCCTTGAAACTGGGTGAAATATTGGTATTACTTTTCAAAATAAACTCATCACCTTTAATTCAAGTTTTCAACCTCAATTTTCAGGCTCTTTTTCACTGAAAATGCTTCAAGATTTACACCACATTTTCTTACTAGTTTGGTACATTGTTTTTGAGTTGAAATTGCAGTGAAAATTGTTTTGAGTTTTTCACTGTCATTTAGGCACTTGAAAAGGGGTGAAACATTGATGTGAATCTTCAAAACAAATTTATGAAGATTATTTCAAGTTTTTAATATTCATTTTCAATCTAGTTTGTGCTGAAAATCAAGCTGAAAGACTCGAAATATTTCTGGTGAAAAACTGATGAAAATTTTTGAAAAATTTTTATTAGTTTTTGACCCCAAAAACTCAAATACTTCAACCAGTGATATGGCCTTGTAATATAGCTCACAATAATTGTGAAGATTGCGATGGTGTGGTAAGGCGTTATAAGTAGGTGCGTGTTTGGCGCATGGAAAAAATTAATGAAAATAAATAGTGGAAATTCAAACGGGGTGATCATCGATTTATTCCACAAACAATAAATTTATTCATCCCATTACGAGTACTTAGTAATCGTTCATAGAATCTCGAGACCGTCATTTTCCGACCGCCCAATTTTACAGTCCACTTTTACTGACTGTAATTGGGAGTGGGCAGCGATCGTCCCATCAGTGATTTCTTTGTACATATTGTTTGATGAAGCATCCCCGCCAATGAGATTCCAGCTGATGCCCCCGCATTTTGGAGGGTGTGTGTCCCAACTGAAGCCAAATCTAGGAGGCAAAGTTTTGTTTTATTCATAATTGGATAGATTGGTAAGGATGGAATTTTTAAGCACTGAAATCTTCAAATTCTCACCTGTGCGGCATCAGCGATGTTATCACGGCAAGATAATTCAGCCTTACCAATCTGTAGATATTGATAATAATATGTGTTTGCCGTCCTGCCGAGGCCGTCAAATGGAACTGAGTTGCCGATGGAGGCCGGATGGCGGGCGACCTCATCAAATGTGTTACAAGCGTGACATCAGTGTGACAATACACGTCAAAATCACCGCCTGGACGACTCTCGATGCGATACGGCATATTGGAGGCAGGGAATTAGGTGTGTCTTCATGCAATATACATAGATACCTTATCCAATCATCCAAGCCAATTTTTAACCCCAAAATTTCCAGCTCAAGGCACAAGAGTCTGAAATTCAGCTGCCCTCCGCAAGCCCACGCTGCGGACGCGCCATGGCCATCGGGAAGAAAACGACGCCGTCCAATACGCGCAAGAAACCCGCTGCAGCACAGAAGGCCGCGAGATCTCGTAACCTGCACGGTGGTAACAAAGAAAATGACCCACCTCCTGTGCCGGCGCCTCCTCTTCAGAAACCCCCCCGGACGCCGAAGGACTTGAACCAGGATTACAGAAACCTACAACGGAAGGTTAAGCATATGCAGAACCGCGAAACTAAGCTTCAGGCCCAACTTTCGGCGTTCAAAGTCTTGGACATGTCTGCCAAACGCACAGCTCACCTTGCGTCCACGCGTATCGCAGAATTGACCAAAGTGGTCCAAAATTATGCCGTAGAGCGGCGTAAAAATGCAGCGGACGCGACCGCAATGATTGCGCCGCTTCGTAAACAGATTAAATCCCTGAAACAGTGCATTCGGCGATCCATTCGAAGTGTGGCACGCACAGTTGCTCGGGAGCATAAAAAATGGGGTACGGTCCGCGTCACAAAGAAAGGCGTGTACACCGTTGAAGTGCGGAAGCTGGCGCGCCTCATGGTTGGCAATGGGTGCACTCCGGATAAAGTGGGGTCGCTCATGGAGAAGATCGGGCATTTCTTCGGAATTCACATCACCAAACAGATGAGCGGAAGAACCGTTCGTCGAGTAGTCCTGGAGGGCGGGGTTGCAGCGAAAATGCAGGCGACATATGAGCTAATGAATACCCCAGGTGTTTAACCTCTTCATTCACTTGACGTGATCTAATTGGTAGCAGGTGTAACAATTAGCGCCGACAGTACATCAAACCGCGGGATAAATATCGAGTCCGCTCACATGGCGCTTCGCGTCCCGGATTATGCATCTGGGAACCTTACAGTTAATCTCGACGCAACGCCGAAGGTTCGCTTCCTTGGTGTTGACAAAACTATCGACCACTCGAGCACAGAATCGGTCCGCGGATGGTCTGAGCGGGTCCAAGAATTCTGCGACGTCTTTAATCGCAGTCCACTTGCCAAGTGCCTGGCCCGCCAGTATGGGATCCGGGATTTTCTCCGAATTTTGAAGGGCATGAACGGAGACCACGCTGCGAACGAGAAGAGCACCGCGAGAGGGATCCAGGACCTCAAGCACGACGCCACCATTGAAGATCTTGGTGAAGCTGTGTTAGCTGGGAAGGCGTTTATAGAGCTGGTGGACTATCTGGGGGCTTGGAATGCCAGAAAAATCGCTGAAGCCGGGGGAGTTGAGGGATGGAATGCGTTACCGCCAGCAGAACAAGTCAGATGCGACGTGGAGATGATGAAGCAAATTGTGACGGTCCTGGGAAAGGAAGCGTACGACGCGCTGTCTCCCGAGGACCGCCGCCGCATTGATCTATTTATTTGGGGCGGCTGTTGCATGCACAAGGATCTAAACAGCTTCAGGGGAGGCAACATGGAGATGATGCTGGAATGGCCACGACTTGGGCTCGATGGTCCCGCCCTCCCTGCGAACAAGGCAAACACGTCCGTTCTTCGCAACATCTTGGATCCCTCCTTTCCCAGGGATGTTGTTCTGACCGAGGAGCAGTTCAAAGCTTTGGAAGCATCGACGCGGGGTGGTGTCAAAGCCTGTGCTATTGCGGGTGCAATTTTCAACAACAAGGACGATAAAAAAGGGCAAGGGGACCGCCATGTCGATTGGATGTCAGCAAAACTTGGCAGACGGCACACACGCTTCCCCGACACAAGTAATACACGCTTCGGCAGCTACGGCGATGCCTCCGCGGAATTTGTTATGCATCTCCACTTGTACCAGGAGAATGTCGAGGTGATCCGCTGGTCAAAGAACATTCCTTCACTCACCAACATCGAGAAGAACCTCTCCACGGCGCTTGCAGATCCTTGCACCGTCACCGAATTTGTGGCAATGACCATTTATCAAAATTGTATCACCCATCCATATATGCGCCAAGTTCGGGGACCTGGAACAGAGAGCGTTAATCTTCTTGACCTCGGCCCACTGCACCACGCCCTCCATGACCACATTCAAGCAATCCTCGATAATCCCGACCTGATTTTTGGATCTGATGTCTCGTCGGCCACTGCTACACTCGATGGGAAGCCATGGTTCAACCCAGACGCAATGGTAGAGGTGTTCAAGTTAATCTCTTTACTTCCTCATGTCAAAGAAATCACCTTGGCATTTTTCCGAGGGGCGTTGGTTACGTGGGTCCGATTCAGCTCGGAGTTCGTGCCCAGTGGCTTAATTGACATCTGTTCGGCAACCGAGCGGCAAGCAGCGTGGATGCCATCAACCAACGACGCAAACGAGGGTGGTCTTGGTGGATACCGTGTTGCTGTTCGCGGAAAGCCCTGCCTCACGTTGCATCAATATAATGCGCGCGCAATGTTTGACCGCAACGATACGCAGGCGTTCATGGATGCGGTCCTCAGCCCCGAGGATCATGCATACATTATGCGGGAAGCTCGACGCATCGACGCTAGTGGTGTGGAGGCCGAGAAACAGCGCAAAATTGTTGATTTCCGTGTCCAAACCGCGGAGATGAACAAGGAGAAGGCACTTGCGAAGATCAAGCGCGATGCGGAAGTATTGCAGCAGCAGCTGAGCTGTCGGCTGGTCTCGTTGCAGGAGATGGGGAAACTTACTGTGGCATTAATTGTTGAACAGCTGAATGCGTACCGAGCACGCGGCGTGCCAAACCTCCTCAAAAACAGTAAATATCAGTACAAAGCTGATAAATTGGCAGCGCTGAAGGAAGCCCATGCGTGGTATCAAACGAACGGGGTCCCCTTCACATTACCTGACCCTTCTGTGGCCTTGGTTCCGACCATTGTCGAGGATTTCGCAGTCGAAGAAGACGTTGAGATGGAGGATTAATTTGTAGCATCAATATAAAATGCTTTGTATTGAAAATATCAATTATAGATTATTTTAGAAGGGGATGGTCGCCTAATTTAAGCCCAACTTCACTCCAGGAAGGTAGGCAGAAGTCTTGAGAGAGCGGCGGGATTTGATGTGGCTGTGGGACTTCCCATCAGCCCATCTGATCTCCATCGCTGCCGACTCCCACTCTTTCAGGTGTCCCTGATTGCACGTGACAAATTACTGTATTTGGGGGGCGGGAAAAGTTTCATAGACAATCATAATACTAGTGCTGTCTATGAAATTACATGCCACAATCAAAATTGTTTCACATCGCTTCAATAGCAGCTCACACCAGGGGCATCAACCAAAGCAGTGGAAAAGCACAGGCCTTAAAGGCCTTTGCCAATGCCTTTGGTGACGCCTTCGGTGAAGTTCCCTTCCTCTAACGTCGCCACCACACCACAATGCTGGCCTTTGTTTGGCCCTTATTCCCGCTAGTTGCAGAAGTCGATTGTCTGGGCCACAAGAGCCAGGCAGAACAAATCAGAAACAAAGCCTTGATTGTTGCTTGATTGCAGTATTTTTCATACCATGATTGCTGGATGTCACTCTACCCACGGTGTTGGTAAAGGCACACCAAAGCGTTGGCAAAGGCCTTTGAAGCCTTTGCTTTTCAATGTCATAGACGCCGAGGATCTTGAAATCTTGAAGAGCTTTGACGCTGGAATCTTGAGGACCGACTTGTCACTTGAGGTCTGTGGTGAGCCGAAGACAGGAGGAGACTACAATCAATGAGAAAGGGGACAGTGGTAGTGAGAGAGCTGACTTGGAGCTCCTGGCCGGCGGGTTGAGGGACGGGCTGGGAGCGAAGGGAGAAGATGGGGGAAGAGAGAGAGATAAAACACTTTATGCCACGTCGCCAACTCACGCCATCTGTCAACGCGCGCCTACATCTAATCACGGAGTCCGAATGACTCTGTGAATTTCGCTTGGGGACAGATCTGATGGACGTAAATTTCCTTGCTTTGATTGATAACGGCCTGGCACTTCCTGGCAGAACATCCATGAGACTTGACTGCCAATATGTCTTGTTATATCAACAACGACCTGTAATTTACGGCTGTGAGACAATTCCCAACTGCAATACACATCTCAAACAGCCAGCTTTTCTCCCGCTTTGGAGGCAACAATGTCAACCACGGGTAGCCTACCTCAGACAACATGTTGGATGAATGTTGCAACTTCTTGGTGAATAGCTGGGTGAGCCTATATAAATTCCAGTCAATTGGGTGACTTAACTTGATTTTCAGCTATACTCCCATGGACACTTATAATCCAGACGTAATTCCAGAGACACAGAGGGTCAGCGTCCACATATGTAGACATATATAATCGGAGTATTCAATATATAGACCATAGTATTATGCTAGTTCACCCGGCCACGGGATAGACCACTAAAGACCACCAGAGACCATTCAAGTCCACGAAAGCTGCCTGTCATACTTGATAGCATTTCAGATTTTTCTGATGGACATCTACCTATTCAACAATTAATCTGCACTCTAATATGCCGAAGGAGGTTTACTGCATCAACTGATTCAGAAATACCGCCCAGTTGCAAGAGCTCCACCGAAAATATGAAGTTGCACAAGAGCGCGGTGGGACCCCACTTCGGTTGACTTGTAAGTGCCAGGAGGGGGGGTGCCGAGGTGCCGATAGCGGAGCTTCAACCGCTTCGGACAGACGGACGGACACACTAATTTTATAAAGAGAGTAATGAAAGCGCATGGAAAGTAGCCCAAATCTCAGTACAAGATTGACTCCACCTTCCAAATAGGGGACTTCACGGTAGGGAATATTTTCCCATCTGAGATTAAATTTATTCATATAACTTGTTGGGTGAGGCCACCGCAGTGTGCGTGGCGTGCCTCGTACTTCTGGTTTTTTCTTTCTTTTTGTTCTCAAATTTAACACTGTGTATGCTAATATTGTGATGTTTTCATCGTAACAGACCTCCTCCACAATGAACTTGGACTCCGTATTACGCTGATTACTGCCCCTGCTACATGCGGACAACCATCGAGTATACGTATGCAACGGCAAATAAGGAGTGGAAGCTCTTCCTCAAATTATCACACTGCCACAAAGCAATCACTAGAGGATTGTGCTGCTCTATACCGACACTTACTTCTCAAGCTCAGACGTTGTTCAGATTTTCAAAGCGAACATTGATGGAGACCACCTGCTCCTTTAGTGATTAGTCACTGCCAAGAACTACCTTGTTGCCTACACCGGAGTAGCTGTAAATTATATTGTACTCCATGAGGGTAAGAAGGAAAAGGGAAATTCATCCCTTTTCAATATGACCGCACAACCGGAGAAACCCGCCGCACAGCAACATCTCCATCAGACTATGTCAAAATTCCACGGCTATCAATCTATCGGCATGCCATCACGCCGAAATCTTCTCCGCTTCTTCGGCCTCGGCCCTCATGCACCGGCGCCAATTTTTTCTCTTGCTTTCCGCCGTTTGATAGGTAAGCCCCATCTAACAGCAAGATTAGTACCACACAAGCACACTGTACCAGTACTTTGCAAGGCATCGAAATGTCCACCGATCAAGAATGTATCTGGTCCCAAATATACAGACACTTACTGAGCATGCTCCTCACTTCAATTCATCGAAGTTGCTGACTTGAGTCACGAACTGAAAATAATGCAGTCTTCCGCTGAAGACCGCAACATATGCACATTGAAAACAAAATTGAGTATCGGCGCTGCGAATTCCACCCATCTAACCGTACACAGCCCTCCCTCAAAAACCAAGGATATATCCTCAAAGAGAATCCGATACACTACAAGTTTATGCCGTCTGTCTACCATCCGCTATCTGACTCCGTAACGTAGGATTCGCTAGCACAAAATTTGAAGCGGAAACTAAGATCTTATCCGCTCTCTTCGTTTCTCGTCTCCTACTCAGTTGGGCTCGGTCCGAGTCTCCGTATCTGCGCCATGCGCTCCTCCCATCAAGTTTACCCTCTCCGAGCACACACCCGCGCCATGCACGGGTCTATCCCCTCCCCGCAGCGCTCGAGGTCGGCGACACACCACAAGCATCTAGAATACAGCATTACACCATACGTCCTCGCGGCAGGTATGTATCAGGCTTGCACGAAGTGTGACGGTAGGCGTGTGTGTCCCATGGTCTTCTCAAGTCATCTCGCCTCTTTGCAGCATGATTGTTCAGTCCGTCTTCCGTCTCTTCCCTTCCTGTCCCCACCACCCTCTCCCTCCCCAGCTCCGTCTCCTCTTCCTTCCCATTCTACCCACTGCCCAGCTCCGTCTCCGCTCCTCCCTCCACCCTCCGACCTCCACACAAATACCGATACCAATCCCAATGCCCATAAGCGGACAGGTCTATACGGATTCCGTGCGCGTGGACATAACTCGTTGGCGCTTCGGCGGGATGTGCGCATAATATATGATCTGCTGCGAGGATCGTGCTTTGAGGCTGCAACACGAGCGAGGTCAAGGCGACGGGGAGTCCTCCGGCATGGCAGATTCCTTTTGATTTCACATCGGTTCAATTCACAAGCATGAGCAAGGCACCGCAAAGATGACACGCGAGGAGTGTATCTACAGAGTACTCAGTTGCAGTAGGTTGAAGGATCTGCAAAATCACAACCTTGCAATCCCGTTCCAATATAATGATGCGCGCAGTGAACACTCATATGGGCAATATATTGTCTAATAAATAAAATAAAAACGTCCCCCAAGAAAAACACGTCCTGTGAGTGTGGGCCAAAAAAACGCGATGAAGAGAGGTTGCGTACACTTGGACGAAAACGCGATGATTGCAAAAACACAGAAAAACGCGATGAGTTCGCAAACAAAAAACACGCT
Organism: Mycena galopus ATCC 62051; assembly: GCA_014925785.1. Taxonomy (NCBI): domain Eukaryota; kingdom Fungi; phylum Basidiomycota; class Agaricomycetes; order Agaricales; family Mycenaceae; genus Mycena; species Mycena galopus. The sequence continues at coordinate 834,544 of WIQG01000027.1, forward strand.
GAGGACTTGAGTTTCAAGTTCACAAGTCGGTGGATCCCACCAGCTGGATGGTTAAGATCAAGCAAGATGACTTGGATAGCATTGAGCTGCCGATGAAGGTGTTCCACTACCTCTGTCTCAACATTGGGAAAACCATCTACGAGGAACTGGGCCTTGTTTGAGATATGGTTACACTCCATGAAGAGGTACGAGCCTCTCGGCCTGCATCGGCGTCCATGTCGAGGAAGAGCAGGAAAGGGCGGGAAGCAAGGATGTTGATCATAACACTGACTCAAGATTATTGACCTGCGATTTTGTATCATGGGTCAGACATAATTGATCATGGTTGACTTGGGCCCAACTTTGCGCACAAGTTTACTTCGTGGTTTTTCTTTGCGCATTGCGTTTTTTGATCCCTTCAATATTGAGTTTTTGCTTTTTCAACATGCTCCATGTTATGTTTTGTGTTGCTGTCCTAGATTGTGTTGAATTTTCTCAGCCCATTCTGCTTGACGTTTTTTTTGAACTAAAAACCATCAACTCCGCGTTTTTTCCTGAAATTCAACACCGATTGTGGTAAAAACATACTACAAAACATTTTTTAATTTATTAGACAGTATGTGTGCCATACACTCACAAGTCCCGCGTGCCACCGCCACGCGATGACACGCGAGCTGCATTCTCAATCACTGCGGAAAGAAAATTTACTTCAAGTGAATGGAAAGCGATACTGTGCCCGTCGAGCGCATGGTGAACATACCAAAGGTGAATATCGATAGAACACTCGACACCGACATTGCGGGAAGACTTGCGGAAGCTGCATGATGCGTGGTCTGTTTGCCGCATACGAATTCTAAATCTCACCCACGTGCACAATTAAAGTTGCAGGCTTCAATCAACGAGTCTGTGGAGGCACACCCGGATATCTATGTTGAATCAAAATGGGCCACAACCCGTACCGCCATCGAAACAGTTTAACCCAGAAATAGTTGAATGTGAACCTCTTGAAGCAAACAAATGGAATAAATATGTCGCTAGGCGGATTAAAACCACCGCTTTTCCGTTGCGTCCGGGCCTGTCGCCTCATACGGCGAGAGTCAACTGCCGTGCCAAAGCGCCAGCACACAGAAGGGCCGCAATGCTGATATATAAGAGAGCAAGACCTGTGACTCAGCGCATTTGTGTAAAGGAATTATCCTTGTCGCATTGCACTTCAGCGGAATGCCCGTTCGACTCGGGGTGGTTGTTTGGTAGCTCTCGGCTGCATTGAATTTAGAGGTTTGCATGTGCAGAGCTATGGATTTCAGTAACGGACAATCTGGTTGGAATACACGGTATTCCGCGGTAAGCTCAGTTAAATTTGAATCGATGCGATGGCTCTCAAATTGTCCCTTCACAACAGTTCACTCAAACTCAAATTCAACTAGTACCATTCCTATTTGTACAAAGCAGACACAGTAACATTGCGCTGTATCAAGTATTGCATTGGTAGTATAGCTAGGGAACACCCGTTTGAGTCGGGGTCAGGTCGTTTGTCGGTACTCAGATCTTTTTACCACCTGCAAAAAAATTAGATTTTGCTGTTCAACTTACCTCGATGCGGCGCTTGGGCCCGTGCATGTAGTCGAACAGATACATGATTTCAGCGAGGTTGCGTCCCGAATCGCGACGTGGCCCAACTCCCAATGTAGTTAATAGTTAATGTCCAGTACCCGCCGCTCACGCAGCGCAACCTGATCGAACGCGCGTTCCAGGTGTCCACAAATATGTTAGTATCCGCAAAGCGTGCATGCAAATTCCGGGGTGACGCAGTGAGAAATATTTGCCGCCAAATTGTCGAGCAGAGGAATCGTCGGCGGTTGCGACATTCTGCACACGTGACGGAGTCGCGTCGCCGAAAAGATCAAAGCAATACCAAATAACATGGGAGATCATTCCGCCAACACTATAGCAGAGAATCAGAATAGAAGATTACCCCAGATCTCGAAAATCTTCCGAGTATTTTTCAAACACGGACCCTGAACCCATGGTTGAACGCCGTTTTCCTTCACCTTACTTGTCGTTCTATTTCTTGCAAACATGATGCAATTTATAAGGCCACAAATATATCCCGAGGATGAATGGGTAGATGATAAAGACAAGGACAAGCCAGCCATCCTATGGCTATACCTCTCGTCGTGCGTCATCTCTATGGTCATCCCGCCTCCTCGCAAGAAAGCAAAAACCTTGGCGCGTGACAGAAGACACAACACCAGCACCTGTCAACAGACCGAGAAACAGAGCAAACACGCACCCAGGGGCACTCCAAGATATACAAGAACAAGCCAAGCCAAGCTCGAGAGAACGCCACACCGGCGCCAGATCTCCGAAGTAGCGCGGTGCGGAGATAGAGAACAAATTGAAAGAGACTGGTATCAGCGCCGAGGCAGGAGGAAACACCCCTCCCTGCGGTCACGCGCAATGGTAGGAGGAAATTCGCTGTGATCTTGCGAACGATCCTGCCTTGAGCGGGACTCTTGGCTGTGAATGCAAAGTGTACTATCGACGTGTCGCCGGACCGGGGGAGACACAATATTCATCAGTGCTATCTCCATGGTGTTCGCATGTACACATTTGGCCAAGTCCACAGTCAACACCTATGAGAATTCCTTTGCCCGACACCGCAGGAGACGTGCACGTGAGCTGTTTGATATCACGCGCAGTTGAAAAATGGTGTGCATCCAAGAAAGAGCTCGACCGAAACTTTATTCAGATAGGTATGTGTGGGTTGAACCCCGGAATTCCGTTACTCTATCTCCAATTTTAGTTGAGGAATTCGACTGGGCGCTTCGAAAAACAATTTCTTGCGATTTTTATTGCGACACGCTCATCACAGGATGTTACAATGTGTCACAACCAACATGTTTCGCACTTGATTGCTGTCTAGCACACAATACCAGTGGATTATGGCCAAGGTGCAGCTTTCAGTTGGTAAATACATCCCATTAGATGCTTCATTTGAAATATCACGAAGGTCTATGAACAAGTAAATATCTCAGAAGCTTCACAAAAAAGTGTGTTTTGGGACTACTTGCACCCTCCAGAACTTACTCATTTCTCAATGGATTCCTTCGAGCCCAGTCGTAGAGTTGTCCATATGATGATGATCTAAAATAGTTGCCAGCTCACCCCAAACGTACGAGGCCGCGTTGAGACGGTAGGAAGCAAAGATCAGAAATGCTTGGAAATGAAGGGTGAAATGTGACATCACACTGACGGTGACAAAGTTGTGCAGGCCTTTTGCAAACACCAAACACCAACAGCAGACATCTGGGGAAGCAAAAATAAAGTTCAATGATGAAGGAATAGAGCAGGGAGAACGGAATTTTAACACCAAAAATTTTGAAGAGCTGAAAGTAAAATCGGAATCTGTTACGTAATAAAATACTCAGCCACCGTGACAGTGATTTAAGGTTCGTTAGATTCATTTCTAATGAAAGAGTCAGGTTTGGAGTACAGCCACTATCAAGGCTTCAAAAATCTAATGAATATGGAGCACAGCCACTAATTTCATTACAGTGGGAGTCGGCAGCGATGGAGATCAGATGGGCTGATGGGAAGTCCCACAGCCACATCAAATCCCGCCGCTCTCTCAAGACTTCTGCCTACCTTCCTGGAGTGAAGTTGGGCTTAAATTAGGCGACCATCCCCTTCTAAAATAATCTATAATTGATATTTTCAATACAAAGCATTTTATATTGATGCTACAAATTAATCCTCCATCTCAACGTCTTCTTCGACTGCGAAATCCTCGACAATGGTCGGAACCAAGGCCACAGAAGGGTCAGGTAATGTGAAGGGGACCCCGTTCGTTTGATACCACGCATGGGCTTCCTTCAGCGCTGCCAATTTATCAGCTTTGTACTGATATTTACTGTTTTTGAGGAGGTTTGGCACGCCGCGTGCTCGGTACGCATTCAGCTGTTCAACAATTAATGCCACAGTAAGTTTCCCCATCTCCTGCAACGAGACCAGCCGACAGCTCAGCTGCTGCTGCAATACTTCCGCATCGCGCTTGATCTTCGCAAGTGCCTTCTCCTTGTTCATCTCCGCGGTTTGGACACGGAAATCAACAATTTTGCGCTGTTTCTCGGCCTCCACACCACTAGCGTCGATGCGTCGAGCTTCCCGCATAATGTATGCATGATCCTCGGGGCTGAGGACCGCATCCATGAACGCCTGCGTATCGTTGCGGTCAAACATTGCGCGCGCATTATATTGATGCAACGTGAGGCAGGGCTTTCCGCGAACAGCAACACGGTATCCACCAAGACCACCCTCGTTTGCGTCGTTGGTTGATGGCATCCACGCTGCTTGCCGCTCGGTTGCCGAACAGATGTCAATTAAGCCACTGGGCACGAACTCCGAGCTGAATCGGACCCACGTAACCAACGCCCCTCGGAAAAATGCCAAGGTGATTTCTTTGACATGAGGAAGTAAAGAGATTAACTTGAACACCTCTACCATTGCGTCTGGGTTGAACCATGGCTTCCCATCGAGTGTAGCAGTGGCCGACGAGACATCAGATCCAAAAATCAGGTCGGGATTATCGAGGATTGCTTGAATGTGGTCATGGAGGGCGTGGTGCAGTGGGCCGAGGTCAAGAAGATTAACGCTCTCTGTTCCAGGTCCCCGAACTTGGCGCATATATGGATGGGTGATACAATTTTGATAAATGGTCATTGCCACAAATTCGGTGACGGTGCAAGGATCTGCAAGCGCCGTGGAGAGGTTCTTCTCGATGTTGGTGAGTGAAGGAATGTTCTTTGACCAGCGGATCACCTCGACATTCTCCTGGTACAAGTGGAGATGCATAACAAATTCCGCGGAGGCATCGCCGTAGCTGCCGAAGCGTGTATTACTTGTGTCGGGGAAGCGTGTGTGCCGTCTGCCAAGTTTTGCTGACATCCAATCGACATGGCGGTCCCCTTGCCCTTTTTTATCGTCCTTGTTGTTGAAAATTGCACCCGCAATAGCACAGGCTTTGACACCACCCCGCGTCGATGCTTCCAAAGCTTTGAACTGCTCCTCGGTCAGAACAACATCCCTGGGAAAGGAGGGATCCAAGATGTTGCGAAGAACGGACGTGTTTGCCTTGTTCGCAGGGAGGGCGGGACCATCGAGCCCAAGTCGTGGCCATTCCAGCATCATCTCCATGTTGCCTCCCCTGAAGCTGTTTAGATCCTTGTGCATGCAACAGCCGCCCCAAATAAATAGATCAATGCGGCGGCGGTCCTCGGGAGACAGCGCGTCGTACGCTTCCTTTCCCAGGACCGTCACAATTTGCTTCATCATCTCCACGTCGCATCTGACTTGTTCTGCTGGCGGTAACGCATTCCATCCCTCAACTCCCCCGGCTTCAGCGATTTTTCTGGCATTCCAAGCCCCCAGATAGTCCACCAGCTCTATAAACGCCTTCCCAGCTAACACAGCTTCACCAAGATCTTCAATGGTGGCGTCGTGCTTGAGGTCCTGGATCCCTCTCGCGGTGCTCTTCTCGTTCGCAGCGTGGTCTCCGTTCATGCCCTTCAAAATTCGGAGAAAATCCCGGATCCCATACTGGCGGGCCAGGCACTTGGCAAGTGGACTGCGATTAAAGACGTCGCAGAATTCTTGGACCCGCTCAGACCATCCGCGGACCGATTCTGTGCTCGAGTGGTCGATAGTTTTGTCAACACCAAGGAAGCGAACCTTCGGCGTTGCGTCGAGATTAACTGTAAGGTTCCCAGATGCATAATCCGGGACGCGAAGCGCCATGTGAGCGGACTCGATATTTATCCCGCGGTTTGATGTACTGTCGGCGCTAATTGTTACACCTGCTACCAATTAGATCACGTCAAGTGAATGAAGAGGTTAAACACCTGGGGTATTCATTAGCTCATATGTCGCCTGCATTTTCGCTGCAACCCCGCCCTCCAGGACTACTCGACGAACGGTTCTTCCGCTCATCTGTTTGGTGATGTGAATTCCGAAGAAATGCCCGATCTTCTCCATGAGCGACCCCACTTTATCCGGAGTGCACCCATTGCCAACCATGAGGCGCGCCAGCTTCCGCACTTCAACGGTGTACACGCCTTTCTTTGTGACGCGGACCGTACCCCATTTTTTATGCTCCCGAGCAACTGTGCGTGCCACACTTCGAATGGATCGCCGAATGCACTGTTTCAGGGATTTAATCTGTTTACGAAGCGGCGCAATCATTGCGGTCGCGTCCGCTGCATTTTTACGCCGCTCTACGGCATAATTTTGGACCACTTTGGTCAATTCTGCGATACGCGTGGACGCAAGGTGAGCTGTGCGTTTGGCAGACATGTCCAAGACTTTGAACGCCGAAAGTTGGGCCTGAAGCTTAGTTTCGCGGTTCTGCATATGCTTAACCTTCCGTTGTAGGTTTCTGTAATCCTGGTTCAAGTCCTTCGGCGTCCGGGGGGGTTTCTGAAGAGGAGGCGCCGGCACAGGAGGTGGGTCATTTTCTTTGTTACCACCGTGCAGGTTACGAGATCTCGCGGCCTTCTGTGCTGCAGCGGGTTTCTTGCGCGTATTGGACGGCGTCGTTTTCTTCCCGATGGCCATGGCGCGTCCGCAGCGTGGGCTTGCGGAGGGCAGCTGAATTTCAGACTCTTGTGCCTTGAGCTGGAAATTTTGGGGTTAAAAATTGGCTTGGATGATTGGATAAGGTATCTATGTATATTGCATGAAGACACACCTAATTCCCTGCCTCCAATATGCCGTATCGCATCGAGAGTCGTCCAGGCGGTGATTTTGACGCGTATTGTCACACTGATGTCACGCTTGTAACACATTTGATGAGGTCGCCCGCCATCCGGCCTCCATCGGCAACTCAGTTCCATTTGACGGCCTCGGCAGGACGGCAAACACATATTATTATCAATATCTACAGATTGGTAAGGCTGAATTATCTTGCCGTGATAACATCGCTGATGCCGCACAGGTGAGAATTTGAAGATTTCAGCGCTTAAAAATTCCATCCTTACCAATCTATCCAATTATGAATAAAACAAAACTTTGCCTCCTAGATTTGGCTTCAGTTGGGACACACACCCTCCAAAATGCGGGGGCATCAGCTGGGATCTCATTGGCGGGGATGCTTCATCAAACAATATGTACAAAGAAATCACTGATGGGACGATCGCTGCCCACTCCCAGAAAGAGGGTCAAAATGAAAATTCCTATTTCCATCAGAATAAAGTAGAAACATGCAAGAAAGGTCTCTAGGACATGTCACAGGGCAAGTGCAGGCATCCGAGGCCCAGATATCACCGGGTCGACACTGTTGGTGTGGCCGAACATCACGTGCAATTACCATACGTAGAAATGTATTCCCACAAGGGGGGGGGGAGGTCCTCGAGGCTTTGAAAAAAAAATGGAAGCTGTATTTTCGTGAAAACAAATCCCCTTGACATTAGAGCTTCTCGAAGCCCGCCCAGGCACACGCCGCCCCGCGGCCCGAAGAGCAACCGGCTGGCACCCTCTTCTCTGTCGCCCAGTACTTCGCTTCGCTGCTCGCCTGCTAAAACACTAGCAATCTACTGTCGACTCCGATGCATCGCTCTGAGCCTCTAATGAGTCTAATCAGAGGCAAACGATGCATCGTTGTCCCAGATACGCCTGAACCTTCCTTATTTTATTACTTTTTCGCTTTCCCCCCCATTTTATACCCAGTGGATTGGACGGAAACCCCTGGGCGATGTAAAACTGAGTAAGGTGTGAATCTGCGGGAAATGAGTACATACAAGGTATGAGCAGACGTGGAGAATCACCACACGACACCTTACGTGAATAGCTTTGATCGTGATCTCGTGGCTACGCTTCCTCCAGGAAGAAGGTGTGGCCTGAGAGTCAGCGCTTGCGTGCATCAAATACGATCGATTTCACGCGATAACAAAAAAAGATTCATCGTGCGTCGGTCAGAGGTCCGAGCTCGACGGGCGGCATCCTCCGGCAGCTACAGTTACATTGTGGCCGTTGATTTACATCCGTTACGCCTGTCAGCTGTACGCCGCTGCCTGAAATGGTGTAGGAGCCGAACTGGCGTCAGGATTGCACGAGGCCGCCGCGTTGCCTCTGCAGCGATGGAAGACGTCAAGTTTCACGGATTCTCAGGGTTGCCTGTCCGCCGACCGCGGGGCGCCACTGTGTGGACTCTGTTTATTTCGCCACCGCTTTCGCGTCGTGTGTTGCCGCTTGCTCTGCCACCCCTCTGATCACAAAGACTCAAAAGAATATCAGTGGCCTTGTATGCCTCGGAAATTCGAGTCCCGCAAATATATAGACCTCATCCAGACTGCCAGCTCTAAATGGGCGAACTGGGATCCACCTCATCCGATCAAGGTCATTTCAGCGCCCACTCAGGGTTGACTTGACGCTCACGCGGAGCGCAGGTGGGAGATTATGGAACTATTAACGCGGAAACGGGGGAATTCGAAAAGGATGGCAACATCTACGAGGACGCTTCAACGGCGGTGCTGGCGGCCAGTCACCCGCCAGAGACCGCGGTGCCAGATGAGAAGATGATTATAGTGTCCGACACGGCACAGAATTGCGAGTTCAGTCTGGGGCCGCATGTGTACGTTCGAGTTAGCTCGCTGCTGTTGCGTTATCGCGCTCACCGGATCGCAGAAATGTCCCGGGAATCGCTGATGCCTCGATTAAAGGCAGGTGGAAATTCAAGGCAGGCAAGACTGGCGCGCTCCTGGTCATGGCCCAGCCGCGCAGCTCGTTCCTCCCCACCAATGCCCTTCTGAAGCTCCTCGTTAATATCCCAGCGCTAGGCGACAAGCACATCGTGACGGAGATCGTGTCCTGCTACGCTTATAGCATGTACCTTTCGAGCAGAGGTCGGTCCCCCACTTTCTTCTCTCGCACCACTGAGTCTATGTTCCAGGGGAAGACGAGGTATCGCTGGCTCTGATGGCAAAGACGCCTATTGCGATTACCCCACTCGTCTCGGCCGGAGGCGAGATCGGAGGGAGCTGGTGGAGTGAGACGGGCGCAGGCGTTTTCCGCCATGGATTCACGCAGCCGGGGACGTACAGCTTCACGCCCCTGTTCGTTCTCAAGCGCGTCCGCAAAAAGGTGTTCTTTAGAATGTTGCGTGGAGGACGTGGTGGGGCGGGCGGTAGCGGAGTACCCCAACTCATGGGTGGAAAGGGCGGGTCCGGAGGTGCCACGGCTCGGGGAGGGGAGGGTGGACTCGCAGAAGAAGGCATCGGCGAGCGGGGAAGGTGGGCCGAGGCCCAGGCGGACGTGGAGGAGGTGGAGCTGTACGTGCTCTCTCATCAATGGAACACACACTGAGGAGAGCCCAGGCTGGATGTCAAAGCTCCTTGGGAGCCACTTGACGAAGATGGTGAGGAGCTAGAATCGCTCTCAGGAGACGACGGAGGAAATGGTAAAAGCGATGGGAAAAGACCTGGTGAAGGTGGAATTGGGGAGGCAAGTAACCTCGAGGAACTTGGAGGTCAGCAGTTAGTGTGACCTATGTGTTGTACTGATATACTTTCTGCAAGATCGGAACGGTGTGAAGGAGACAGGCAGCGGTCTCTGGATAGCCGACAGCATCAGAGTTCTCCGAGGGCGAAATGGCTTGCGCCGCCTAACGATATTCGAATTCGGTGTGGCGGGTGTAGCTGGGGTGATGTGTGGCTTGGCTTCGCTTCTGTTCAATTACTAGCTACCCAAGAATCTGGTCGGGAGTTGGTCACCGCATCAGAATGAAGGACATGCGGATACACGACCACGGAACACACCATAGACTGCATGAGATGCGATTGAGGGCACGAAAACAGGATCGGGAAACAGATCAGCCAGCATTAACTGGACTTGAGGATCAGAATCACGACTCACGAGCGGCGACGACGCAGGTTCAGAATGGCTACCACTCGGGGAACGGCAAGGGGAGGGTTTCAGGTGTGCGCGGTGTCACGACGACGACAGGATGACCGCGTGGAAATTAAGTGGATCGCGGGCTTGAGTGTATTGGCCTGGGATGTAGAGACGGCCACGCATTGAATGGCGCTGCCGGATGGGGGAAATTGTTAGTCCAGAAAGTGGTGGTGGAAACAAGCGAGAAGATTCGGACTGGGATTTTATTCTTCTGTGTTCATAGGGGCTACAAACATGGGTTGAAGCTGAGAGCATATAATTGTCAGTATAGGATAATGTAAAAGGAAAGACACTCACTTAAATCATCGATCATAGTACACGGGCAGGAATACGAGAGAGAGCTCGTTTGGGGAGGGGGAGTGGGAGGGGTCGAAGACAAATGTCTTGTGTGAACCCTGACATGGGGCGCCACTATATTCCTGGAACCTTTAGGTTTCAGGTCTCCGACAAGTCTTTTGAAAATCTGTGTCCCAATATGGTAATGCGAACATTTCCTTATTTGGGTTTAAACCCATTCATCCGGGCATGTGCGTTCCCCAGTACTGTGTTCGTTTCTTCAAAAGTGCGGCCCCAAAAAGGGAATGCCAACATTTCCTTATTAGGCTTCTAATACCATGTGCTCGATCGAGACCCACCACATGATCGCTGTTTCAAGAGGATCGACGAGATGGCGCACCCAGATAGATTTTGATGTAGGGCAGATTGATTTGATGTGAGGTACAATCGATCGGGTACCTTTGCAAAATATTTTTGATGAAGTTGCTGTGAATGTGTTTCGTCTCAGAATGCTTGGAAATTTCAAGGGAAGCAAGCCAGACATATGAATTCAATGTCTGAATATTTTCAGATTTATTTGTGCCCTTCGGACCGAGCCATGAAGCTGCCGACACAAAACATCGAAAACTGCACGTTCGCAAAAATGATGGCCAGCCAAATTGGCGGGCCATCATTTCTGATGAAATCTGTCCAAAACTAACCTTCGATTTTGCCCTGTGCTCAATTCTTCCCGGCGGACTCTGGAAAATAGCAGGCACAGCATATGCATCAGGTATGCAGCCCCAGAATTTATTACAAGGGAATTGAGGAGAAATTGAGGTCGCCAGATCAATTTTTTACACAGGTACTCCCTTTTGCAAAGGTACCCGATCGATAGTAGATCCAGCTAAGTGTGACTGATTCATGTAAAAGAGGTAGATGTTTATTTTGGGAATGTGCCCCGAGGATCGACGAGATGGCGCGCCCAGATAGATTTTGATGTAGGGCAGATTGATTTGATGTGAGGTAGATCCAGCTAAGTGCGACTGATTCGTGCAAAAGGGGTAGATGTTTATTTTGGGAATGTGCCCCTCCTGGTGGCACTATTTCGATGCAAATGGGGTACAGCAGTTGTCCGGACTCGTGAATTGGGGCCTATAGTTGCTGGTTTGCCTAATAATACTTCGTACAAAGTTTGTACACTTATATTGCTTGCAGGGGCTATTCTAGTACATTGTACTTGACTGATTCCATTGGTTTGCTACCTATGTCTTTGAATGATTGCTCTAGTTCAGTACCTACATTTATCGAGCCACGCCTTCCCATCTGGAAGAAATTGCGGGGGATCCGAAACAATGTACGTCGACATTCTGGAACAAAATCACGGAATCAAGACATGGAAAATTGCAGATATAGAATGGACGACGTACAGCTCCACTAGCACCTGATATTAAGCGCTCAAAACACCCTCGTCCGTGTAGACAAGTCTCCCAGAACACCCGGATCGGTCAGTTGGAGCTGTTTGAACGGACAGAGCCAGACAATCTGGGTCCTGAAGTTACCGCGATCCCAGCTTAGCACTATTCACCTATCCCGTACCTAAACTAGTCGCCCCTGGTGTGGCACTGCGCATATGTGGCAATGAACATGATGTTAGAGATACAATCTCGCGGGGATGTTCGGAACATTAGTTACATAACCATAGGTATATAAATGCGTACATTCCGCCTGTATTCGCTACGTGTTTGCCAGAGCTCTATCAAACACGAAATACTTCTGGTACTATTATCCTGGTCCCGAGTACAACTGCTCTCCCAATTTTAACACATGAGTTGGACAGGCTGCTTTCCTCTGAAGGTGGCGGGAACGCGTCAGGAATGCGTCCAGGACGCGTTGAGCTTATCGTGGGCTGTAGCGATGGTGGTGGTAAGTGGAAGAGATTAAAGTTTGATCCTCGTTCTCGTGCAATCAGTGATCCCCTCGATCAAAATGCCCTAAATGCCCTAAGTAAAGATCTACCTCGCCTCGTCGAACCTGCCTCACTTCAATTCCATCTGCCTCACATCAATTCTATCTGCCTCAAATCATCCAATCTGCCTCACATCAAATTTTATCTGGGACCGCCGTCTTGTATATCCTCCTGTTTCAACCCCTCAATCTTTGTGATTGCCAATTCGGTATTTTCACTGCCTCTCCGTTCCGTCGCTCACCGCCTCTTAACCTCCGTCTTGTGCCTGTGCTGCCTATTGCCTACATGCCGCTTACATCCTCCTGATCACAGTGGACCTTGAAACCCTCTGAACGCTGCCACATGGGCAGATCCTTTCTTCCAGCATCCTTCCGTCGTGCCACACCTCCATTGTCCACCATCCCGAATGCGAACCGCCACTCTCGGTAAGCACTCCGCTTTTCCTAGGGGCGTAGCTAAGGCCCATATTTGCAGTCCCTGAAACTACACCGTTCATCTGTATGTTTCTCTTGTTCGCTGCACTGGCTCTTGTGCCTTTGTTCTGGCTAGCCCACCTGTCCATTCCACCTCAATTGACTCTGGCTCAACATTAAATTGTGTAAAAAATAGGACAAGTGAAGGGGCTGATCGCGCACCTATGCCGCCCTCTCTTGCTCTCATCGGTCTCGCGCGACGTCAATATCAGGCCAAACTCCAGGTGAAGGGAGATTGCTATTACAGACAACAACACTCAATTGTCAATTGTGGCCCTTTGCGCACAGATGACTGCACCTTGTGGCGAATGTAACCGTAACCACGCTGACAGAGACTTCAGCGTGTATCGTGTTGAAAACAAAACGGGACCACATGGGATCAACACCTGATCAAGTTGTTGCCGAGAATTCGAAATAGCGAGCACGCAGACGTGTCGGTAATTGGTGGATATCAAGGATTTTTGCCATAAACTTACAAGACGCACCCAATGGGATCAACGCCTGGTCGTGTTCTTACCGAGAATTTGAAATGGCAAGCATGCGAACTTATCTGTAATTGGCGAGATTAGAGACTAAAGGAAATTTCACAGATTGGTCAATTTGAGCTGGATATCTCAAATACATTCCTCCATCGCAACCGCAATTTGTCCGGTCTGCCAGATTGTGGCACGCTGAAACAGAGCAGATCAGTGAAATTGAACTGCATATCAAGGACCCCGACCAATAAACGTAGACTACCCCTTTGCGTAACGCTCAAGTGATTCCAACCTGGCTGACATGCAGCCAAAGCTCGTATCATGTATAGTTGTGTGGTTGTCAGGTATTGCACCCGTCTGGTCCTCAGGGCTGGCGAATGCTTTTCTAGTACGCAAACCTAGCAGTAGGGCACCAATTTTCATCCAGGCTTCTGCACCAACGGGAGTGTCATAGGTATGTGAATCTTGCGGACGACGAACTGTGGCTCACGAAACAGGCTGTTCACCTAGCGATCTGCAGAAATCGTGACGGTCATTCTTGTGTTTGCATGCGGTCTGGGATTAGGACGAGACAAGCTCACCGAGGATTTGTGGGGCCACCATAAGTTTTCTCTGGCAATGCGCACGGCCATAGTATTGGTGTGTACTCGATGGGCCCCCCATCGTGTCGGATTGGGGTCTATTCTGGTCTTCGTCCTACATGGTGCGCGCCGGGAGTCTAGGGGCCGTTTCGTGAGCTGGACAGACAGGATGAAGTGTGGCCCTTACTACCTCCACGTTCTTCCTAAACAGCCCGGGAGAGAACGTCACCGCAGCGCCCATAATCGATCAGCTCTATGCGGGGCTCGCTGACACTGTTGGCTCCTGTTCAGCATCTTACACCAGACGAGGCCTGTTCTGCAGTACCCCCTGGCGATCTTGTACTCAAAGATGCCGCAGCTGGTCTAGTTGGACATCAGCTTGGCTAGTCGTAGTTTCATCCAGGCGATATACCTACCCGTTTGGAAGGACTTGCACAGGGTATCGCTGCGGAGCCCACGTACAACGATCTCTTTCCGCTAGTGTCCCAATCGTATATGGAGGTTACATTACTTGTGTGCGGTATCTGGGAGAGGTTTTGCTCACGGCCAGTGAAATGGCCTTGGTAAAACTCAGTGCGAGGATTTGAGGTTTCGGGTGAGGCGCGGAGACATTACTTACTTCGAATAACTCGGTGTTAGCACAGTGCAGAGTCAGCAAATATAATTTATCAATGGTGGGACAATGTCCTCAGGTTCCAGGGGTGCCCGGAGGGCTATGTTGAATATTAGTACATACTTGTATCGTCACTGATATATTGGTCTGTCACAGAGACTAGTTGATTGCCCGGTATACGCGCGCGACAGAGCCAGGAGTCTCGTGACCGCGTCACTTTTCTTCACTCGTGCGAACAAGCACTTCCCGATCCGGATCGGAGCTTGAGAATGCGCCTCGTGTGCCTGGGAAGCTCGGAACCCTTTTGCTCTGCTCCTTTTTTCCCTCTCTTGCTCTCTGACCCGCCGCTCTGAAAGTCCCCGCCCTTGACTGCTTCTCCCAAGCGCGCGGGGACTCGGAGGAGCTCTCCGCGCAGTGGAAAGGCACAAACTTCCTCGGAGGGACAACGAAGGAGTTTATGGATGGGAGGTCAGGGAAAGCAAGACGGAGACGTGGAATGATGTTTTGGATCCGGTGGGTGAATCGTCATGGTGCACGAGGCACCCATTTGAACGAACGCAATGACTGCAGGCGACGCAAACGCTACTCTCGCACGTCCCGGAGACGACCATCGAGGAGTTCGAGGCGCAGTCGAAGTGGCGTCGAAGGCGTTCGAGACGCGGGAGAAGATGAGCATGCTGAGGCGGCAGCGCTTTGCCTCCGAGTGCGTGCATTTACCTCTAGCCTACATGGACGCGGAAAGTGCCGTTAGGCGTGTGCGAGGTGCGTTGCCGTTCTCTTCGCATTCCTGCATTTGCTCACGAAATTGAACAACATGCAGCACCGCCCCGCTCAACTTCCCCGCGCGAGCACTCCCTTTTCCTCTTCTATTCCACCAGCTAAATCTGGAAAGCAACGCAGGACGATCCCCCTCTGGACGATCCCCCTCGCGCTCGTCACGGGCAACACCCTCAACATCAATCCCTCCGAGCGCGACCCCGCTGCGACCATAATTAAGCTGTGTGTCCGGGCGGGTGCGTGCGCGTCCCCTTACTCCCCCTTTCCACCCAATATCCTCTCTCCCTTCCTCATCACCCTCCAACCGATCCCTTCCTCCGTCTTTCATTCAAAACAACTCACTTCAACCCTCACCGTTAAATACGCTCCCTCCTCTTCCCTCTTTCATCTCGTCACCTATTTGACCGACGGCTGCAAAGGCCTCCCTCCCGGTGCGCTCAACGTTGTCCACAGCGCCGTCCCCACATCTTCGTGGCCGGGAATGGCACGCGGACGCACATATACGAGCTGTGCGTGCCCCCGTGAAATTTAACTCTTAAAGCATCACCGTACTAATTTTGTAACTTATTCAGGGGCACGAAGAACGGGAAGCGCGTGCAGATACGTTTACTGTAGACACCTTACCTTGACCAAATCCATTGAATTGAAACGCTCACTGACGAAATGAACGCACAGTGCAACAAGACCACGCGGTCGTCATGCCGGACGCGAACAAGGACCAAGCGGTAAGTGCACTCCCAGGGGCCGCGTGCGGCGCGGCGGGCAGAGGTGCATGGCGATTTCTGTTGGTGGGTTGTGTTTTGTTTTACGTTTCGCTTTCTTTCTGTCCTTCCCTCGCTTTGTTTCTTGCTCTTGCCACGTTCCCCCTGTTTCCTTTTCATCGTTCTTTATCGAGCTTCTTCGCGTCGCGAAAAACACACTGTGATATCAGTATTATTCACTGCGGATACTGAGTGGATACTGACAATGGCCCCACACACCCGCCCTCGTCGGCGCAGCGCAAACATTCATCCCCGCGCTGGTCGCGCGCGCGGGGAAGCTGAAGGTGAACCAGGGGTTCGTGAAGGGGGCGGAGTTATGAGTTTTGTGTTTGGCTCTTTTGTGTTTCGATTCCCTCCCTCCCTTTATTTGACAATCCGATTCCTATTCCGCAAGGTACACTCATTCAAACCCAATTCCCGCCTGGCGCGAATTCAATTTCAATTCTCAACAATTAACGTTCACCTCTCTCCGCTAGCGGCCCCGTAACCACCGCCTCATCACCTCTGCGGACAACGCGGGGCCCGAGAATGGCAAGATCTGGGTCGACGGACGAGAAGTGCAGGTGCCGGGGTACCCCGCGGGGAACTGGGTTGGCGCAACGATCATCGAGGTGGGGAGTACGGAGTTGGCGACGTATAAGTGAGTCTTCCTTATTCTTTCAGACTGCCACCTTCCCTTCCTCGCCACATTCCGCCTTTCTGCTTGGTACTTCGCTCTTCATTGGATTGGATTGAGCTGATGATATTTGGATGGCGTCGCCAGAGAGGAGATCTTCGGTCCCGTCCTGTGCGTGCTCTCCGTCCCCACCCTCAACGCCGCCATCGCCGTCCTCAACGCGAACCCGTTCGGCAATGGCGCGGCGATCTTCACGCAGTCGGGGCCGCGAGGAAGTTCGAGATCGAGGTGTGTCTCAATGTTGCATAAATCCTTTCCCAGGAATCCTGCCTTGCATGTATATCCCTTGTCCTATACGATTGAGATTGATGCGCACCACGCTAACGTTAACACACGGCGCAGGTGGAAGCGGGGCAGATTGGGATGAATGTGCCGATTCCGGTGCCGCTGCCGATGTTTTCGTGGACCGGGAATAAGGTGCGTTCGCTCTCCGTTCTCCCGTTCTTCACGCCTCGGTCGTTCGTGGTCCAGGTAGAGAGAGACACGATAAACCTGACGCGACTGACCGCACAGGCGAGCTTCCTGGGAGATATCAATTTCTATGGGAAAGGGTGAGCATCGCTTTCTTCCTTGGCACCCCACCCACCTTCTCAGTTGAATGCATCTATTATGCGCTCAATTCATCATGATCATTTTCATTTTGCGGCGCGCTCGCTTCTTTACGGCTTGTACTTCACTTACGACTGCGTCGCAACTGCGTCAACTTTTACGCGCAAATCAAGACGACGACGACGCTCTGGCGGTCGGACGATGCGCACGTCGACGGGGTGGGCGGGAGAGAGGGCGCGTCGGTGAATATGCCGGTGTTGAAGTAAAGTAGTAAGAAGGATCAGATGATGTATGTATGTTGCGCTCGTGCCCCCCAAATGAAATGAGGTGGGTTTTTTTTTTCGCTGGTCGTGTTCGGGACGCCGCGTCAAATGTGCGAGCAACCCTCGACGCTTTTTGAATTTTCGGCATCGATGGATAGGGATAGATATTTCGAGAAACCGGAGGGCAGATAATGAAGCGGTAGGATTTGGAGCTTTACCACCGGGTTGGGTGTCCCATTGCATCCCTGACGAGGCAAGCTGGCCGGTTCACAATTAGTGTCTTCATATTCCAACAGGGGACTGATGGTCTAGATCAAAGCCTATAGTTCGGAACTTTTCTTGTCTTCCTTCATATACAGTCGAGAACCTTCTTCATTCGGGTACTGAGAGTAGCCCCAGGGAGAATTATCTAGAATGTACTCCCCCTGTCTGAGCGACAGGATGATTGAAGATCCAATCAAGAATCAGGTACGCTTGAGAACCGGAATAACGAGGGCCGAGATGCCCGGGATACAACAAAAGCACAGGTAAGTAAGCTCCAGTTCGAAATGGTAATTCACTACATTGATATTGGACGTCCACAAGGACTTTAGGAAAGACCCTATGGAGGAAGGCACCTCACTCTCTGTGTATCAGATCTCTGTACACAGTACAAGGAAGAGACGGTGGTTCGAACCCACCAGGGGACATAAGTGTATACAAAGTCGTTTTGGATCCGGGGCGTGAGTCATCCCCAAATGCCAACACGAGCTTCATTCGTTTTTTGTGGCTTGCAACTAAGAACCACGAAATTAATGTCCACCCTACGGAAGGTTGGTTTACTGGCTGAATCATTGAACGTGTACAGGTGAGAGGAAGTCGGCGCACTCCGGGCTCATTCTATACCAGCGATCTGGCGACTTATTTGAAGCACTAAGCGCTAGTGGTTCGATTCCGCTCGGAGACATGGAAGATGTTGCGCAGGGTTTGGTTCTTTGGGAGTGCCATTCCGCCGTGCGTATCAATATTTGGCCCCAGTTACAAATATATTCCGTGTCCTAGCGCTTCCCCGGAAGTTCACAGTGAGAACAAAAAAGTTATATGAAGTTAGATTTTGAGCACTAATATCTGCATAACCATTCAATTGCAAAATCGATTTCGATCTCATTCTTGAGTCGAATCATGATTGAGGCTGGACTTGGGTTCGACAAGCGATCACTCCGTCCGCACACAGGCCGGATGCCTCGTCCTTATCACCTCGCATCGTAACATTGTTTCATGTTGTACGGAGAAGGTGAAGGCGAAGGTGGGTCGAGTCCACCCGGGGACGTACGCAATCTTCTCCGTGGGTGCTCTTTGTTCAAAGAGAGGGAGAGGCTACTGGAATGGAACCTTTTAAGCAACTGCTTGCTTGGAAGACGTATTAAACGTGCGCCCAATGATTGGATTGATTGATTTTGACGGACTGGACAGCGAAGCAGGACAGCTGTAATTCGTTCCCCTTTAGCGTCACGAGAAGACAGGGACGCCCCGACTAGCAGATTGGAGTGGACGAGGTTGTTGGCAGGACAGACTTGCGTCGTACATGTAAGCGGGAAGACAAGCTCAAGTCGGATAAGAATAGTCCTGAGAGCTCCGGCACATGTTCGGCACACAGAATTTTGCGCGATGCGAATCAAATATTGACTCTCCGTCAGATGCGGCATTTCGAGCGCCGACGGGGATCGGAGTGAAAGAGAGCCGTGGCTGTGCGAGAAATTAGGGTTGATTTCGCCAGGGGTTAATTCCCAGGCTCTTGCCGTTCGGCACGCCTTCTGCAGGCTCCGATGAGATCGGCGACGTCCAAAATGAACGCCGCGTCCACCATGAATGATATGTACAATTTAAGGCTCCAACCGTGTAGTATACGTGTACGAATTCCATACACTACAATACAGTTCATACACGGTGCATAACTGGTTATACACGTGTATACACGATAGAAATATGTCACCCAACTTTTCAAGCAATTCCCAGTCCTTCGAGCTCAGGAGTGGACGCAACTCCTGATTGATTACCCACTTGTCAATTGCCTGGAACGATACATGAGATATACACACACTGAACAATTAATCCCATACCTTCCGAAGCAAACGACCATGGGTAGTCATAATTCCAGCGATTCTTAGTGTCCCGAATGACCATCAGCACACAAAGCAGCTTTCCAGATGGTGCACACTCGTCCTTGTAGATGGCTTTGGATGTTAACATGAAGTGCTTGCGATATTGTGGCGAAGAGCATATTTTCACGACAGTCGCTCGCAGCTGAAATGAGTGAAGATGAGAAACAGGTAGACCCAAAGAATGATTTACTCACCTTGCCGAGAGCGGAGAATTTCTCAAATTCACTCCAATGAGCATCGCGGAATGCTCCGATTTTCCCAAAGAGACAACCTAGTTGATTCGCCAGTTTGGCCCAAATCAACCGTGTAAACCGTGTGTATACGTGTAGTATATCGTGCATGCAAGTCTGTACACTACATGCACACATACACGGTTTTTACCGTGTATAACCGGTTACACACGGAAACAGTTGGAGCCTCAGTACAATTCATCAGAGAGATGCTGATCATCCAAACCCGGGTTCCAAATCGTACGACGGAACACTGCAGAAACGCGACGCGATTTCCCACTCGCTCCCAGGAAGATGGCTCAAATCACAGAAAGTTCCATAAGGCATATCAACGGAAGCAGATCGGTCAGCGGGTTCCCTCGTGTCTCGTTGCCGTACACGAGCCTGACGTGGCCTTCACAGGGCCTCTACCTCTACCTCTTCCGTCTCCGACTCACTACCACCCGAAGCAGCCATGCTCAAAATGTTACGATGCCTTTGCGGGCGAAAGCCTCCTGTTGCTGATGGACCCGCTCATCCTTTGCAAATCCCTGCCGCGCTGCCCACCAACACACGTACACATCCGTTCCACTGGCTCCTTACTATAGCTGAGCTCGTTTGCGACAGAGAATCATCTAATCACATCGTCCGCGAAAGGGGACCCACCTTCGAATTCGGTTCCTTCCCCGGTCCCAGAATATATTAGGACCCTGAAGGCAGGGTTCATTCTTCTGGCAAGCAAGACCGAGCCTCTCCTCGGTGGGACCCCGTTCAAGATCCCAATCGGTGTCTTGAATGCATTCCTCGACCTGGCCGTTGTACGTCTTCATGTGACCTTTGTGTGGATGAGAACTGATCGAACTTCCAATGACACAGACCATTTCGGACAACAAGAGCGCTGTTGAAGCCCAGCTTCAGCAGCTCACACGGACAATCGAGGTCATTAACAAGGCTATGGACACGGCGACGTCTGTGGACGCGAAGGAAAGAGCGAGGAAGTTTTCTGAGTGTGTGATATATATCCAGATCTTTTCGCCGCGTAAATGGTGACCACCTTGCCCAGATTTCTCACGGCTGAGATGTCGGAATTTGAGGCGCTTCAGCGACGGCCACGTTTCGCAAAAATACTCCAAAGCGAGGAGGATGCCAAGACCATCGAGGTCTCCCTCAAGCGAATCAATGGTCAACTTCAGATTTTCCAGGTATGCATCGTGTCGGTGTTTGTATGCGAGTACTTATTATTTAATATTAACAACTTAAATCACAGCTCGATGTCATGACTTCGATCGAAAGATTGGAGTTTACGAATCGCATGGAGGCCGGTGAGCAGCGGTCAAGGCCAGGAGGCTCTATAGTCTGACTCCTTGGTCAAGTTCTTGACAAATTGCATCGCGCAGCGGCGAGTGACGCGTCTCACGACGCGGGGGAGAGATTTCCTCCGCCTCGCTGTCACCCCGCGACTCGGACGGATATTCTGGCCGACCTACATGACTGGGCATTGGAAGATGATCCGAGGAGCCGAATCCTTTGGCTACACGGCCCGGCTGGTGCTGGGAAATCTGCCGTTGCTCAAACTCTTTGTCAAAACCTGGAGGCAGAAGGCCACCTGGGTGCGAGCTTTTTCTTTAAGCGGGGACATTCAACTCGGGGCCATGCCACGAAATTGTTCCCTACGATCACATATCATCTCGCCCTTGTCCTTCCCGAATTCAAGACTGCCATTATGGGCATGGATAATGAACCAGCCGCATTGGACAAGTCCCTCTCCGTACAGCTTGAGAGACTTGTAATGGCACCACTGCAGCGTCTCGTTCCCACGAGGACTATGGCTATTGTCATTGATGGCCTGGATGAATGCGAGGGCGAAAATGTTCAACAGGAAATCATCGAGCTCATCGGAAAGGCCGTCACGCAGTTACACTGCCCTCTTCGCTTTCTGATTGTCAGCAGACCGGAGTCGCACATCAGCCAAATTTTCGGCCAACCGTCCTTTGATGATCTGCATCGCAAATTCAATATTCATCAATCGTTTGACGACATCCGAGCCTATCTAGACTCGGAGTTCACGCGGATCCATCGAGACCATGAAACCATGGTCGATGTTGCAAGTCCCTGGCCATCACAAACAGATGTCGAACATCTCGTCGACAAATCGTCCGGATATTTCATCTATGCAGCAACTGTTATCAAATTCATTGACGACCCCGACTTCCGTCCAACGGAACGTCTTGAAATCGTTATGGGCATCGCAGAACCTGAGAACGGATCACCCTTCTCCGCGCTTGATCAGCTCTATGTTCAGATTCTGGAGGCCGTACCTGGAAGGCGTCAACTTCTCCGGATTTTATCCGTCCTTGCCGCCAACTTAATTCTGTCATTATTGCACATTGAACAGCTCCTTGGCATGAAGACCGGGGATGTTCGATTGGCATTACGTCGAGCGTGCTCTGTAGTAGATGTCCCATTGGATTCCCAAGGCTGCCTCACTACACATCATGCTTCGTTCTTGGACTTCCTCAATGAACAAAAACGATCGCGTGTTTTCTTCACCGGCGTCCGCAGCATTCACCACCAGAAACTGGCAGTAGATATTCTGCAGGCATTTTCTTACACGAACGATGATCCGTCTGTGAACGCCATTGGCCATGTCGCCTGGTAAAATCCATTGAAAACGGAAGCCTATATAACTAACGATGTTACAGGGAACTTGATCCACTAATTGTCACGTCCGCTCAGCCATCGAGGGAGATCTTTGACCTTTTACGTTGCTTCAACCCAGATTTCGTTTTTAACGGTGCATATAAGAACCCGGATCGCATCCGGAATTGGGCATTCGAGATGCAGGAAGCAGAGCTATCACTGCCAGAAGACCTAATCCAACTATCGGAAGACTACCACTTCATGGATCGCTGTGATGAGATTTGGTCTCAAGCTACCAAGGAAAAGACCAGAATGGAAGGGGAAATACATGATGTCGTGACCCAGACGTCGCCAGAGCTGATTCGGATTTTCCATGCATACCCACTACTCTATGATGTCAAGTGGGGTCAAGGTCCAATTCTGTATAAAATTCGCCAGGTTCTAGATCTCTCATGGGACAAACTGAGGGCCATTATCTGTCCTCTTCGGGAATCCGTCGGCGACAACGGAGAAGAGCTGGAAAGGCTCTTTGTATCGGTGTCCCATCGGACGCGCATTCGCCAGCTCCACCCGGATCCAGATCTACACAACTTGACTGCTGGCGCTATGGCGGTAATGATGAAGCTCACTACTTACCAACTACCCAGACAGCTCCGGTGCGCATTGTCATTGAAGAGTGGTTTGTGTACCTGATAGAATCCCACATTTAGTGGTACTGCGCCTTTCTGGGGTTGTGTTCTCAGATCTTGCCCCCCGTGTCCTGAGCTTCTCCAGACTCTGAGTGAAGCTGAAGAGGCATCTGCAATCAGTGATCCTAGACGGCCATATAACAAGGGGAATGTCCATAACGTGATTGAATGGCTGAAGGTGAATTCCGAAAGCAGTAATACCTTGTGGATTGATGTGAATCTTTTGGGCTTAGACTTTTCCTGACCCTTCATGGGATCTCATAGCCCGCATCCAAGATCTTTTGCCCGAAAGTGCCAACAAATACCAGGATGTGGACGACAATCCTGAAGAGATCTGGGACAATTGGAAACAGTGGACTGGGTGGTGAGTGAATACCGGCGCACATTAAATTGTTGAGAGCTGTGTTGAACTATGAGGAATCCATCCCCTATATCTGAGGCGTTCATCTGTGAGATACAAGGGTGATATAGGCCATTGTAGTACGTAGCGTCCAGACTCCAGACGTCCCCTTGACTCAAACCCTCGTCACTCGGCCGCATCTTGGTCTGCCTTCAAACGGCGTGTAAAGGTTGTATATCTATCCTGCAATTGTTTCGGAAATTTCGGCATGGACAATGGCGGGGCAGGTAAATATCGTCCAGATATTGTCTTTGTCATCACGTGTGCGAGATTTGAGGGCGATCCGTCATTTTGTTGTTTCGCTCACTGGACACGAGATACGCCACCCCGCGCGTGGGCGGGCCACCACAAGGTAAGTCGTCGAGTACACGCTGGTTCCCAAGCAGGCTGGTGCAGATGATGACAATACAAATCAATCCACAAGATCATGAATTGGATCTTACGATGTGCCTCGAGTCGAACAGAGTTGCTCGTACATTTCGGCACTCAAGCTTTACGCGTCGAGGATGTGGCGCGCGCTACGGGTTGTTCTTCACTTTCTGGCGGTTGATAAAGTACGTGCCTTGCATATACAAGATTAGACGGTGAGATTTTTGTATGAAGGTTGGATGAGGGTGCCGCGCGCTGGACAGCATGCTGTCTTGTCGAATGGAAAAAGCGACGGCAGGCGAAACACATGGAAATTTCCACTGCACTAGAGTATATTTCCCGCAGAGCTCGCGCTGAAGGGGAAGAACAGAACACAATATGTGCATGCGTCTCAGGGTTCGCGGAATGGGATCTCGAGCATGGGACACATACACATACGATGCGCGCTTGACATGCGCTCGCAGAACCGGGTTGGCGAAGCAAAACATGAGTAAACGACTGAGAGTCTAGAGAGAAGTGTTCTGCATCAGGAATGGCCTTCTGGCGGCGACAGACAGGGCCTGTCTGCCACAGACTTGAGTGTCTGACACAGACCACTGCAGACTTACAGACACCTACAGACATGGTTACGTTCCTTCAGACCGCCTACAGACATCTCACAGTGCCCCATTCCTTAGTTCATCACGCCATCTCGCTTAGAACACTGATGGCTTCCTAAAGGAGCTGGTCAATTGTCGACTTCTCTATTGCCCTGAAATTCTTGGCACCGTTGCCGCTGACACGCGCTCTCGGTTGATCTTGACTTAGCTTGACTTAGCACTTTTTTCAACGGGCATTTTGACTGTCTAGGCGGGGCCTCATAGAGTCATAAGGCCTCACACTTCCATCGGCAAATTTTGATTCTTCCCTTTTCTCCCCCACATCGACTCCACCATGTCTTCTTTGCCTCTTCTCAAAATAGATCACAGTGGAGGGCCAGCGTTGGTGTATTGTGACTTCAGATGCTCTTCATCCTTTGGAATGTCACTAATACTTATTCTATACAGCCAAACTCCCGTTGCACCG
Source organism: Mycena galopus ATCC 62051 (assembly GCA_014925785.1). Taxonomy (NCBI): domain Eukaryota; kingdom Fungi; phylum Basidiomycota; class Agaricomycetes; order Agaricales; family Mycenaceae; genus Mycena; species Mycena galopus. The sequence goes on from WIQG01000027.1 coordinate 859,374, forward strand.
ACGACACTGGTTTAAATATTCAAGTTTTTCACTCAAGTTTTGAGTGAAAATATATTTCAGTTTTTCACGCTTGTTTTCACCGGAAATATTTCGAGTTTTTCACGTCGATTTACAGCACAAACTAGATTGAAAATGAATATAAAAAACTCGAAATAATATTCATAACTTTGTTTGAAGATTCACATCAATGTTTCACCCCTTTTCAAGAGCCTAAATAACAGTGAAAAACTCAAAACAATTTTCACTGCAATTTCAACTCAAAAACAATGTACTAAACTAGTAAGAAAATGTGGTGTAAAACTTGAAACATTTTCAGTGAAAAAGATCCTGAAAATTGAGGTTCAAAACTTGAATGAAAGGTGATGAGTTTATTTTGAAAAGTAATACCAATATTTCACCCAGTTTCAAGGCCCTGAATGATGGTGAAAAATTCAAAACAAACTTTACTGTAATTTCAGCTCCAAACAGAGCACAAAAACTTGTGAAAAATCTCCAGGAAGACTGGTGTAAAACTTGCAATACAACATTCAAGTTTTTCACCCCCCTACAAAGGCAGTTTATTCAAGAATTTTCACGAAAAGATATGGCAAGTAAGATTCACAATTTACATGTTAGTTTCAGCTCTAAACTTGGGTGAAAAACTTGAAACATTTTCAACAACACTTTCCCTTGAAAACAAGGTGAAAATTTTGAAATAATGTTCCTATGTTTCACTGGAACTTTACAGCTTTTGTGGAACATAGGGCAGGCACATTTTTTTGTGTTTTCGCCAGGAACACTCTCCTGAGCTCAATTCTAGTTGGATTCTCTTGAGACTGAGTGTGTTAGAATCACATTCAAAATCCGCAGTCGCCACAACACCGGTATTTTTTGATATCCTTACATAATAGAATTCTCACCAAAAATTCTTGGTTTCCGCTAGGAACACTGTAGCAATAGGAGTAGTGCACCGATTGAGCTAATTCTTGGATATGTTATGTATCACATGTGGTACTAGTCAAGGCCACTCTCACATATTTAATCTAGCCATATATCCTCATTTGGCACACATTTTTGTGAGGTACATATTTACACATCATGATAAATGAAGGTATATACCACCATTTGGTGGTGGTAACATTGTAAGATGGTACAGTTGACTAGTACCACATGTGATACATAACATATCTAAGAATTAAATCGGCCACAATGAGGATTGGATTTAAATTGAGATGGGTGAAATCGGCTTGGATTTGTGACTTGTGGGTCAGAACCCATGTATTTGGCATCCCAGGCATCCATCAACCTACTCATTATCAAAATACATTGACATTCAGCCGTGCACAGTCAACCTCTTAGCTGAAATTCCCTTGGAAATCCAGTTTTTATGGTCGGATTAAATTTATGAGTGGCCAAATCAACTTGGATTTGTGATTTCGGGATCAGAACCCATGCATTTGCAACCCAGGAATCTGTCGGCCAACTTGTTGTCAAAATCCATTCACATTCGATGCTATGCAGTCAACATCATTGGGAAAATTCCGGCAGAATCCTGTTTTCAGGATTGGATTAAATTTGCAACCAGCTGAAACAGCTTGGATTTGTGATTTGTGGGTCAAAACCCATGCATTTGCAACCCAGGGATCCTTCGGCCAACTTGTTGTCAGAATCCATTCAGATTCGACCCTACACAGTTGACACCATTGCCGAAATTCCCTGGAATCCTGTTTTCACGGTAGGATTAAATTAGATTAAATTCGTGAGCAGCCGAATGAGCTTGGATTTGTGATTTGTGGCTCAGAAACCATGCATTTGCATCCCAGGAAGCCGTCAGCCAACTTGTTTTCAAAGTCCATTTACATTTGGCCCGACGTAGTCAACATCATTACCAAAATTCGGATTGAATTCGTGGCAGGCCAAATCAGCTAGGATTTGTGAATTGTGAGTCAGGAGCCATGCATTTGCAATCCAGGAATCCAGCAGCTAACTTGTTATTAAAATCCATTCACATTCACCCCTACGCAGTCAACATCACTGCCAAGATCACACTGGAATCCTGTTTTCAGGATTGGATTGAATTTGCAACCAGCTGAATCAGCTTGGATTTGTGATTTTTGGGGCAAAATTCATGGATTTACAACCCAGGAACCTGTCAGCCAACTTGTTGTCAAAATCCATTCAGATTTGACCCTCCACAGTCAACATCATTGCCAAAATTCCCCTGGAATCCTGTTTTCAGCCTCATGTTAAATTCGTGACCGGCTGAACTAGCTTGGATTCGTGATTTGTGCATCAGAATCCATGCATTTGCAATCCAGGCATTCGTCAGCCGACCCTTTGTCAAAATCCATTCACATTCGACCCTACACAGTCAACATCACTGTCAAAATTCCCTCAGAATCCTGTTTTCAGGGTCAGATTAAATTTGCTATGAGCTGAATCAGCTTGAATTTGTGATTTGCGAAGCAGAACCCATGCATTTGCGACCCAGGACTCTGTCGGCCGACTTTTTGTCAAAATCCAGTCACATTCGACCCTGCTCAGTCAACATCATTGCCGAAATTCCCCCGGAATCCAGTTTTCAACATCAGATTAAATTTGCAACCAGCTGAATCAGTGTGGATTTGTGATTCATGGTTCAGACCCTATGCATTTGCGACCCGGGAATCCGTGGGCCTACTTGTTGTCAAAATCCATCCAGATTCAACCCTACACAGTCAACATCCTTGCCGACATTCTGCTGGAATCTTGTTTTCACATGGATTAAATTCGCAACCAGCTGAATAAGGTCGAATTTGTGATTTGTGCCTGATGACCCATGCATTTGCATCCCAAGAATCCATCTAGCGACTCAGCAGCAAAATCCATTCACATTCGACCCTATGCAGTCAATATCACTGTCACAATTCCCCCGGAATCCTATTTTCAGAGGTCGGATTAAATTTACGACCAGCCGAATGGAGTTGGATTTTTTATTTGTGAGTCACAAGCCATGCATTGGCATCCCAAGAATCCATCTAGCCACCCAGCAGCAAAATCCATTCACATTTGACCCTACCCAATCAACATCACTGCCAAAATTCCCCTGGAATCCTGTTTTCACGGTTGGATTATATTCACGACTAGCCAAATGAGGTTGGATTTTTTGTTTGTGAGTCACAAGCCATGCATTGGCATCCCAGGAATCCATCTTGCCACCCAGAAAACAGGATTCCGCAGAAATTTCAGCAATAATGTTGACTGGCCAGGGCTGAATGTCAATGGACTTTGCTGCTTAGTGGTTAACATGGATTTCTGGGATGCAAATCCATGGGTTCTGACCCACAAATAAAAAATCCCAGCTAATTAGACTGGTCGTGAATTTAATCCGAGGCTAAAAACAGGATTCTGGGTGAATTTTGGCACTGATGTGGACTGCGTAGGGTCAAGTGCAAACGAATTTTGACAATGACTCTGGTGGCGTATTCCAGGGATGCAAATGCATGGCTTCTGACTCTTCAATCACAAATCCAAGCTAATTCGGTCAGCTGTGAATCTAATCCGACCCTGAAAACAGGATTCCAAGGGAATTTTGGCAATGATGTGGATTGTGTAGGGCCTAATGCGAATGGATTTTGCTGCTGGGTGTCTAGAAGGATTCCTGGGATGCCAATCCATAGCTTGTGACTCACAAATAAAAAATCCACGTTGATACGGCCTGTTGTAAATTTAATCTGCCCTTGAGAACAGGATCCAGGGGAATTTTGGCAATGATGTTGACTGCCCAGGCCTGAATGGGAGTGGATTTTGCTGCTGGGTGGCTAGATGGATTCCTGGGATGCCAATCCATTGATTCTGTCTCACAAATCTCACATCCAAGCTGATTCGGCCTGTCACAGGGTTTATTCCGAGACTGAAAACAGGATTCCGGGGGAATTTGGGCAATGATGTTGACTGCATAAGGTTGGATGTAAATGGATTTTGCTGCTGGGATGTTGGATGGATTCCAGGGATGAAAATGCATGGGTTATGAGGCATAAATCACAAATTCAAGCTTATTTGGCTGGTTGTGAATTTAATCCGACTGAGAAAACAGAATTCTGGGGGATTTTCAGCTCGAATCTGGATGGATTCTGACAAAAGGTCGGCCGACGGACTCCTGGGTCACAAATGAATGGGTTCTGACCCATAAATCACAAATCCAAGCTGATTCAGCCGGTCATAAATTTCGGCAATGATGTCGACTACATAGGGCTAGCACTGTCTTTGAATGGATTTTCCTGCTGAGTAGCTAAATGGATTCCTCGGATGCAAATGTTTAGCATCTGTCTCACAAATCTCGAATCCAAGGTGATTCAGTCAGTTGCGAATTTAATCAGACCCTGAAAACACGATTCCGGGGGATTTTGGCAATGATGTTAACTGCGTAGGGATAAATGTAAATGGATTTGGACAACAAATTGGCCAACGGATTCCTTGGTCGCAAATATGTTGGTTCTGACACACAGATCACAAATCCAAGCTGATTCACCTGGTTGTGAATTTAATCCGACCCTGAAAATAGATAGGACGCCGGGAGAATTTCGGTAATGACGTTGACTGCATAGGCTCAAATGTAAATGGATTTTGACAACCAGTTGGGTGACATATTCCTGGGATTCAAATGCCTGGGTTCTGATGCACAAATCACAAATCCAAGCTAGTTCAGCAGGTCGCAAATTTAATCCAAGGATGAAAACAAGATTCTGGGGCAATTTCAGAAATGATGTTAACTGTCAGTGGAATGTAAATGGATTTTGCGGGTGGGTGGCTACATTGATTCCTGGGATACCAATGCATGACCCTTGAGTCACAAATCACAAATCCAAGCTCATTCAGTCAGTCACGAATTTAATTCAACCCCCAAAACAGGATTCCAGGGGAATTTTGGCAATGATGTTAACTGCATATGGCCGAATGTGAGTGGATTTTGTTCCTGAGTGGCTAAGATGGATTCCTGGGATACAAATGAATGGGTTGTGACCCAAAAATAAAAAATCCTCGCTAATTCGGCTGGTCTTGAATTAAATCAGAGGCTAAAAACAGGATTCTGGGGGAATTTCAGCAATGATATTGACTGCACGGGGCTGAATGTTAATGCATTTTTCTGCTGGGTGGCAAGATGGATTCCTGGGATGCCAATGCATGGCTTGTGACTCACAAACAAAAAATCCAACCTCATTTGGCTGGTCGTGAATATAATCCAACCGTGAAAACAGGATTCCAGGGGAATTTTGGCAGTGATGTTGATTGGGTAGGGTCAAATGTGAATGGATTTTGCTGCTGGGTGGCTAGATGGATTCTTGGGATGCCAATGCATGGCTTGTGACTCACAAATAAAAAATCCAACTCCATTCGGCTGGTCGTAAATTTAATCCGACCTCTGAAAATAGGATTCCGGGGGAATTGTGACAGTGATATTGACTGCATAGGGTCGAATGTGAATGGATTTTGCTGCTGAGTCGCTAGATGGATTCTTGGGATGCAAATGCATGGGTCATCAGGCACAAATCACAAATTCGACCTTATTCAGCTGGTTGCGAATTTAATCCATGTGAAAACAAGATTCCAGCAGAATGTCGGCAAGGATGTTGACTGTGTAGGGTTGAATCTGGATGGATTTTGACAACAAGTAGGCCCACGGATTCCCGGGTCGCAAATGCATAGGGTCTGAACCATGAATCACAAATCCACACTGATTCAGCTGGTTGCAAATTTAATCTGATGTTGAAAACTGGATTCCGGGGGAATTTCGGCAATGATGTTGACTGAGCAGGGTCGAATGTGACTGGATTTTGACAAAAAGTCGGCCGACAGAGTCCTGGGTCGCAAATGCATGGGTTCTGCTTCGCAAATCACAAATTCAAGCTGATTCAGCTCATAGCAAATTTAATCTGACCCTGAAAACAGGATTCTGAGGGAATTTTGACAGTGATGTTGACTGTGTAGGGTCGAATGTGAATGGATTTTGACAAAGGGTCGGCTGACGAATGCCTGGATTGCAAATGCATGGATTCTGATGCACAAATCACGAATCCAAGCTAGTTCAGCCGGTCACGAATTTAACATGAGGCTGAAAACAGGATTCCAGGGGAATTTTGGCAATGATGTTGACTGTGGAGGGTCAAATCTGAATGGATTTTGACAACAAGTTGGCTGACAGGTTCCTGGGTTGTAAATCCATGAATTTTGCCCCAAAAATCACAAATCCAAGCTGATTCAGCTGGTTGCAAATTCAATCCAATCCTGAAAACAGGATTCCAGTGTGATCTTGGCAGTGATGTTGACTGCGTAGGGGTGAATGTGAATGGATTTTAATAACAAGTTAGCTGCTGGATTCCTGGATTGCAAATGCATGGCTCCTGACTCACAATTCACAAATCCTAGCTGATTTGGCCTGCCACGAATTCAATCCGAATTTTGGTAATGATTGTCAGGGGAACCGCCCGTCCGTCCGTCCATCCGTCCGTCCGTCCGGCTCCGGCCCATCGCACTGCCCCGCTTCCTCGTCCGATCCTTCGTCCGGCCTCCGGACTCGCACCCCAGCCTGCGCCTCCATCCGGAACGTCACCTCCCGTCCCTCCGGACTCTGTTCCCTTCTGTCCGTCCGGCCGCTCTCACTGGCACGTGCTGTGTGATCAAGCTCGAGACCTCTGCCGATCCCTCCGGACACGTGCTACTGGCTAGTACTTAAAAAACCTCGCCTAGCGTGAGAATCCTCATCCTTTCTTCTCTTCGGATTCTCCCGCTAGGTGCGTATTCTAGAAACCTGTATTTAGTACCATTCAATTGAGTTGCTTCGGATTCTCCCGCTAGTCTCCCGCGCTCTGCGCCGAGCTGAGGTTGCCCTTACAGCAGAAGAAAGGATCTAAGGGATCAACTGGTCAAGATTGCGAAGTTCGGTGTAGACTCGGACTCGGACTGCTACGCTAGCGCTCCGGCCTCCCCGACTTCCAACCTCGACCCCTCCTCCTTGATGGACGCTCCGACGCCCGGAAGCGGGTCCGCGCCACCCGAGCTCCCGGATGTTTACATCCCGGAACCGGCTGCCGACCCCGAATCCCGGCTGACCGCGGTCGAAGGCTCTCTCGCAAACATCGAAGCCCTACTCCTCCGCGTTTTACACAACAACCAAAATCCACCCGCGACTGCCCCCGTCCCTGCCGCTCCGGCTCCGGCGGTGGGTCCAGACTTTACCACCCTCACCCCCGCAGCAAAATCGGTTCTCCGACCGAACCCCCCGGCCGTCTTCGACGGCGACCGGACCCAAGGACGGATGTTCCTCCACTCCGTCCTCACATACCTCCGACTGGTTCCGGAAGCCTTCATGGTCCACGGACAGCTCGTCGAGGAAAAACTCGTGCGGTACGCCATGTCCTTTATGGCGCGAGACGCGGCCGGACGATGGGCCGAACGACAGTCCGCAATCGTTCCGTTCCCATTCCCGTCCTGGGCGGAATTCAAGTCCGAGTTCCGGCTCCGGTTCGTCGAAGAAAACGAGCAAGACCAAGCTCTCCTCCGGCTGGAGACCCACAGCTACTACCAGGGCTCCCGCGACGTTTACCGGTACACGGACGACTTCGAGGAACTCACCGCCACGGCCGGGTACACGGATCCGCTAGTCCGCGTCACCAAGTACCGAGCGGGGCTCGACCCGAGGATCAACGCAGCGATCACCACGTCCGGAACCGCTCCGGCGCTGCTAGACTACGCCGGATGGCGTCTCCGCGCCTTCCGTCAGTACGACGCCCTCGCCCGCGTCCGAGCGGGAGCACCTCCGACTCGCGCCCCGGCTCCGGCCGCACGCCCTCGCACTGGGACGTTCCTCCCAGTCCCCTCCTTCACGCCTGCTCCCAAAGCCGCGCCGGCGCCCGCCCTTCCGCCTGGCATTCCGATGGAAGTTGACCGGACCCGCGCGCGCTTCGCACCGCGCGCTTGCTTCCGCTGCGGTGCGTCCGGACACCTCGCCCGAGACTGCCCGACTCCCTCGGACGTCCGGCACGCAGACGTCCTGGACGAGGTCGTCCGTCAACTCGGAGACGACCTCCTCGGAGAGCTCTTCGCGCGCCTCTCTACTACCGCCGGGCTTCCGACCGAGCCGGACGCCGGAGACGCGGAGCCGGAGGGTTTTCCGGACGCGGTCGAGTGAGCGGTGCGCCCTCGGTCGCGTCCCCTAATCGTTACTCCTGCCTGTACAAAGATATACCCAATAAATCAGCAGTTGAAACGAAAGACGCACCCCCTGCTCCGGTTTCCGCCCCCCGGCCGGAGCCCCCTATTCCCGCCCCGGAGGCAAAAACCCCTTCCATTCCCCGCGTCCACCGTCCGAGATGGGAACGCAAACTGCCCCGGCAGTACGTTATTGATTCCGTGGAGGGCCGGAACTCCCTGCACATTCCGTTAGAGATGCAGTCGGTAGAAACCGCGGCTAAGGTGTCCGTGAAAGGTCTGGTCGACTGCGGAGCGACCGGAGACTTCATTGACTCGGAGTACGTGATCTCCCGCAACCTTCCCGTCCGGAAGCTCTCCCAGCCTATCCCGGTCCTCAACGTCGACGGCACACCCAATGCATCCGGAGGCATTACGGGCGTAGTCGATATGGTCGTCAACTACAAGGGTCACTCGGAACGCATCCAACTCGCCGTGACGCGGCTCGGGAAGCAGCACGTCATCCTCGGTTACTCCTGGCTTCAGAAACACAACCCGGAGATCGACTGGGAAACCAAGGAAGTCCGGATGACCCGCTGCCCGACCAGCTGCAGCACCTGCCGAGACGAGCTTCGCGCCGTCCGTCGCAGCGCGAAGATCTCCGCCGCGATCCTCCGACAGCTCCGCGAAGGTCCCGTCCCGTCTATCTGTGCCATCGACTCGGAGGAGTGGTACGGAGACGACGGGTACGATCCGGATGGCGACGGAGACGACTGTCCGGACCTCACTCCGGACCCGGACGAAGACGACGATGACGAGCTAGAAGAAGGCGACCGGATCCTCTACACCGCGTTCGCTCCGGCCGAGGAAATCCGCGCCGGGAGCACCGTCTCCCAACGGCTCGCGGAGGCCTTCGCCCGGAACTCGGCCCCGCCTGGGACCTCGGTTCCGACCTGGGTCGAAGACTTCTCCGACGTCTTTGACAAGGAGTCGTTCGACGCGTTACCGGAGCGCCGGACGTGGGACCACGCCATCGAACTCGTCCCGGACGCAAAGCCGGCCAACTGCAAGGTCTACCCGATCTCCCCCCTCGAGCAGAAGGAACTCGACGCGTTCATCGAGGATGGGCTGAGCACCGGCCGGATCCGTCCGTCCAAGTCCCCGATGGCGTCTCCGGTCTTCTTCATCAAGAAGAAGGACGGAAGCCTCCGGTTCGTCCAGGACTACCGAGCGCTCAACGCGATGACCGTGAAGAACCGATACCCGCTCCCGCTGATTAACGACCTCATTAACCGCCTAAAGGGAGCCCGGTTCTTCACAAAACTCGACGTCCGGTGGGGCTTCAACAACGTCCGGATCCGGGGAGGCGACGAGTGGAAGGCCGCGTTCCGTACCAACCGAGGACTCTTCGAGCCCCTGGTGATGTACTTCGGCCTCACCAACTCCCCGGCCACGTTCCAGACGATGATGAACGACATCTTCCAAGACCTCATCCTGTCCGGAGACGTCATGGTATACCTTGACGACATCCTCATCGCTCACTCCGATCTCGCGCGCCACCGAGAGATCGTCCGAGAAGTCCTCCGGCGGCTCCGGGCGCACAAGCTTTACCTCCGGCCGGAGAAGTGCGAGTTCGAGAAGTCGTCGATCGAGTACCTCGGCGTCATCATCTCGCACAACCACGTCGAGATGGACCCGGTCAAGGTCGCCGGAGTCGCCGCCTGGCCGGCTCCGGAGAACCGGAAGGACGTGCAGCAGTTCCTCGGCTTCACGAACTTCTACCGGAGATTCATCCGGGCTTTCTCGGACATCGCGCGGCCCCTCTTCGACCTCACCAAGAAGAGCGTCGCTTGGACCTGGACCGCTGCCGCGGCTGCCGCCTTCCAAGCCCTCAAGGATGCGGTAACCGCGGAGCCCGTCTTGGTCCTGCCCGACGAGTCGCGTCCATACCGGGTCGAGGCGGACAGCTCCGACTACGCCACCGGAGCCGTCCTGTCTCAGCCGGACGCGAACGGGAAGTGGCATCCGGTCGCGTTTTACTCCAAAAGTCTGAGTGACGTCCAGCGCAACTACGAGATCCATGACAAGGAGATGCTTGCGATCATCCGGGCCTTAGAGGAGTGGCGACACTTCCTCGAAGGTACGCAGCACCCGGTCGAGATCTGGACGGACCACAAAAACTTGGAGTACTTCCGGAAGGCGCAGAACTTGAACCGGAGGCAGGCGCGGTGGTCCCTGTACCTGTCCCGGTTTGACTTCGCGCTCCACCACCAGCCCGGACGCCTCATGGGCCGTCCGGACGCGCTGTCCCGCCGTCCGGACCACGGAGTGGGCTCGGACAACACGGACGTTACCCTTCTTCGCCCGGACTTGTTCCACGTCCGCGCACTGGAAGGTGTCGTGGTGGCCGGACCCGAGGTCCCCCTCCTTCGTGACGTCCGGGAGGCCTTCACGGGTGAGCCGGACCTTGAGGACCCCGTCGCGCTTGTCGCGCGAGAACTCCTCAAGAACCGGAACGTCCGCCCCCCCCGGTCGTCCGAGTGGCGTGTCGCAGAAGGGCTCCTTTACTACCGCGGTAAGGTCGTCGTACCGCGGAATAAGGACCTCCGGCGCCGAATCATCGCCCTGCACCACGACACCCGGGTCGCCGGACACGCCGGACGCTTCAAAACCCTCGAGCTCATCTCCCGGAATTACTGGTGGCCCCAGCTGTCCCGTCACGTCGGCCAATACGTCCGGACCTGCGATCCATGCAACCGGACGAAGGCGCTTCGGAAGCTGCCCCACGGAGAGCTCCACCCGACCGAAATCCCGGAAGAACGTTGGGACACCATCTCGGTGGACTTCATCGTCGAGCTCCCAGACGCGCACGGGTTCGACGCGGTCATGGTCGTAGTCGACGTCCTGGGTAAGCGGGCCCATTTCAACGAGTGCCACACCGGCCTTGGCGCGGTCGGAGCCGCTCGGCTCTACTACCGGAACGTCTGGAGGCACCACGGAACCCCCCGGAAATACATCTCCGACCGTGGGCCGCAGTTCGTCGCGGAGTTCACCACGGAACTGTGGCGCCTCATCGGGATAGAACCAGCGACCTCCACCGCCTACCACCCGCAGACCGATGGCCAGACCGAACGCGTCAATGAGGAACTCGAGCAGTTCGTCCGGATCTTCACGAACTACAAACAAGACGACTGGGACGAGCTCCTCCCGGCCGCGGAGTTCGCGTACAACAACCACGTCCACTCCTCGACGCAGCAAGTCCCGTTCATGACGGACACCGGAAGGCTCCCCCGGATGGGATTTGAGCCCAACGGACTGCGCTCGAACGTGGAATCCGCGAACGAGTTCCGCGACCGGATCGCGTCCGGAGTCTCGGAAGCCAAGGCCGCGCTCGTTAAGGCCAAAGACGAGTTCAAGCTGTACTACGATCGCCGACGCACGCCCGCCCCGGAGATCAAAGTAGGCGACCGAGTCTGGCTAGACGCCTCCGACATCCGGACGACCCGTCCGTCCGTCAAATTCGCGGACAAACGCCTCGGCCCCTTCAAGGTCGTGAAGGTTGTCGGAAAGGGTGCGTACAAGCTCGAGCTCCCCCCCCGGTACTCCCAGCTCCACCCGGTCTTTCCGGTGGTGAAACTCCAGCTCGCGGAACCGGACCCGTTCCCCGGACGCCCCCGGAACGACGAACCCCCACCCGTCCTTCAGACGGACGACGACGTTCAATGGGAGGTCGAGGAGATCCTAGAAGCGAAGGTCCGTTATGGCAGCCTCTGGTACATGGTGCGGTGGAAAGGCTACGGCCCGGAACACAATAAATGGGTAAAGCACTCCGACGTCTTCGCTCGAGACGCCATCGAGGCCTACTATCGCCGCTACCCCAACGCCCCGCGCCGGATCGCCTCGGCCGCTTTCGACTCGCTCTCGTTCCGGAGGCGCGACGCCCAGGTCCGATTCATGCGTCGGGACGCCGCATTCCAAGGGGGGGGTGATGTCAGGGGAACCGCCCGTCCGTCCGTCCATCCGTCCGTCCGTCCGGCTCCGGCCCATCGCACTGCCCCGCTTCCTCGTCCGATCCTTCGTCCGGCCTCCGGACTCGCACCCCAGCCTGCGCCTCCATCCGGAACGTCACCTCCCGTCCCTCCGGACTCTGTTCCCTTCCGTCCGTCCGGCCGCTCTCACTGGCACGTGCTGTGTGATCAAGCTCGAGACCTCTGCCGATCCCTCCGGACACGTGCTACTGGCTAGTACTTAAAAAACCTCGCCTAGCGTGAGAATCCTCATCCTTTCTTCTCTTCGGATTCTCCCGCTAGGTGCGTATTCTAGAAACCTGTATTTAGTACCATTCAATTGAGTTGCTTCGGATTCTCCCGCTAGTCTCCCGCGCTCTGCGCCGAGCTGAGGTTGCCCTTACAATGATGTTGACTACGTCGGGCCAAATGTAAATGGACTTTGAAAACAAGTTGGCTGACGGCTTCCTGGGATGCAAATGCATGGTTTCTGAGCCACAAATCACAAATCCAAGCTCATTCGGCTGCTCACGAATTTAATCTAATTTAATCCTACCGTGAAAACAGGATTCCAGGGAATTTCGGCAATGGTGTCAACTGTGTAGGGTCGAATCTGAATGGATTCTGACAACAAGTTGGCCGAAGGATCCCTGGGTTGCAAATGCATGGGTTTTGACCCACAAATCACAAATCCAAGCTGTTTCAGCTGGTTGCAAATTTAATCCAATCCTGAAAACAGGATTCTGCCGGAATTTTCCCAATGATGTTGACTGCATAGCATCGAATGTGAATGGATTTTGACAACAAGTTGGCCGACAGATTCCTGGGTTGCAAATGCATGGGTTCTGATCCCGAAATCACAAATCCAAGTTGATTTGGCCACTCATAAATTTAATCCGACCATAAAAACTGGATTTCCAAGGGAATTTCAGCTAAGAGGTTGACTGTGCACGGCTGAATGTCAATGTATTTTGATAATGAGTAGGTTGATGGATGCCTGGGATGCCAAATACATGGGTTCTGACCCACAAGTCACAAATCCAAGCCGATTTCACCCATCTCAATTTAAATCCAATCCTCATTGTGGCCGATTTAATTCTTAGATATGTTATGTATCACATGTGGTACTAGTCAACTGTACCATCTTACAATGTTACCACCACCAAATGGTGGTATATACCTTCATTTATCATGATGTGTAAATATGTACCTCACAAAAATGTGTGCCAAATGAGGATATATGGCTAGATTAAATATGTGAGAGTGGCCTTGACTAGTACCACATGTGATACATAACATATCCAAGAATTAGCTCAATCGGTGCACTACTCCTATTGCTACAGTGTTCCTAGCGGAAACCAAGAATTTTTGGTGAGAATTCTATTATGTAAGGATATCAAAAAATACCGGTGTTGTGGCGACTGCGGATTTTGAATGTGATTCTAACACACTCAGTCTCAAGAGAATCCAACTAGAATTGAGCTCAGGAGAGTGTTCCTGGCGAAAACACAAAAAAATGTGCCTGCCCTATGTTCCACAAAAGCTGTAAAGTTCCAGTGAAACATAGGAACATTATTTCAAAATTTTCACCTTGTTTTCAAGGGAAAGTGTTGTTGAAAATGTTTCAAGTTTTTCACCCAAGTTTAGAGCTGAAACTAACATGTAAATTGTGAATCTTACTTGCCATATCTTTTCGTGAAAATTCTTGAATAAACTGCCTTTGTAGGGGGGTGAAAAACTTGAATGTTGTATTGCAAGTTTTACACCAGTCTTCCTGGAGATTTTTCACAAGTTTTTGTGCTCTGTTTGGAGCTGAAATTACAGTAAAGTTTGTTTTGAATTTTTCACCATCATTCAGGGCCTTGAAACTGGGTGAAATATTGGTATTACTTTTCAAAATAAACTCATCACCTTTCATTCAAGTTTTGAACCTCAATTTTCAGGATCTTTTTCACTGAAAATGTTTCAAGTTTTACACCACATTTTCTTACTAGTTTAGTACATTGTTTTTGAGTTGAAATTGCAGTGAAAATTGTTTTGAGTTTTTCACTGTTATTTAGGCTCTTGAAAAGGGGTGAAACATTGATGTGAATCTTCAAACAAAGTTATGAATATTATTTCGAGTTTTTTATATTCATTTTCAATCTAGTTTGTGCTGAAAATCAAGCTGAAAAACTCGAAATATTTCCGGTGAAAAACTGACAAAAAATTTTGAAAGTTTTTTATTAGTTTTTGACCCCAAAAACTCAAATACTTCAACCAGTGCGAGTGCACTGATTTGTGTCGCAGTGCGGTCAGTCCATCGCCATTTACTTATTCTCCCTCGTCTAACATTCGTTCCAGCTGTCCGTGGTCACTGGCAACGAATTCTCCAGCAGGCGCTTTTTAGTTAGTCATAAATCATATTAGAATCTAGATATACTCGTATTTTAGTCTTTCCAATACAATTTTTTTGCATCCCTTATTTTCTGTGCATGGCCGAATGCGATGTTTCCGGAAGCAATCAGTACGTACGTATGTATTGCTCGTTCGCGTATTCACGCTAAGGCTCCAACCATTTAGTTTTCGTTTACGAAGTCCCGTAAACTAAACGGTAAACGGTTCATAAACATTTACAAACACTTACAAAATGTTTAAAAACGGATGAATTTGACGAAATATATTCATTGAGTGTGGAACGCAGGTAGGTGTGACGGGGTTGACTTGAATAAGTCAACCGGAAGGTAGCTTCTCTATTTTGACTTTTTTTGACTTCCACCCTTTTCACCTGCTGGTTCCGTGCATCCACAGGTGGGTATCAAGATGAGGTGTACTAATGTGGGACTGGGTGCGTGAATTTCCAAGTGCCCACACTGGAGATTCATAAGATTTAGATTTTTGAAGAATCAACACTGCATCGTCACTGCACACTTTCCATCGACATCGCTGGTGTGTCACAGCCGCCGGCAAGCTGAAGTCCGAGATGCCCGGAACCGACATTGAACCAACTGCGAGGCCAAACGTAGCATAGGACCAGCCTTAATTTAAGCTCAAGATGAAATTTAAACCATTGCTACACAATTTCCGACTCAAATTTGGTGGTGAGTTGAGCTGAATGGTCGGTTGAAAATCATCAAAAATATTACTGTTTAAACCGTTTTTAAACCGTTTTTTTACTGTTTACCAAGGTCCGTAAACTAAATGGATTATTAATCCGTTTACAAACGTTTAGAAAAGTTTGGAAACGAAAACGGTTGGAGCCTTAATTCACGCCATCTCATGCTGATTGATGTCGAAACATTGCAGCAATCAGACATCGGTCTGTAGGTCTGTGAATGTCTGTAGGTGTCTGTGGGTGGTCTGTCACAGACACGGCTGTCTGGTACAGACAGGGGGCAGTCTGTGGGTCTATATGGTCTGTAGTGTCTGGCACAGACACCTACAGACATCCGTTGTTTTCCAGATGTGCGTTCCCGTTGATAGTCTGATCTTGCGAAATTAGTTTTAATGAGGACGCGGAGGGCGCCAAGAGCGCTTTATGATGAGATGCAAGAATAGACCTTACGACCGCGCACAGGCAAAAGGAGTCCTCTAGAGTACCGAACGAAACGCCCAATTGAGAATCCAGTGAACAGCCAGATTGAATGAAGATCGGTCGGCACAGTTATACAGAGCCTAGTCTTGTCTCCGCCGTATATCGCGTTGCCGCCGATGAAGTCATTGCAGATCTGAAACAAGCCGGGGCGGCCTGCAGCCAATCATAATAGTCCTTAGGAAAGTTCGACGGCTTGGAGGTATTGAGAATCACTACAATGGTGGGGAAGACTGCAAGTACGCGGGCAACTCATTATAAAATAAAGACGTCCGAATGACGAGGAACATCCGCACGCAGCAAACAGACGTGGGACTAGGAAAATATGGACACCGTGTCCTGGCGCGGGGCGAGCAGACTACATATATAATATGGATTATGTATACGCTGAAAGTCATCTGCACGGGCACAGACTCGCGCCTGGCGTGGAACCGCCACATAGGTATAGTGCGTGCGTTCAGGGCATGGACTTGCGGGGCGCAGAGCGCTGCGATGGGGAGGAGATGCGGACGTGTGTGGAAGTGTAGACGCACCGTCCTAGGATCCTGTATCGTCACGCGCATGCAAGCTCGGCCTCGGCTTTGCGGTCCTTTACGGTCTGGGCGTGCGTCAGTGTCATTGACAGAGAGAAAAGGAAGGCGAGGGGAAGAGAGAGCGAGCGCGACGGGTCGTCAAAGGAGTAGACTGTAGATGAGGAGAACGGGCGCAGAACCGCATTCAGTTGGGCTCACCACTCGAGATCGCGTTAAAAAAGGAAGGTGTCCTGGGTTGCAGGGATCCGTGGAACATGAACATGCGGTGCGTTCGAGAGCACGGAAAAAAGGGAGAAGAATAGTGAAATGACACACTGCAATGCAGGATCGGACGTAGTCTTCTCCCCGGCGTTCATTGTATCTTGGGTTGTTCGAGATGCGAAAGAAAGTCGGCATCCATCGGCGGTCGCGAGGAGCTCGCGGCTCTCGGTGTTCGCGATACTGGTGAGATGAATTTCTAAGGTCTGGGTACATGGACATTAGCTACGATGGACGAGAAGACAGTACGCGCGCACGGCTCAGTATCAAGTGAACGAGGACGACCGAATTGAATTCGACCGTGCGGATGGACGTACGCGGGGAATAAAGAGACATGCTCCATACATACGCTCGGACATAGAGGAACATCAGGAAATGGCATGCATCAGCAAACTCTGCAGCCTGCGCCTGCGGGTGTATGAGACGCATACGTGCGTAGATGACGTGTTTGTAGCGTGTGCGCGGAGGATACACAGATCAGTGTATGACGCGGCGGCCGTGCATGCGCCACCGTCGGTGCACTCGATATGGGCAGGGTGCCCGCATGCTGTGCGCCCGGAAGTGGCATCCCAGCGACGAGAGAGGAGAGGAAGGAAGGGAATAAAATGAGACGTGGAAGTGGGGACGCACCTCGTTAGAGCCCCTTCATCGTCGCGACCAGACTTGTTCATGAATCCCGGCCTTGACTTGGTGGTATTTGTCCTGCACGGCCTATTGGGTGTGCGTTAGTGCGATCGGGAAAGGAGGGAGCGGTGGGTCGACCAGAAGGTGGATGGGAATGAGATGGATGAAGAGCAGCGCAAGAGCACATGATGGGCTTCGGGAGTGTACGAACCGGCGACAAGGAACTGGAATGCGTGGTGAGGAATTGGTGATGTGCGTGCGTCGAAATCGTCGCCTGGAAAGGGCATAGCACCACTTCGAAGCACCCGTGCCAAGCGACGGTATGGACGTGTTAGGCGTCGAAGCGAGGCGCTTGTGATTGCGCACCACGCCGGCCTTGGAGGGGCTGGGGCGGGCGGCGCAGGCAGTGGAGCAAGGGGGCGCGGGCCGTGGGTATGGGGTGCGGGCGTTCCTAGGCGCAGAGAAAGAAGATAGGTAACAAGGAAAACAAGACGTTAAGACGGAAAGAAAAGCAAAGACAACGCACACATCCCACCATATCCGCTGATTAGCTTCGTCTTTGGCCCGCTTTCGTCTTGCCAGTCGTCTTGCTATTCGTCTCACTATTGCATTTCTACTGGATAAGCACGACAGGAGAAGGACCTGCACATGCATATGCTGCACTTCGGTCTCCGTCATTGAATGAGCGCCGAGGGCGCAGGAAGGGCGGAGTGAAAATTAAGTGACAGGAAGAAAATGGCTGTGGCTGTGCAGGAGTTTATTGTTCTTGATTTCGATATCAATTTTTGGGTTGATTCCATCACCCACCCTTGAAAATTTCCGGGACGGTGCGAAGTAAGACATTCATTCCAGTGATATCGGTAGATAGGATAAATTTTTTTGCACGAAATTTGACATCTTCAAGATTAATTTTCCCCACATTTTCGTTTCGCTCAAGAAATTTAACTTTTAAACGTTTGGTAGTGGATGAACAATTAATTTTCGCGGATTTTGGGGAGATTAACTCTGATTAGAGTGGAAATGAAAAAGTGCGCTCTCGCAGGTTGAACTTAAGACACGAGCATACCACTGATTAAATTCAAACACCATACATGGTAGTCGTAATTTTCTACGCCCTGCACGTGGTCCGGTTAAGAAATGTTTGATCTGAGGTAGTATGTATATACCCGATGCTAACTTACATCTTCATGTGTCCCGTAGGTCTACTGCGGTGGATCGAGAGATTGCGGCTGTGAGCTCGGCTACGGAAATATGAGCAAGTCCAGGAACAAAGTGTACATAGTGCCTGTATACTTGGTTACTTCCTGGGCCTCGGCCGTCCTAAGCGGAACCGTGCCGTGTGATATTTTTTCCTTCCTTCGTGTGCGTTGTCGGCGCGTGTACGATTTATATCTAAAGTAATTGAACAAACAGCTGTTACCACGGAACAAATTAATATTCAAGTTGTCGACGCCCGGAACTGGAACTGGACCTGGACTGTGGGTGCTCGGAAGCAAACTCAGGCTCCAACACTTTGATTCGGAGTGTCTCGACGTTCACAGATGAGAGAATGGTGATCGGCATGGTGCGCGGACATCCACATCTGCAAACATCTGCCCACGGGGTCGCACCAGCCGATGATCGGATGTCAGAGCAAACGTAATCGCCCCTTGCTCACTGACACCACCATCAATGTAGGTCAGAGGAAGAGCGAAGCCAAGGCGTGTCGGCCGCAGAGGAAAAAGTCCGGCACGACTGGTTGAGAATCTCAGGCATTCGTCGACGAACGGAAAATTCAGTGATAGTCGCATCAATCAACCACAAAACACCCGGCGTCCGGAAAGGCTCGACATTCAGAACGTGCCTTCTACCCCTCGCCGCGACAGGCATAATGTACCTACAGTTGTCAATGTTGTCAACACCGGTCGAATTTTGTGGCCGTGCTCGCCAAATTTGTCTACATATAGGATGTCGTATGCCTTGAGTCCTCATATAAATCGACGCCTGCAGTCCCAGCTCCTCATTTTCGAAAGCACCCACTTTCTGAAGCAGAACCGGATGAATTCACGCTGTATGTGTCAACGTTTCCGTTATACAGCGTCATCTCTTCTGATCAAAATTCATCTTCCAGTCAGCGCTGTTCCCACCGTTGCGAGACAAGAGGCGAATGTTATAGTTCCGATCAAGCAACAGATCACAGCCATCACCGGTGAAGTCGCCATTCATCACAGTTACGATCTAAAGCTGAAACTTGTACTCGTACTGCGTAGGCGGATTTGTTTCTGTTGGGGAGAGCAAAATCACTCCCGTCTACCCAGATACTGAGGAGCGGCTCGGATTGAAGTGGTCCATTCGGTATAACCTCCCTTGGGTTAGCTATGAGTCTATTGACCCAGTGTGTTTTGATGAATACTTCCTGCGGAGCATTATCTTTATCTCGAACATAGGTCAAATCCCCGCAAAAGGCATTCGAGTATAAGGTCGTCCTCTATCGTAGATCCCACCCGCAGAACACAGCCCATGATGACGGGTTCCGATATGTCTACACGACGCTGAGCGCCACACAGCATACGCTCGGCAACGTTTTCATGCTTGAGCAGGATCTTCGACTACGACTCGAAGGATTGTGCACAGATCATTACAGCACGTATCCGCGCTTCTGGGATCCCAAAGGCAATCTTCTATCTAAGGACGAATCGAGCTTCCAAAATTTCAAAAAGGCACTTTCGAAAGCAGGACTTACCGATCAGGAGCGATTCAGGTGGTATTGTGGTTCGTTTGGCGGTTTTTTTTGGGCGGGGATCATATTGAAATTTATTATTCAGGAATGGCCTATTATGCATGCCGTCCTATAAGAGACACCTCAGTCACCCTGGCGCGTTTCTGGGACTGCAAGGTGCCCATCGACAAGACAGTAACCCTCATTTTGCGACATTACTTCAACATGATATCCGTACCCGATTTGAAAAAGTGCTTCGAGCAAGTGTGGGGTATGGACTCGGTTAAATTCAAGCCCAAAGCTTGTCCCGTCGAATGGAATGACGAGCGTTTCGACAATCCCAAGCTTCATGAACTGGTCCAAATCGGCTCGCATCCGGAAGGTTTGTACGAAGGCTGGGTCACCGAAACGGATTTCGAGATCATGAACGATCTGAACCCTGAAAAGCGACTTCAGGCCAAAGATCTCGCACTACCGGATATGGGACGGGCAGAGGCTGCGAATTTTAATTCAACCAAACAATTGCAAGCGGAGGTGACGCGGACGATGATGGATCAGAACAGTATACTTGCAGCGAAGATGATGGGAAGGCCGTGTACGCAGGATGCGGTTATGGACAGGCGTTCCATCGACGTAAGACTCCCGTTCAGTGACCTCCTCATACCAAGCGTGTTTGTATCCAGGTTGCTGAAAAGTTATGGCCTACTATGGGAAGTTAGGAGGGTGTTGCTGAGGTGAGTGAAGGTTCAACCCTCATTTTATTGATACCCAACGGCTGCTGTCAGTGGCTACATCGTTCGGCGTTCTCATTTGGCGGCATTGACAACGTCACAACAAAGCCAAATGACCCCCCACAACCAGGCCCGCCGTCCAACTCTCAATCGAAGAGAAACTTGGTATTTGGAACTTATGAAACAAACACTCTTATGATAAGGCAAGTAGATTATTTTGGCTACATGGAAATGGTTAACAATCATATGGAAAGATATGAGTCGTACCTCAAGCGGCTGGCAACGAAGCAAGGGTGCACTGTAGTTTTGGAAACACGAATTGACTACAGCCTACTTCCTTGGGCATTTCCCTACACTTGGCTCGCTCCTGCGCTGGAATATAGATGGGTGACATACGAACCGGTAAGTCCTCGTCGTGTCCAAATTTCCTGTGTGCGAAGCACGTTCTCAGTATTGTATTCCCCATTAACAGGCTGGTGGTATTATGAACGGCGAAACCACTGTCTTCAAACCGTTCGAGCGCAAGATCCCGACCAAGTTCGAGGTTCTGTTGGATGTTTTCGTGGAAAAGGTCGTCTTCGGGCTCGGTGATGCCACTGTTGAAACGACCGATATTGACGACCCGGATACCCTTGAGCTGGAAGATGAGAACGAGGACGAGGAGTTGTAGTAGGCCGATAAAAACCATCTTTGGTAATATTTAGGGAGAAAAACGAGATGGCTATCTTCATAAACCAGAGCCATTTATTACGGTTCGCGTTTGAGATAGATGATATCACCGTCTTTATAAAATTACGTTGTCTGCCTGTGAAGCTTTTTTAAACTCCCAGAACTTCGCACTCAATAGACTTGCCGAGGCGCGCACTTTGAGCTTAGTGCTTCGTTCGGATGGTACGAAAATACGACAATATAAGGATGGCTAATTTCCAGATTTGAGGCAGGTTCAGACTGATAAGAACCGAAAATTGGCGTTGAGTTTTGCTCCGTGTGATTGAGATTCATGACTAATATATTATGCGTAATGGGGAATCTTGAAGCACCTGTGAGGCGCTGGTGAACTGCTCCAAAGCCCAACGAATGTGAGGGAATATAGTTTGCTGAATGGAGTGGGACCGCAAGATTCGACCGCAGTTTCAGAGTTAAAGTAACCAGATTTGCGATAGTGTGACGCACAAGCATGAATACAGAATCCACGCTGGTGAGTCAGCGCTCAGCATTGAATGGGGAATTTTTTTCAGCAAGCGAAGCTAAGCTGGGGAAATGAAATAGAGCGAGGTTGTGTAAAGAACGCGAACATTTATCTCAGATATTCAGATGGCACAGCCGCCGGCGGATCTGGCCCAAATCTGCCGAGCGTCCCCGCATTTTTCCAAAAAATCAAGTTCCAGGGGTGTATCTCAGAGCCACCGTTCTGTCGTTCAAAGTGGGTGGGCAACATACTAGGAAGAGCCGTGTCGCCATGAGAGTTGCGGTCACCTCATGCCGAGATGCCGTCCAAAGAAAATAGATTACAGCAAATGGCGGTACACAGGGCGCGAAACAGAAAATTGCCGTTTTGGGCATTTTCTGAGCCTCGGGACCGATTTGCCTGTATCTCGATGGTTTCTGCTCGGATTCACATGAAACATAGCTAGATAATTCAAGCTAATTCATGCGCAATTAGTGATAGAAAAATATCATGAAAGATACTTTATTTTGCACCCCTTGTCATATCAGGTTTCTCGGGTCATAAATCCCGAATACAGAGCTCAAATCTCGTTCAAACGAAGTAAGATTTTTTTAGGGTGTACTAATATATGTATTGAGTATTGTGATACAGCCGAAATTACCAGTAATTCTTTTTCCTGCCCTTTATTCTCTCTCGAGGGCTTTTCAGGTAGCAAACAGAGAATTGGGTGTAGGTAAGTCATTTCTCTATCAAATAAAGTGAAGTAACAACTGAGAGGGTTACAAAATACTCCTCTACATTACTACACAAGAAGAAACGCGACGGACGCGCGTTTTACACGCTAATTAGGACGTGTCGTGTCCAATCTCGGCCACTGTCAAGTGGCCGTGATCTCATCAGCCACGTCTCGTCATTGTCTCGACTCTCGACGTGCGTCGCCTCCACTCAGCCACAGGTGGATGCCCAAGAAGACGTCGCTTGAGTGGTATTGGTCCAGACATGGCCAGGCTTTTTGACGCTGTTGGCTGTCATGACCTGGGGATCATCCAAGGGATTAGCCATGGATAGGAACCAAAGATAGTCAACTTTAGTACTTGAACTGGCTCTGAGGTCGCTTGAGGCATGCTGAGAATCACCGTTGGTGTATTCAAGAATATAACGGGAGATGAGAGAGAAAGACGCACGTCGAGACAACGACGAGACGTGGCTGATGAGATCACGGCCACTTGACAGTGGCCGAGATTGGACACGACGCGTCCTAATTAGCGTGTAAAACGCGGGTTGGTCGCATTTCTTCTTGTGTAGTAATGTAGAGGAGTATTTTTTAACCCTCTCAGTTGTTAGTTCACTTTATTTGATAGAGAAATGACTTACCTACACCCAATTCTCTGTTTGCTACCTGAAAAGCCCTCGAGAGAGAATGAAGGGCAGGAAAAAGAATTATTGGTACTTTCCGCTCTATCACAATACTCAATACATATATGAATACACCCTAAAAAAATCTTACTTCGTTTGAGCGAGATTTGAGCTCTGTATTCGGGATTTATGACCCCAGAAACCTGATATGACAAGGGGTGCAAAATAAAGTATTTTTCATGATATTTTTCTATCACTAATTGCGCATGAATTAGCTTGAATTATCTAGCTATGTTTCATGTGAATCCGAGCAGAAACCATCGAGATACAGGCAAATCGGTCCCGAGGCTCAGAAAATGCCCAAAACGGCAATTTTCTGTTTCGCGCCCTGTGTACCGCCATTTGCTGTAATGATACATTCTCCGTTGCTTGCCGCTCTGTAAATACTACCTTCCGTTGCCCCAAATTGTTGGGTCTCCTTTGAGGTTTGATCGCTGCAAAGTTTCGAAATTTGATCCAAACCTAACCAACTAGCCCGAGTTCTCGGAGTTCAGGAAGCCAGCAAACGACAATTTGGAATGTCAGCTACGCAAGAATGCAAATTGAAGGTGACAGTAAACAGTAATGTGTATCGTCTTCAGAAATGGGCCCTCCGATCTGTCATTTCAAATGTCCATGCGCAACCTTCAAGCGTGCGAGAAGGGGGATCGAAAATTGCCGTTGAGGTTGGAAATCGGCACGAAAAGAATTTAGTCAAGGACGTAGCTGCCGTCTAGGATTCAGAAGCATCCAAGACAGAGAGTCTTACATTGTCATTTCGGATTCCGCGGGCAAGGCGGATACGACCGTCATTCGGATGCGAGGAATCGATTCCCCATAGTGCTAGACATTGGTCACAGTTTCCGAGGAAGAGAGTCTTGCCATGTTACAAGCAGTACAGCCCGGCCGCAACGGAAGCTGAGGCAAAAGTCTCAACAGAAAGACAATGCGTGGACTGCCAAAAAAAAAAAAAAAAAAAAAAAAAAAAAGGACATTCGAATCTTGACATGACTGGACGTTCGTCTTTCGGCCAAAGGTTCCAGATACTGGAGATTCTGTGGATGGAGACGGGACAACGACAGCAACAGGCTGAGGCAAGCGACAGCGCAGAGTTGGAATTTCGAAGGCTTGGAATAGGTGCAGAGCGTGCGCGCTGGAGGAGGTGCCCAGTCTCGAGAGGACGAGTCTCCGCTAAACCAGACGTGTCAAAAACCCGGAACCCAAGGTGGTTTTGAGGAAGACTAATTCATAGCAAGTCCCTCCCAAAGGCCCTGGAGGTCAGGGCGGGGAATGTGATCATTTCTTCTTGTCCCCACTCCCCACAATGAAAATAAGTCCACAGACATGTTCACTTGTTGATTGCGGTCGTGCGTGAAGTGTGGGCGTCAGATCAAATTCGGAGGGGCCATCCCCTGAGGAACTCAGACGCGGGGGGTCGAACCCATGCGTACGAAAGTTAAGCGTTGACAACATAAATTGTTCCTTGTGTCAAGTGGAAAGTTCAGTGGAAAGCTCAGACATCAAGCTAAAGAAAAAGTCAAAAGAGTATAAAGGATAAATTCAAAAGGACCCGAACAGCTCTGTTTCATGGGATCAAGGAATCGGGACGGTGGTTAGAGTGAAAATCGGAGGACAACGAAGAAATAGCCCATAGAATAAATACAATCGGTGGTCGAGAGTAAGATGTGACACTGAAGAATAAAACCGTCAAATGGCGACACCGCATTCTGTCTTGGAAATCCGACTGAAGAAGGCAAAGGATGAGAGAGAGCACAGAGTCTGGGGGAAAAAAAGGTGTGGTAGAACAGCACTCGGATGGGGGAATCGAAGCCCACACTACCAGCTATTCCCATTAGTCGTCTAACAAAATGCGGTCACGTCCGTGCACGACGTCCCATTATTTGGGGAGTTTTCTATTATGCAAATGGGCGAGGTAAAGGCGGAATTGGTGGGTCAAGGGAAGTCTTCGCTGTTTGGAAGCTGGGCCGTGCCACAAATAATGAATGAGTAATCTGGGTGTTGGTGTGGAAGTTGAAATCCGAGCCCATACGATGCGAGAACGGGACTGAATCGACTCCGTAGTGGAAGGATGATAGGCCGTGGAATTTTCCAAAAATCAAAAAGATACAACACGAGCGAGAGCGAGATGCAACACAGGAGATGGCGGTAACTGCGCAAAGCTTCAAAGTCGCGAGCTCTTTGGCAGTAGAAATGAGTAGAAAGGCAGGGCGCTATCTTCACGGACGGGTCGACCATTGCGAGCAAGAGTTCGAATGTCAAAGTACTCCGCTCCGGCGTGAGACGGGACTTGACCGACATACAGTATTTTGAATGGACCTTGGAAGCCAGCAGACATGGGAACAAAAGGAATATCTAGGTTCGGACGCAGGGAATTGAACCCTGTACTGCCAGCTACTTGACCGACCATGGCCGCACACGACGTCTGATCCCTGGGGACATTGCGAGTGTATGTCCAGGAAAATTCAAATCCACCGCACGTAAATCACAGCGAAGGGGGAAGATTTGTCCATTTGAGGGCCAGGGGATCCCCCACGGAGCGCCGCCGAGGAATTGGCAAGTGGGGGTCGACACTGTGCTAGCAGGCATTGCCAGGAGATTAACAGAACACGGACGGCGGTTGTCCGAACACCAAATCCGATTTCTTGTGTTTTAAGTATGTAAGAGTGAGGCGCAACTTTAAGCGCAAAAAAGGTCAAATAGAAAGACTGCGAGTCCGAGAAAAAGATGGCCCCTGCCGAATTGGTACCTAGTGGATGTGTTGCGCAGTAAATTTTTGGCGGGCCAAGGATAGATGAGCCCGAGCGAGAGAAGTTTGTCAAAATGCCATCGTTGTTTGTTGATTGATCGACAGCGCCATCATGATCGGTGTTTGGCTCTTCTCGTCCTCCCATGTCGCCCGACTGGTCTCTGGATAAGTCCCGTTGGCCCTCGTCCCCACATCGCGCTGTGGATCTGGGCCGTAAGCTGCTACCGTGTATTGCAGGCCATCTGAGGATCAATGGATCCTGCGGCGAGTGGGCCCGACTTTTGCGAGCATGCCATTTTCGCCGTCGCCCTTTCAGTTGCCCCATGCTTCGTCCCGCAGCCGCATTCTGTGTCCCTCCCATCACATTGCTGCATTGTTCAACCACGCATCGCGCCGTTCAACTTGCCCGCGTGAGCACTCCCTTTCCTCTTCGCCACCCTTTTCTTAAGATCTATCCCACGAACTAAATCTTCAAATCAATGTAGGGTGATCCCCCTTTAGACGATCCCCCTCGCGCTCGTCACGGGTAAGACCCTCGTCATCAAGCCCTCCGAGCGCGACCCCGGCGCGACCATGATTATCGCCGAGCTGTGGGTGCGTGCGCGCCCTCTTTCTTACTTCTCCCCTCCCCTTTCACTTCGTTCCGAGCAATATTCTCTCTTCTTTGCTCCCCAACTACCGTCGAACTGATCTTCCTCCATCCTTCACTGCAAACCCCGCTTGAACCCACACCTTCGAATTCGCTCTTCCCGCCTCCATCTCCTCACCTCAATCTGTTTCGAATTTGTCCGACGGCTGCAAATATTCGCAGGCCTCTGTCCCGGCGTTCAACGTCGTCCACGGCACCGTCCCCACCGTCAACGCCATCTTCACGCACCCGCTCATCCGCGCGGTGAGCTTCTTGGGCGGAAATGGCGCGGGGAGGCAGATATACACCCCGTGCGTGTCACCGTGAAATTAGCTCATTAACTCTAATTTATGATTTGTGCAGGGGCACGAAGAACTTGTGCGAACCGAGTGAATGGACACATGCACGCTCACTGACGAAAGGAACGCACAGTGCAACATGGGCGCAAAGAACCACGCGGTCGTCATGCCGGACGCGAACAAGGACCAAGCGCTGAATGCCCTCCTGGGGGCCGCCTGCGGCGTGGTAGGCCAGAGGTGCAGGGCGATTTCTGTTGGTGGGTTGTGTTTTGTTTTACGTTTCGTTTGCTTTCTCTCGTTCCCTCGCTTTCTTTCTTGCTCCTACCATGTTCTCCCGCTGTTTCCTTTTCATCATTCATTTTCGTAGCTTATTCGAATCCCGAAAAACAGACTGATATCATTATTATTCGATGCGGATACTGAGTGGATGCTGAGATGGAGCCACACAGCCGTCTTCGTCGGCGCGGCGCAACGTTCATACCCCAGCTTGTCGCGCACACAGGGAAGTTGAAGGTGAACCAGGGGTTCGAAAAGGGGGCCGAGTTGTGAGCTTTTTTTGTTTGTCGTTTGTGTTTCGATTCCTTCCCTTCCTTTATTCGACAATCCGATTCATATTCCGCAAGCTACCTTCCTTCAAATCCAATTCCGAACTAAAGCGAATTCAATTTAAATTCTTGACAATTAACGTTCACCTCCCTCCGCTAGCGGCCCGTAACCACCCCCGCCGCGCTTGCGCGGATCGAGGGTCACATCGCCTCTGCGTAAAACGCGGGCGCGAAGACCAAAATACTCCTCGACGGACGCGGAGTGCAGCTGCCGGGGTACCCCGCGGGGAACTGGGTCGGTTCAACGATCATCGAGGTGGGGAGTACAGAGCTTGCTGCGTATAAGTGAGTTTTCCTTATTCTTTGAGACTTCCACCTTCCCTTCCTCGCCACATCCCGCCTTTCTACCTCGTACCGCGCTGTTTATTCATTGGATTGAGCTGATGATATTTACGTGGCATCGCCAGAGAGGAGATCTTCGGTCCCGTCCTGTGCGTGCTCTCCGTCCCCACCCTCGATGCCGCCATCGCCGTCCTCAACGCGAACCCATTCGGCAACGGCGCGGCGCTCTTCACGCAGTTGGGGCCGATGGCGAGGAAGTGCGAGACTGAGGTGTGTCTGACCGTTATCTATAATCATCATGTTCCCTCCCGCAAGAATCCTTCCTTACATCCCCCTCCCCCCCTTCGATTGATATGTTTGATGCGGACTACGCTAACACGCGGCGCAGGTGCAAGCGGGGCAGATTGGGGTGAATGTGCCGATTCCGGCGCCGCTGTCGATGTTCTCGTGGACGGGGAATAAGGTGCCTTTGCTCTCCGCTCTCCCGTTCTTCATGCCTCAGTCGTTCGTGGCCGAGGTAGAGAGAGACACGATAAACCTGACGCGACTGACCCTATAGGCGAGCATCCTGGGCGATATCAATTCCTACGGGAAAGGGTGAGTATCACTTCCTTCCCTGGCACCCCACCCACCTTCTCAGCTGAACGCATCTCTTTTGCGTCTCCACTCATCATGATTTTCTTTCATTTTACGGCGCGCTCGCTTTTTTACGGCTTGTACTTGACTTATGACTGCGTCGCAGCGGCAGTAACTTTTACACGCAAATCAAAATGACGACGCCGCTCTGGCGGTCGGACGATGTCCGTCGACGAGGAGGGCGAGGGAGGGGGCGCGTCGGTGTATATGCCGGTGTTGAAATAAAGCAGTACGAAGGATCTGATGATGTATGGTGCATTCTTAACTTCGCGTCAAAGATGCGAGCAAACCTCGACGCCGTTGAATTTTCAGCATTGATGGATAGATATTTCGAGAAACCGGAGGTCAGATAATCAAACAGTGGGATTTGGGGCTTTACCACCGGGTAAGGTGTCCCATTCATCCCTGGTGAGAGGCAAGCTGTCCAGTTGAAAATCGGTAGTGTGATCAGCGTTTGGTTGGATCCGGGCATCTGGGCATGTTGATTGCAGAAAATTATGCGACCTCTACGGGGGTCGATGAGGGCGAGACCCAAGCCAGATCTTCGAGTAGCGGCACACTCGTACTAAATCATGTCCCATCTCTTCGGTAATCTCGTCCTCCTGATTCCAAGTCACTTGAGAAAGCGGGGGATCGAAGCCGATAAATTTTCGTCCTCCTTCATATATGGTCACAGTCGATAACCTTTCTCATTAGAGTGCTAAGAGCACTACAGAGGAGGAGGATCTGAAATGTACTACCACTATCTGAAGGACATGAGGAAATTAGGAATAAACGGGATAACTATGACCGAGATGCCCGGGATACAGCAAATCACCGATAAGTTGCTCCAGTTCGAAATGATAATTCGTTACATTGATATTGGACGCCCACAAGGACTTTGAGAAAGACCCTGTGGAGCAAGGCAACTTACTCTCTGTGTATCAGATCTCTGTACACAATACAAGGGAGAGATGGTGGTTCGATTTCACCCGGGAACGTAAGCGTATACAAAATCGTTTTGGAGCGAGAGCTATCCTCAAATATCAACTCAAGCAACATTCGTTCGTTTTTCCAATGGGCAATTCGAGTGACATTGAAGGCCCACAAGTCCCTGTGGAGCAAGGCAGCTCACTCCCAGTGTATAAGATCTCTGTACAATACCAGGGAGAGACGGTGGTTCGAATCTACCGGGAGACGTAAGTCTGTACAGAGTACTTTTGGAGCGTGAGCTTTCCCCAAATACCAACGCGAGCATCACTATTGTGGATTGCACCCAAGAACGATGGAATCAATATTCACCCTTCGGAAGGTTTGCTTATACTGGCTGAATCGACGACGATACCTCACGGTCTGGTATGAAGTCAAGACATCTGGAGCAAGGAAATACACGTTTAGATCCTTGCCAGTTCCAGCCAAGCAATATCACCGGTGGATTCCCTCAAACTGAGGTCCTGGTTCAACCCTGCATAAAATACCGTTTAAAATGATTTAAACGGTTTTTAAACTGTTTATTACCGTTTAGGGTCCATCCTAAACGAAAAATAAATGGGGCGCGGGCACGGGGACGGGACGTGGAGGGTGGGAAAAAAGGAAGGCCAGAATGAACGCTGCATCACCTTGAATCATATGTATGATTCATCAGAGAGTTGAAGGGAAAGAATACTCTGGATGCTGATGATAAAGTCGGGTTCCCGATCGCATGACGGAACATTATTGCAGAAAGCGCGACGGGATTTCCCACTCGCTCCCAGGAAAATGGCTCAAATCACAGAGAGTTGACACTCACGATGCATATCCGCGGAGGAAGATCGGTCAGCGGGTTCCCTCGTGTCTCGTTGCCGTACACGAGCCTGACGTGGCCTTCACAGGCCTCTACCTCTTCTGTCTCCGACTCACTACCACCCTATCCGTACTCGAAGCAGCAATGCTCAAAATGTTACGACGCCTTTGCGGGCGAAAGCCTCCTCTTGCTGATGGACCCGCTCTTCCTTTGCAAATCCCTGCCGCGCGACCCGCCAGCACACGTACACATCCGTTCCATTGGCTCCTTACTATAGCTGAGCTCGTTCGAGACAGAGACCCATATAATCACATCGTCCGCGAATTCGATTCCATCCCCGGTCCCAGAATATATTAGGACTCTGAAGGCAGGGTTCATTCTTCTGGCAAGGAAAACCGAGCCTTTCCTCGATGGGACTCCGTTCAAGATCCCAATCAGTGTCTTGAATGCATTCCTCGACTTGGCCGGTGTACGTCATCATGTGGCCTTGGCGTGGATGAGAACTGACTGAACTCCCAATGACGCAGACCATTTCAGACAACAAGAGCGCTGTCGAAGCCCAGCTTCAGCAGCTCACGCGGACAATTGATGTCATCAGCAAGGCTATAGACACGGCGACGTCTGGGGACGCGAAGGAAAGAGCAAGGAAGTTTTATGAGTGTGTGATATATATATACAGATCTTTTTGCCGCATTAATGGTATGACAAATCTTTCCTAGATTTCTCGCGGGTGAGATGACGCAATTTGAGGCGCTTCAGCGACGCCCGCATCTCGCAAAAATACTCCAAAGCGAGGAGGATGCCAAGACCATCGAAGCCTCCCTCAAGCGAATCAATGGCCATCTTCAGATTTTCCAGGTACGCATCGTGTCGGTGTTGGTATGTGAATGCTAATTTACTGTATAATAACGCAAATCACAGCTCGAGGTCATGACTTCGATTGAAAGATTGGGAATCCTTGCTCCAGTTCTTGACAAATTACATCGCGCAGCGGCGAGTGACGCGTCTCACGATGCGGGGGAGAGATTTCCTCCGCCACGTTGTCACCCCGCGACCCGGACAGATATTCTGGCCAAGCTACACGACTGGGCATTGAAAGATGATCCGAAGAGTCGAATCCTCTGGCTACACGGCCCGGCTGGCGCTGGTAAATCCGCTGTTGCTCAGACTCTTTGTCAAAACCTTGAGGCAGAAGGTCACCTGGGTGCGACCTTTTTCTTCAAGCGGGGACATTCATCTCGGGGCCATGCCACGAAATTGTTCCCTACCATCGCATATCATCTCGCCAACATCCTGCCCAAATTCAAAACTGCTGTCCTCATGTGCATGGATAATGAACCAGCCGTATTGGACAAGTCCCTCTCCATACAGCTTGAGAGACTTGTAATGGTACCACTACAGGGCCTCATTCCCAAGAGGACTATGGTGATTGTCATTGATGGCCTGGACGAATGCGAGGGCGAGAATGTTCAACAGGAAATTATCGAGCTCGTCGGAAAGGCCGTCACGCAATTACACTGCCCTCTTCGCTTTCTGATTGCCAGCAGACTGGAGTCGCACATCAGCCAAATTTTCCGCCAACCGTCCTTTGATGATCTTCATCACAAATTTAATATTCATCAATCGTTTGAAGACATCCGAACCTATCTAGACTCGGAGTTCACGCGGATCCACCGGGACCATGAAACCATGGCCAATTTTGCAGGCCCCTGGCCATCACAAACAGATGTCGAACATCTCGTCAACAAATCGTCCGGATATTTCATCTACGCAGCAACCATTATCAAATTTGTTGACGACCCAGACTTCCGTCCAACGAAACGTCTTGATATCGTCATGGGCATCGCAGAACCCGAGAACGGATCGCCCTTCTCCGTGCTTGATCAGCTCTACGTTCAGATTCTGGAGGCCATACCTGGAAGGCGCCAACTTCTCCGAATTTTATCCGTCATTGCCGCCAACATATCTCTGTCATTACCAGACATTGAACAGCTCCTTGGCATGGAGACTGGTGATGTTCGATTGGCATTACGTCGAGCATGCTCTGTAGTGGATGTCCCATCGAAATCCCGACACATCCTCACTACACATCATGCCTCTTTCTTGGACTTCCTCAATGAACAAACACGATCACGTGGTTTCTTCACGGGCGTTGGCAGCGTTCACCATCAGAATCTAGCAGTAGATGCTCTGCGGGCTTTTTCTTACATGAACGACGATCCGTCTGTGAATGCCATTGGCCATGTCGCCTGGTAAAATCCATTGAAAACGGAAGCCTATATAACTGACCATATTGTAGGAAACTTGATCCCTCAGTTGTCATGTCTGCTCAGCCATCGCCTGAGATCTTTGACCTTTTACGTTGCTTCAACCCCGATTTCGTTTTCACAAGCGATCCGCATCGGAATAATAAGAACCTGGATCACATCCGGGATTGGTTACTGGATGCATCCGGGATCCAGGAAACACAGGCATTACCTCCAGAAGACCTAATCCAATTATGGGGAGACTACCACTTTATGGGTCGCTGCGATCTTATTTGGTCCCAAGCCACCAAGGAAAAGACCAAGACAGAAGGGGAAATACACGATGCAGTGACCCAGACATCGCCCGAGCTGATTCGGATTTTCCATGCATACTCGCTACTCTATGATGTGCAGCAGAGGGAAGATCCAGCTCTGAATGAAATGCGCCCGGTTCTAGATCTGTCGTGGGAAAAATTGAGGGCCGTTATCTGTGCTCTTCGGGAATCCGTCGGCAACGACGAAGAGCTGGAAAGGCTCTTTGTATCGGTGTCCCATCGCACGCGCATTCACCAGCTTCACCCTGATCCAGATCTACGCCACTTGGCTGCTGGCGCTATGGCGGTAATGATGAAGCTCACTGCTCACCAACTACCCAGAGAGCTTTCGTGCGTGTTGTCATTGAAGAGTGATTTGTGTACCTGATAGAATCCCACATTCAGTCTTGCTGCACCTTTCTGGGGTTGCACTCTCAGATCTTGCCCCCGTGTCCTGAGCTTCTCCAGACTCTGGGTGAAGCTGAAGAGGCATCTGCAATCAGTGATCCTGAACGGGACTATAACAAGGGGAACATCCATAACGTGATTGAATGGCTGAAGGTGAATTCCAAGTAATGGTATCTTGTGGATTGATGTGAACCTTTTGGGTTTAGACTTTTCCTGACCCTTCGTGGGATCTCATAAACCGAATCCAAAATCTTTTGCCTGATAGTGGCACCCCCTGGGAGGATCCGAGTACCAATCTTGAAGAGATCTGGGACGATTGGAAGGAGAGGACTGGGTGGTGAGCGAACACCGGTGTGCGTTAACTTGTTGGGAACTGCGTTGAATTCTGAGTAATCTGTCCCCTATATCTGAGGTGTCTATCTATGAGATACAAGGGTTATATAGGCCATGGTGGTACGTAGCGTCCGGACGTCCCCTTGACTCAAACTCTGGTCAATCGGCCCCATCTTTGTCTGCCTTCAACCCGCGTGTAAAGGTTATATCTATCTCATCTGTTTCGGAAATTTTGGCATGGACAATGGCGGGGCAGGCAAAAGTCCAGATATCTTCTTTGTCATCAAGTCTGCGAGTTTTGAGGGCGACCCGTCGCGTCGGCAGGCGGCCACAAGGTAGGTAGGCAAGTGCCCGCTGGTTCCCAAGTAGGATTACACGCGGACGACGTCAATCCGAAGGAAATACAAATCAGTCCACGACACCTATAAACTGGATTTTACGATGCGCCTCGAGTCGAAAAGGGTTGCACTCAAGCTTCACGAGTCGAGGATGTGGCCCACGCCACGTGTTGTTCTTCACCTTCTGGCGGTTGATGAAGTACTGTGAGATTTTTGTATGAGGGTGCCGTGTGCTGGACAGCATGCTGTATTGTCGAATGGGAAAAGCGATGGCAGGGGAAGCATGGAGATTTCCACTGCACTAAAGAATATTTCCCGCAGAGCTCGCGTTGGAGGGGAAGAACAGAACACAGTATGTGGATGCGTATCAGGGTGCGCTGAATGGGATATCGCGTATGGGGCGCATGCATATACGATGCGCGCTTGACATGCGAGCGCAAAATCGTGTTTGCGAAGCAATAGATGAGTAAATGACTAAGAGAGAAGTGTCCTGCGTTGCCGTTAATAGATCTTGCGAAATTATTTTGAGTGAGAACGCGGAGAGCACTTCATGGTGAGTGATAGGAATCGACCTTGCGATCAAGAGCAGGCAAAAGGTGTCCTTAAGATTACCGAAACCAAATGGCGCAATCGAGAAAGTCAGATTGAACAAAGATTGGTCTTCACAGATACACGGAACCTAATCTGGCCTCCGGCGTATATCGCGTTGCCGCCGTTGAAGTCGTTGCAGATGTGCAATAAGCTGGGACCGGCCTAAAGCGAATTATCAATGTATTGGTGGCGAAGACGTTTTGGAGCTGAGCATTTGCGAAGTCATTGAGAAAGTTCGACGGCCCGAATATATTGAGAATCACCACAATGGAGGGGAAGACTGCAAGTACGCGGGCGACTCATTATAAAATAAAGACGTCCGAATGACGATGAACATCCGCACGCAGTAAACAGACGTGGGGCTAGGAACTATGCCTCCGTGGCCTGGCGCGGGGCGGGCAGACTACATATACAATATGGATTATGTATACGCCGAAAGTCGTCTGAACGGGCACAGACCCGCGCCTGGCATAGAACCGCCACATGGGTACGATGCGTGCGTTCAGGGCATGGAATTGCGGGGCGCAGAACGATGCGATAGGGCAAGGAAGGAAAGAGGAGACGCGGAAGTGCATAGAAGTGTGGACGCACCGTCCTAGAGCACTGTGTGAACACCGGAGATCTGTACGACTCAGTCAGTACAAACTCTCACTGTAGTTCGTCGTAAGAACCAGTTTATTAAATTTACCTGTACGACTCAGTCAGTACAAACTAAGTAAATAATAAGTAGGTGTATGGTATAAATAGTCCAATGAATAAACATACCTCTCACTGTAGTTCGTCGTAAGAACCAGTGAGAGGAAAAAGCGTGACTGGAAAATAATTTAGCTTGGCACGGACACGTGCCCGACGCGTAGCTCGATGTATAGATGTTAACACTCCTCCTCAGCGTGCTAAACGCGTCCAGTCAACCCACAATGCCCAGCATTGTCCGGAATTTCCTGAAAAGCGGTTCAGGAAGTGGTTTGGTGAAAATGTCAGCCATGTTCTCAGATGTGTGAACATAGGTGAACTTTAATTCACCGCGTTCAACGCGGTCGCACGAGAAGTGATATTGCGTGTCGATGTGCTTAGCGCGGGAGTGGAATGATGGATCCGCCATTAGTATCAATGAGTATATACGAGAAGAGTGGGAGTGGGACTCGCCTAGTCCCATTTTCGATGGTCTTCGCATCAATGCGCATCAAACAATCATTTCTCGGCAATGGGGCCGATTCGAGTATATACGATCTTAGTGGGAGTGGGACTCGTCAAGTCCCACTTGTGATGCGCGAGACCCACTCCTACCCATTGACAAAGTGGGACTGGCCATGGCAAGTGAGATTCGGGTCCATTGACACCACTGGGGTCCTCAAACTAGATGAGTTTCATACAACGGGCGCATGAATTTGAAAATTCATGAACAATCCGTGTGAAAGCATTTTCATGCACTTCAGAATTGATGTACCTAATTCATATACTTTACGCAGGCCTCCCAGAAGGCAGCACAGTCAAAACCATTGTGAGTACTAAGAGACTGCGAGAGGCGGTGCGGGGAGGGCGGCAGACAAGTCATCGTCCGAATCCGAAGAAATCTCAATCCCATTGTTGCTGAATGAACTGGAAGAGCGAGACGACGGGGCACATAATGCCGGCAGAAAGGAGGCGCAACTGCTGGGACGAGATTCATCTCGCGAACACGAGGAGTCGGCCCTGGAAAGTGCGCGAAATCCCACGGAAGATCCGGCTCGAGAAGAAGCACAGGGGCTGAAGGGAGTGAAGTTGCGTGTGCAGTACTCATCAAAAGAACCATGGAAAATATTCATATAGGTGTGGTAAGCAACAAGGCTGATCCAGGAATCCGTGTTGTCCACCCCGAAGAAGGAGTGGTCGATGTAGGCGTCACCAATCATCTGTGATATTGTTCGAGATTGTGATCAAAATAAAGCATGAATCCGACGCACAAAAGAACGGTATGCTCAGACTTGACTAGGCGTGGCTTGGTTGGGATGAGAGAGACGTCTGAGCATCATCGTGTCCAAGATAGAGTTGATAACCACAAGAAGTGATCCAAGTAGTTGCATTTTCAATAGAGAAAAAGGGATCATGACCGTGATCCCCAAGCCCAGGTAGAAATGCCTGAGCAGCGGTCAATTGGGGGGTAAAATCTGCCAACCAACACGTACAAAAGACCGATAGGACTTTATTTCTCCCTGCGAAATCTCGGCGGCATCGAACATGGTCAAACTGTATGTAGCTCAGCAAGTCAAAAACACCAATCACAAGGGAATCTGTACTCAGAGTGGACCTAGCAATATGCTATAAAAGACTTGTCAATGAAGGTGACATTGCCAATAACGGAAAGCATACTGGCAATATATTGAACAGACGTCTCGTTGAAGGTACAACAGATATCACAATTTGGTTGAGGGGTGGGAGGTAGAGCAGACGGTGTTTCGAGATTTGAGCGAAGTGGAATTGAAAGCAGACGAAATATTTGTGTTGTTTGAGTGCAGACCTGCCGAGACTTTATACTAAATGCTCGAGCCGTGCTCCGACTGAGATTAGCCCAAAATGTATGGTGTTGCAGCTCCACACTTTGTCCTTGAGGCAATTAGTTGTAAAAGGAAACTCAGAACGAAACCCAATTGTGGAAATTGCCCCAGAGTGTCTGATAGCAAACAGGCCTTGGAGATGATTTAAGGCATCTTGGTATTAATCTTGACCATAATGGGACTCAGAAAGACCCCGGCATGGCATAGTGCAACTGATATTCATGCAACATGTTCAGCTATTAATGAAATCTGTCAAGATGGCATGCTGAGCAGTGTCGCTGATGCTGAATTGGGGCAAACATACGGATCACTATCAAGATTATCGGCGAAGGGCAGGGATTGATTGCGCATCAGTGCATCAGTCGCACTTCTGATGCATTCGCCATCAGTCGCACTTTGTAGCGGGGTTGAGTCCCATTAATGGGAGTGAGTCACACTTTTCAAGTGCGGGAGTGGGACTGGACGAGTCCCACTCCCACTAAAATTGTTGTTACTCAGTATCAATGTGCCTTGATTATCACAGCGGAGGATAGTTGCATTCTTCTGGTTATGTCCGACCGTGTGAAGGAGCATTCGTAACCAGACGGCCTCTTTGGCAGCGTGACAACATGCCATGTACTCGGCTTCAGTGCTGGAAGTTGCAACAGTAGTTTTTCGTTTGGAGCTCCAAGAGACGGCTCCGCCTCCGAGGGACATGCAATATCCAGAGGTAGACTTGCGCTTGTCCAAATCACCGGGCGGCGCATAATTAGAGTCAGTGTATCCTTTGAGACAAATAGGAGAACGTCCTCCGAGAACCAAGGTGTGAGACTTTGTTCCAATGAGATAGCGTAGTACGCGTTTGGCAGCTAGCCAGTGTAATTCACTGGGGTTCTGACAGAATTGGCTCACAACTCCCACAGAGTGCGCAATATCTGCGCGCGTCGCAACATTTGCGTACATCAAAGAGCCGACTAGTTCCCGGTAAGGAACATCGGCCATTCGTGCTTTAGCAGAGGGGGTCGAAGGGGACATGGAATGAGTGAGTGGTTCTCCATGAACCATCGGCGTGCGAACGGGGTGTGCATTTTCTAGACCAAAGCGTGTTGCCATCTTCTCAATGTAAGTCTGCTGATCAAGAGAAATCGTTCTGGCGGCACGATCACGAGTGACGCGGATTCCGAGGATCCATTTAACAGGTCCGAGATCTGTAATCTCGAATTCGCCCTTCAGCTCCTCCTTAAACCGTCGTGTCTCGTCCTTGGAACTTGCTGCAATGCAAAGGTCATCGACGTGGACTGCAACGAGAGAGGATTCGCCGTTCCGTTGGCGGGAGTAGATGCTATGCTCAACGGAGATCCGCTCAAAGCCCAATTTGGTCATGGCAGTGTGGAGGCGGCGATTCCACGATCGACTTCCTTGCTTCAGCCCGTACATCCCTCTCTTGAGTTTCCACACCCGGCTCTCCCTCCCAGGGACCTCAAACCCTTTTGGCTGCTCTTGCCAAATCTCCTCCTCAAGCAAGCCATTGTGGAAGGCCGTTTTCACATCAACATGGTCAATCTCGTAGTCCAGCGTTGTGCCGGCGTGAAGGACCATTCGGAAAGACTCGAAGCGGGATGTAGGTGCGTAGGTCTCATGGTAGTCTTGTCCGGCCACCTGCGCATAGCCCATGGATACTAAACGAGCTTTAAATTTCAAGATTTCGCCAGTGCTTCCGCGCTTGATTTTGAAGACAGGTCTCGAGCGTATGATCTTGCGACCAGCCGGTACAGATTCACGTGGTACAAGCTCATACACGCCGTGGAGCTTGATCGAGTCGAGCTCGGCTTGATATGCCTCACGCCATTCCTCCGAGAAGGGTGAGTTTTGCGCCTGCTTCCATGTCTTCGGCTCATCATCCAAAGCTGTAGTGGCGCTCAAAGCCCAATACTCATACTCGTCGTCATTGGCATGCGCAGCGAGCTCCTCCTCAATCTGCGCTTCATCTACATCTTCGACGGTTGCCCTCTGCATCTTGGCCTCTGCACGCCGCTCTCTCGCTCGTGCTTCTGCAGCGCGAGCTTCTGAGACAGCAGCTTCCTTTCGGGCATCCGGAAAAGCACCATCTTCACCGCGAGACCTTCGCGTGCGTGTTGGACGAGTTGCTTCTGGAATGGGAGCAGGAGCGTCCCCCTCATGCTCTTCCTCGCCTTCAGGCTGAGGCTCATATGAATCCGAAACTGGGAGCATAGTGCCCTTTTCCACAGCAACGGGGACATCAAGACCTTCCTTCGGGGAGACCTCCGCGGCAGGTTTCTTTGCCATTTGCGCGGCAGTCAATGGGCGAGACACCTCATCCTGCGACTCGATGAAATCTACGTTTCGTGTGACGTGTACACGACCATTCTTGCGGTCGTAGCAACGGTACGTGTCCGTCAAAGACGGCGAGTACCCGATCATGACACACTCGACAGACCGATTGAAAATTTTCGGGTTTTTGTTCTTCGGGAGCTTCAAGACAAACGCGCGACAGCCAATTTCCCTCATGTGCGAGAGGTCTCGGTGAGTATCATCTCGCCCCACAGATTACGAGGGAGTTTTGCTGATGAGAGAGAGGCCAAGGCACGGCTCATGAGTGTGTGATGTGTCCGCTCGATGAGACCTATCTGTGCTGAAGAGTAAGGCGCCGAGGATTCCTTTTTAGTCCCATGTTCTCGTAGGTATCGAATAAAACCTGTCGAGTCAAACTCTGACCCAACGTCAACGCGGAGTATTCCGACTTTTTCGCCGGATTCTGCTTCAACAATTGCCTGCCATTCGGTAAATTCCTGGGCACCATCGGATTTCCGTTTCAGAAGAATAGTCCATTGTTCATGTGTATAGTCGTCAATCAATTGCAGCGTGTACAAATAACCGCCCTTGGCAGTCACTGCTTGCGGTCCGGCTAGATCCCCGAACACCTTCTGCAGCTTCCTCGTGGAGCGCGGACCCTTACGCTTCTTGGGAATTGGTTTCTTTTTCTGTTTCCCAAGAACGCAGTCAGCACATTTTGGTGGAATGTGGGACAGGTCTGCGTCCATACCAGTAGCTGCTGATCCGCGGACCATGTCAAGTACGGTTCCGACGTTGACGTGTCCTAGACGATGGTGCCAGGTCCTGAGGGTAGCGCGGGCTTTGATGGCAACATTTGCGATGGTGGTATAAGCCAAGAATAGATCGACGTGCGGGCGACCAGTTCTGCGGGATCAGAAATGGTCATGAAAGAAATGTCGTTGCAGTTAAGAGTGTATAGGCCAGTTCCCGAGCGGGTTCCGGTTGCGACGACTTTACCAGCGAGGCGCTTGATCACACAGCCTCCGCTGCTAAACGTCGCATCATGCCCGTCATCGCAGAGCCTGCCAACGGAGACAAGGGTGATTGCAGCTTCTGGACAGTACAGTACGTCCTTCAGAATGAAGTGACGTCCCTTCCCAACTCGCACCCTCACTTCACCGACTCCGACAGCCTTGATGGATGTGCCGCCGACTCCAGACACTTTCCGATTACATTGGGTAATTTTGGTGAAGTGCGCGAGGATGGAACAAATTGAGCTTGTTGCTCCCGTGTCCAAGTAGAGGTTGGGTTTGTCCACGCATGCTGCATTGGCTGCATCAGACCAATTCACAGAGGTGATTTCCCCGCGGGGTGAGTTAGAGTCCGCGAAGAAGGATCTATATCCGCTGACATCACTCTTGTTTGTGTCACTCGCGAAGGCGGCTTGCTCGTCCGACTCGTCGGAGCTGTCAGCGGCGACTCGGGCTTTTTCCTTCTTCCCCTCTGCTCCTTTCTTCCCCTTTTTCTTCGGCGGGTTTATGCGTCCGCCAGGGCCATAGCAGTGGTCCCAATCATGGTACTGCTTTGCGTACCCTTTGCATTGCGGGTTTGCACACGGTCCCTGCCCGTTTGGGTAAGACTTTGCCAATGAACCCTTCGCCTGGTACTGCTTTGTAAACGCAGCGAAAGATGCTTCGTTCTTGGCAGTCTCGGCATTCTCTGCGTCGATCCGCACTTGTTCGTGCTTGATTCGCGCACTAACAGCAGCCGAAGACAGTGTCCCCGCACTGAGAAGTGTATCTAGAGCGGAACGGGCCGAGGCAAATTCTGCCCCCGTCATTGCATTCGGATATATAATGCATATCCATTCGTCCTCGGTGGGTGGTTTGATAGCGAAGAAGGAATCGACAAGAGTGTCCAACTTGTCAGTTGTCTGAGCAAGGGAAATGTCGCGGGAGTACCGAAGGGAAAGCGCTTGCTGAAGGATACTGAGTTGCGACAAAGCTCCTGTTGGCTGATGGGCTTTCTTGAGTGCGTCCCAGGCACCTTTCGCGATGACTTCATCCTTGATTAGACGTAAATCCGTGGTTCCGATGCGCAAGCGGATGCACGATAGAACAACTAGGTTCTCGTCCAGCCAATCCTCGTATTGCGGATTATCCACCAGGACTGGCGGCGTCGACGAATCATTGATCTGCTTTGGTGGGGTGGTAATGCCACGGCCAGTGATATATCCCCACAAGTTGGAGAGGACGAGAGCTGACTTGCGGTGTGCCTCCCACGTCGGATATGAATCTGGTGATCCCTCCGTCTCGTACGTGAGAGTATCGAAGGATTGAAACTTGGTGCCCGACATTCTGGCGGGCCGGTTGACTGGTTGCGCGTGGATATGGCGCTGTTCGGGGCCCTATAACCTGTGAACACCGGAGATCTGTACGACTCAGTCAGTACAAACTCTCACTGTAGTTCGTCGTAAGAACCAGTTTATTAAATTTACCTGACGACTCAGTCAGTACAAACTAAGTAAATAATAAGTAGGTGTATGGTATAAATAGTCCAATGAATAAACATACCTCTCACTGTAGTTCGTCGTAAGAACCAGTGAGAGGAAAAAGCGTGACTGGAAAATAATTTAGCTTGGCACGGACACGTGCCCGACGCGTAGCTCGATGTATAGATGTTAACACACTGCATCGCGCGCATTCGGTCTCGGCTTTGCGGTCCTTTACCGTCTGGGCATGTGTTAGTGTCATTGACAGGGAAAAGGGGAAGCTGAGAAGAATAGAGCAAGTGGGGGCAACGGGTCGTCATAGGATTAGAAAGTAGATGAGGAGAACGCGCGCAGAATCGCATTCAGATGGGCACACTACTCGAGATCGCGTTAAAAAAGCATGGTGTCCGGGGTTGCCGTCCGTGGAACATGAATATGCAGTGCGTTTGAGATCACTTGAGAAACCGGAGAAGAATAGTGAAACAACACACCGTAATGGGAAAGTCAAGCACGACGGGATCGGGAGAACGGCGAGATCGTAGTCATCTCCCCCGCGTTCATTGCATATACAGTTGTTCAAGATGCGAAGGAAAGTTAGTAGCCATTGGTGTTCGCGAGGAGCTCGTGGCTCTCCATGTTCGCGATACTGGCGATTAAATGAATTTCGAAGGTCGAGGTACATGGTC
Organism: Mycena galopus ATCC 62051; assembly: GCA_014925785.1. Taxonomy (NCBI): domain Eukaryota; kingdom Fungi; phylum Basidiomycota; class Agaricomycetes; order Agaricales; family Mycenaceae; genus Mycena; species Mycena galopus. The sequence goes on from WIQG01000027.1 coordinate 901,698, forward strand.
GTGGACGAGAAGACAGTGCGCGCACACACACGGGTCAGTATCAAGTGAATAAGGATGACCCAATTGAATTCGAACGTACGGATGGACGTACACGGGGAATAAAGAGACGTACGCTCGGACATGGAGGAACGTCAGGAAATGGCATGCATCGGCAAAACTCTGCAGCCTGCACCCGGGGGTGTATGAGACGCATACATAGATGATGTTTAGCGTGCGCGCAGAGGATACACAGACCAGTGTACGATGCGGTGACTGTGCATGCGCCACCTTCGTTGTAGACAGTCCACTCGAGATCGGGCCTGGGGAGACTGCCCGCGTCCTGTGCGCGTGGAAGTGGCCGGTGAGAGAAGAGCGGAAGGAAGGGGATCAAATGAGACGTGGAAGTGTGGACGCACCTCGTTAGAACCCCTTCATCATCGCGACCAGCTCGTTCGTCAAACCCGGCGTTGACTGGGTAGGATTTGTCCTGCACAGCCTATTGGGTGTGCGTTCGTGAGACCGGGAAAAGGAGGGGAGCAGTGAGCACGGTGGGTCGCTATTGGACCAGAAGGTAAATGAAGAGCAGCGGGAGAGCACATGATGGGCCCCGGGAGTGTACGAAGCAGCGACATGGAAGTGTACGTTGGGGGAAATAGGTGGTGTGCCCTCAGATGTGTACGAGATCCGTGCGTTGGAGGGGCGGGCGCTTGAGGAGGCGCTTGGCGGGCCGCGGCGGGCAGCAGTAAGAATAGAATGATCAGGGTGAGTGGACACGGGGACGTGGGCATTGGCGCGGGGCGTGGGCGTAGGCACCGGACGTGGGGCGCGCGGAGCGTGGGGCACGGGCCGTGCACACGGTGGACATGGAGTGTGGGCGGTCCCAGGTGCAGGGAAGGGAGACGGGTAACAAGGAGGGCGAGACGGGTAGGGTTAGGAGAGAAAGAAAAGCAAAGACGGCGCACGCATCCCACCGTATCCACTGATTAGCGTTGTCCTCCGCCCGCTTTCGTCTTGCCTGTCGTCTTGCTATTCGTCTTGCTATTGCTTGCAGTGCGGCCTTGGGTGCGGGCCCGGCTCATGGTCATTTCCGCTGGATAAGCATTGGTCTGCTCAGATGAAGTAAGGACCCACACATGCATATGCTGTGATTCGGTCTCTGTCGATTGCGGTATTGGATGAGCGCCAAAGGCGCAGGAGGGGCGGAGCGAAAAAGAAAAAATGGTCGTGGCTGTGCAAGAGTTTATGGTTGTTGATTTCGACTTACAGTACAGCTCTTTGAGCAAATCAATCAGCTGCGTTCAAAATGTTTTCTTTTATCTATTTTTAGATGACTGTCATCAATTTTGCAAAGAGCTGTAATTCCATCAGTGACAGTGACCCCATCGTTCGGCACACCTCTCAAGTTTGATTCGGAGTTCCCGAAGACTCGCGTTGCATTCGTGATGAGATTGATAGTGCACGCATAAGAAAGTGAAGTTCTTGTTGGGCGAGACAGCTCATTTTGTGTGAACTTAGAATTTCAGTGTTAAACACTTAGGGGCTCGAGTAATTAAGCCCTTAATACATGATAAGTTAAGGCCTGAACTGAGCGGAGAAACCTCTGAAGACCTTTACTAACTCTGAATAATGGCCATCAAAAACTGATGGCAGCATTTAGACCTTCAACTTAATGTGTGAGCTCTTTCTCGGACGTCTACTTCCCCTCGTGATTCAGAGGGCATAGAGCAATATCGCACTGCAAAAAGCTAAGTCTGATTATGGTGAAATTTCTCCGGTCACCAGCAGCCGCCTCCCGGCTCACCAAACCCTTCGCGACCCTCATCTTCTCGTCACCCCGCCCACCGTGCGCCGTGATCAAATCGTTGATACTGTACTATTTCGACCAAGTGTTCATCAATTTCGGAATTTTGCATGTCCGAGATGGCCGATAAATTTTCTTTTGAATTAAGGTGATTTTTGCACACATCAAAAAAAGTTGGGTGTGATGCGTGACTGAACACTTGGTCGAAATAGTACAGTATTGCGGATGGCGCGCGCTAGATCACTCCAAGGGTAGTATGTAAATTTGATTCCTGTTTAGAGTAAGTCTTAGTTCCTCTACCAAAGATATCAATAGAAAACACTGCCCTGATCTGTGTCGTAGGCAGTCTCTGATAATACAACTCCCGTATCCATGCATTGAGTTCCTAGTCACTGTTTTTATATTTTGGCCTAACCCGGCCTTGAAACCTTCCGGGTGCTGTGCGGAGGAGGACAATCACTCGACTATGAATAGTGATTCGACAGGACCAATCCGCGGTATCTCGCTTGGGGTAAACAAAAGTGCTCGCAATAACTGCTCGCTTCAAGCCGCGGAAAACAGTGTGTTGAATCTGCGCGAAACTGTTCTTTAGAAATAGGTTTCTCTTCGGCATCTAAAATGAGATTTAGTACAGCCCCGCAATGCAATCTTCCGGCAAGCGGCAAACTTATGACCTGCAGAGGGAGTACTTCGTGCATTTAGTAGATTCAAATCTCCAAAAATTGTGGAAGATGAGTGATATATATTAGGGAGGTTGTGCAAAAGCCGCATGAGCCGCATGTGGCTTTGGTGCATTGTGCAAAGCCGCACAACAAACCCGTTGAACGGGTTTGTAAGTGAATCCGGGTTCATTTCGGATAGATACAGATAAATTAGGTGGTATGGATGAAGTACATTGAACTACTCACCGAATGGAATGTGCATCATTTTTGACGTCATTTAAGTTCCGCATCTTAAGTACCCCGCTTCTTAAGTTTCTGTAAAAAGATGTAATTTATCAAGTATTTTACATGAAGGAATAAGAACTTAAGTTGCGAGCGAACTTGAGCTTTACTGTGACTTGAGTTCCATGGAAACTCGAGTCACAGCTCAAAATTAAGTGAATTCTATCTGAGACAAAAACTTAAGTACAACATCAAAACCATTGAATTTTTTTTTCACCTTCTTGCACGCTTGGCAGGAGGAGCAGCTGTGTCCTCTCCTGAGGTACGCTTCGTCCCGCGCTTGGCCGGAGGAGTCATTGCGCCCTCTCCCAGAGCGTGCTTCATTACATTCTTCTGCCTTGTTCCACGCCTTGGGCCAGCCTCCTCCTTCTCCGAGACTTGCTTGCCGTTTGGGGGCTTTCGGGGCCTGGGGTGCTTTCGGTCGGCATGCCTTGGTTACTTGCTCCTGCTTCTTCCTGCCCTTGTTCGGTGGCGGCGGCAGTGGTGACTCAGGAAGCGGGGTGGTCTCAAGATTCACAGGCGAGGCGGGATGTGATGGCGGTGGCGGGATGGTCTCGGGATTCAGAGGTGAGGCGGGAGTTAAAGTTGAACAGTGAGAGTTTGACAGTGTCCATGAACTGTACAAGTCGCTCGCGAAGAGACCCTAACCTCAGCAGGAGAGTCTGACCAGGGCTAGGACGAAGAAGGGACGCATCCAGGCAAGAGTGACACCTGAGCTGTGAGTTGCGGACCCAGCATTATCACCAAGATACCAGAATATTTCAACTTCAATCAATTGAGTATGAACCAGTGTTCGATCTACCAGTCTAGGGAGCTAATAGCATTAATCAAGCAGGAGTTTGAGTCAGATTTCGAGGGTTAACGGACCTGGGTATATCTTTTATACAAAAGACAATGATCAGTCATAAGTAAGCGAGACAAATGCTCGGACAATCATTGAGACAAACATGAATCAGGTGGCTGTGCTCACGCTCCTACCTGCTCAGTTTGCGCGTAACAGGTCAACACTGCTCACTGGCTGTATTCTGGACAACAAAAGATCCTTGTTTTCTCTTTCCTTGGTCGTCGGTATATGCTGTCCTAGCCATGGGAACCCTCTAGCCTCTGAACTTCTCTCTGAATCAACTTCACAGTCTTCGCTTGAACTTTGAATCACGACTTGAAGATGCACTCAATTAATCTTAGAGGAACTATTTATTTACTGATTTTTGAATGCTGGAATCCTTGAAATCTCAAATGCTCAAGTTCTCTCCCAATTCTGTGAATTCTCCCTCAGCACTACATTGTCATTTTTTGATTCTGCATCCGGATCGTTGAATAGCAACAATGACCCTCTGTAGGCAACTTGGTTGTGTATTTTTGGGGGACAATTACCCTCTTTATAAAATTAGCGTGTCCATCCATCTGTCTGTCAGGGGAACCACCGGTCCGTCTGTCCGTCCGTCTGTCCGTCCGGCTCCGGCCCATCGCACCACCCCACTTCCTCGTCCGATTCTTCGTCCAGCCTCGTCCGTCCGTCCGACCTCGCCCGACCACCCGGCCTTCGGTCCTATGCCCCAGCCTACGCCTCCGTCTGGAACGTCGTCCTCCGTCCCTCCGGACTCCGTCCTCCTCCGACCCCCCGCGTCCGGTCGCTCTCACTGGCACGTGCTATGCGATCAAGCTCGAGACCACTGCTGATCGACCCGGACACGTGCTACTGGCTAGTACCTACAAAAACCTCGCCTAGCGTGGGAATCCTTATCCTTTCTTCTCTTCGGATTCTCCCGCTAGGTGCGTATTCTAGAAACCTGTATTTAGTACTGTCAATTGAGTTACTTCGGATTCTCCCGCTAGTCTCCCGCGCTCCCGCGCCGAGCTGAGGTTGCCCTTACAGCAGAAGAAAGGATCTAAGGGATCAACCGGTCAAGATTGCGAAGTTCGGTGTAGACTCAGACTTGGACCGCTACGCTAGCGCTCCAGCCTCCCCCACTTCCAACCTCGACCCCTCCTCCTTGATGGACGCCCCGACGCCCGGAAACGGGTCTGCGCCACCCGAGCTCCCGGATGTTTACATCCCGGACCCAGCTGCCGACCCTGAATCCCGGCTGACAGCGGTAGAAAGCTCTCTCGCGAACATCGAAACCCTACTCCTCCGCGTTTTACACAACAACCAAAATCCACCCGCGACTGCCCCCGTCCCTGCTGCTCTGGCTCCGGCGGCGGGTCCAGACTTCACCACCCTCACCCCTGCAGCAAAATCGGTTCTCCGACCGAACCCCCCAGCCGTTTTCGACGGCGACCGGACTCAAGGACGGATGTTCCTCCACTCCATCCTCACATACCTCCGACTAGTTCCGGAAGCCTTCATGGTCCACGGACAGGTCGTCGAGGAAAAACTCGTGCGGTACGCCATGTCCTTTATGGCGCGAGACGCGGCCGGACGATGGGCCGAACGACAGTCCGCAATCGTTCCGTTCCCATTCCCGTCCTGGGCGGAATTCAAGTCCGAGTTCCGGCTCCGGTTTGTAGAGGAAAATGAGCAAGACCAAGCTCTCCTCCGGTTGGAGACCCATAGCTACTACCAGGGCTCCCGCGATGTTTACCGGTACACGGACGACTTCGAGGAACTCGCCGCCACGGCTGGGTACACGGACCCGCTCGTCCGCGTCACCAAGTATCGCGCAGGGCTCGACCCGCGGATTAACGCGGCGATCACCACGTCTGGGACCGCTCCGGCGCTGCTAGACTACGCCGGATGGCGCCTCCGCGCCTTCCGCCAGTACGACGCCCTCGCCCGTGTCCGAGCAGGAGCACCTCCGACTCGCGCCCCGGCTCCGGCCGCACGCCCTCGCACTGGGACGTTCCTCCCAGTCCCCTCCTTCACGCCTGCTCCCAAAGCCGCGCCGGCGCCCGCCCTTCCACCTGGCATTCCAATGGATGTCGACCGGACCCGCGCACGCTTCACGCCGCGCACTTGCTTCCGTTGCGGCGCGGCCGGACACCTCGCCCGAGACTGCCCGACTCCCTCGGATGTCCGGCACGCAGACATCCTGGACGAGGTCGTCCGTCAACTCGGTGACGACCTCCTCGGAGAACTCTTTGCGCGCCTCTCTACCACCGCTGGGCTTCCGGCCGAGCCGGACGCCGGAGACGCGGAGCCAGAGGGTTTTCCGGACCTGGCCGAGTGAGCGGTGCGCCCTCGGTCGCGTCCCCCAATCGTTACTCCTGCTTGTACAAAGATATACCCAATAAATCAGCAGTTGATACGAAAGGCGCACCCCCTATTCCCGCCCCGGAGGCAAAGACTGAACTTCCCCCTTCCCTTCCCCGCGTCCGCCGTCCGAGGTGGGAACACAAACTACCCCGGCGGTACGTTATTGATTCCGTAGAGGGCCGGAACTCCCTGCACATTCCGTTGGAGATGCAATCGGTAGAGACCGCGGCTACGATGTCCGTGAAGGGTCTAGTTGACTGCGGAGCGACCGGAGACTTCATCGACTCGGAGTACGTGATCTCCCGCAACCTTCCCGTCCGGAAGCTCTCCCAGCCAATTCCGGTCCTCAACGTCGACGGCACGCCCAATGCGTCCGGAGGCATTTCTGGCATAGTTGATATGGTCGTCAACTACAAGGGACACTCCGAACGCATCCAACTCGCGGTAATGCGGCTCGGAAAGTAGCACGTCATCCTCGGTTACTCCTGGCTTCAGAAGCACAACCCGGAAATCGACTGGGAGACCAAGGAAGTCCGGATGACCCGCTGTCCGACCAGCTGCAGCACTTGCCGGGAGGAGCTCCGCGCCGTCCGTCGCAACGCGAAGATCTCCGCCGCGATCCTCCGGCAGCTCCGCGAAGGTCCCGTCCCGTCTATCTGTGCCATTGACTCGGAGGAGTGGTGCGGAGATGACGGGTACGATCCGGGCGACGACGGAGACGACTTCCCGGACCTCACTCCGGACCCGGACAACAACGACGATGACGAAGACAACGAGCTCGAGGACGGCGACCGGATTCTCTACACTGCGTTCGCTCCGGCTGAAGAAATCCGGGCGAGCAGCACCGTCTCTCAGAGGCTCGCGGAGGCCTACGCCCGGAACTCGGCCCCACCCAGGACCTCGGTTCCGGCCTGGGTAGAGGATTTCTCCGACGTTTTCGATAAGGAGTCGTTCGACGCGTTGCCGGAACGTCGGACGTGGGACCACGCCATCGAACTCGTCCCGGATGCGAAACCGGCCAACTGCAAGGTCTACCCGATCTCCCCCCTCGAGCAGAAGGAACTCGATGTGTTCATCGAGGATGGGTTGAGCACCGGCCGGATTTGTCCGTCCAAATCCCCGATGGCGTCTCCGGTCTTCTTCATCAAAAAGAAGGACGGAAGCCTCCGGTTCGTCCAGGACTATCGGGCGCTCAACGGGATGACCGTAAAGAACCGGTATCCGCTCCCGCTGATTAACGATCTCATCAACCGCCTTAAGGGAGCCCGGTTCTTCACAAAACTCGACGTCCGGTGGGGCTTCAACAACGTCCGGATCCGGGGAGGCGACGAGTGGAAGGCCGCGTTCCGTACCAACCGAGGGCTCTTTGAGCCCCTGGTGATGTACTTCGGCCTCACCAACTCTCCGGCCACGTTCCAGACGATGATGAACGACATCTTCCAAGACCTCATCCTGTCCGGAGATGTCATGGTATACCTAGACGACATCCTCATCGCTCACTCCGATCTCGCGTGCCACCGAGAGATCGTCCGAGAAGTCCTCCGGCGGCTCCGGGCGCACAAGCTTTACCTCCGGCCGGAGAAGTGCGAATTCGAGAAGTCGTTGATCGAGTACCTCGGCGTCATCATCTGGCACAACCACGTCGAGATGGACCCGGTCAAGGTCGCCGGAGTCGCCGCCTGGCCTGCTCCGGAGAACAAGAAGGACGTGCAGCAGTTCCTTGGCTTCACGAACTTCTACCGGAGGTTCATCCGGGCGTTCTCGGACATCGCGCGGCCCCTCTTCGACCTCACAAAGAAGAGCGTTGCATGGACCTGGACCGCTGCCGCGGCCGCTGCTTTCCAAGCCCTCAAGGACGCGGTGACCGCGGAGCCCGTCTTAGTCCTACCCGACAAGTCGCGCCCATACCGAGTCGAGGCGGACAGCTCCGACTACGCTACCGGGGCCGTCCTGTCCCAGCCAGACGCGAACGGAAAGTGGCACCCGGTCGCGTTCTACTCCAAAAGTCTGAGTGATGTCCAGCGCAACTACGAGATCCACGACAAAGAGATGCTCGCGATCATCCGAGCCCTAGAGGAGTGGCGGCACTTCCTCGAAGGTACGCAGCATCCGGTCGAGATCTGGACGGATCACAAAAACCTGGAGTACTTCCGGAAGGCACAGAACTTGAACCGGAGGCAGGCGCGGTGGTCCTTGTACCTGTCCCGGTTTGACTTCGCGCTCCACCACCAGCCCGGACGCCTCATGGGCCGTCCGGACGCGCTGTCCCGTCGCCCGGACCACGGAGTAGGCTCGGACAACACGGACATTACCCTTCTTCGCCCGGACCTGTTCCACGTCCGCGCGCTAGAAGGCGTCGTGGTAGCCGGACCCGAAGTCCCCCTCCTTCGTGACGTCTGGGAGGCCTTCGCAGGTGAACCGGACCTTGAGGACCCCGTCGCGCTTGTCGCACGAGAGCTCCTCAAGAACCGGAACGTCCGCCCCCCCCGGTCGTCCGAGTGGCGTGTCGCAGAAGGGCTCCTTTACTACCGCGGTAAGATCGTCGTACCGCGGAATAAGGACCTCCGACGCCGGATCATCGCCCTGCACCACGACACCCGGGTCGCCGGACACGCCGGACGCTTCAAAACCCTCGAGCTCATCTCCCGGAATCAGTGGTGGCCCCAGCTGTCCCGTCACGTCACTACATACAGTCAGCGTTTTGCAAAAGCCCGGCTAATTATCGTCACAGGTTTTTGCAAAAGCCTAGGATAACTTTTATCTTCCCCCAAAAGGCAGGCATTATCTCTTATCTATGGCTGTTATCTACTATCTTGTCTGTGCCGTTGCCTGATTGACCATACCAGCCTCCTGGATTCCCATCATTCTGATCCAATGATCCAGATCAGCTTAAATGAATATTTTATTTGAATAAAATAATCATTTATCGCCGGGGTTGGCCGAGTATTTTGCGTTTTGCGCAGCAACCAGGGCACTGATTACAAAACGGATTTGACAGCCAGATTGAGCATTTTTGGCTCTACAACTTTGATTTCAAGTCTATTTTTGGATTTTTTGGTGCGTCGGGGCCTTCCGAGGTGACAAATTTCCTTTTTTGGCCACTACGCCTTTCGCTCAAAAAGGGAATTCCTCGTTTTTGCCATTGCTTGGGCGCAGTTTGGCCGTTCTTCTTGATTTAACTTTGCAGTCCTCATGTTATGTAGGTGTGGATGGGGCCTGAATCACATTTTGAGATAGGGAATCAGTGTAAAATGGACATAATGTCTGAACTTGCAAAATTGCAATCCTGACATTACTACTTCACACAGAACGAGTGGAGCCAAGCCAGGTTATTCCCCCTCCATAGTAATGGATTATCCCAGTGTTTTGGATAGCTTTACTGAGTGTTTAACAGGGATATACACAATTTATTGACCAGATAGGAAATTTCAATATTCCCATTATATTGTAGGTACCAAACATTATGCTGGCTGGATCTATAATCCTACTTGATCTAGAAGGTGTGCAGAAACCTCTGGAGGACCTTTTAGCCATGCTACAATCAACCATATTGGAATTAAAGGAAATGATGTAAAACATAAATTTTCACCCCATCTGTTGTGTCCTAGCATGCTGACTACTAATCCCAATCAATAGGACATTTGTAATAATATGTGCCAACCTTTAGAGGCTCAAATTTGCACCGATGTAGGGTCAGAACCATGAGAATTATGAAATGTCAGTTCCCCACTTATTTACCAATTGGGGCCCAAGGAAGACACCTAGGGCCAAATAAATGTTATAAGTGAGAAGCTACAAGGTAAAACAACGATCCTAAACTTTATTTCACTCATTTTGGTCAAGATTTGAGGAAATTGTGTTTCGAGCAGTGCGCACTCTGCAGGCAATAATTTGTGGTGAAACCCATGTGCCCAAAAACACCATCTGGTGGAAACCTGATGAAATTCCTTCAAATAAAGCTGAATATTGCTCCTTTACATTGGGAAATGCTGTTTAGATGGTTTTCTTGGCATTATATGCAGTGCTTAAGGCCCTACTTGACAAATGATCAGAAAATGTCACATCACATATCTCAAGTTCAGGTCAATGTTCCACCTTGATTATTGGCTCACACAAAGTGGCATACCTTAGTTAAGTCATAGGAGAGTTTGGATCTGGTTCCAATACTGCAAGGGAGCCTGAATAACCTGAATATCTGGGTTGAAGCCTAAACATCACCAAATTCAATATGTAGTGGACTGAGAATGAATCAGAGTTCCACAAACAGGTTTATACATCTCATATGTGATGTAGGCCTATTGGAGACACACATTACATTAAACAAAGATAAGGACTACACTTAAAAAGCGAAATCTCTATAAGCTGAAAGTTCATCTGTGTGAGTCCTAGGATAGGAGAAAACTATGTGGAGACACTGTCCAATGATAGCATGATAGTATCTTGTAAATGATGAGAGTCAGGTATGATTGTGTGTGAGGTGGGAATGTCAGGATCGAATTTTGCAAGTTCAGACATTATGCTCATGTTCCCCTGATTCCCTACCTCAAAATGTGATTCAGACCCCATCCACACCTACATATCATGACAACTGCAAAGTTAAATCAAGAAGAACGGCCAAACTGCGCCCAAGCAATGGCAAAAACGAGGAATTCCCTTTTTGGGCGAAAGGCGTAGTGGCCAAAAAAGGAAATTTGTCACCCCGGAAGGCCCCGACACACCAAAAAATCCAAAAATAGATTTGAAATCAAAGTTGTAGAGCCAAAAATGCTCAATCTGGCTGTCAAATCCGTTTTGTAATCAGTGCCCTGGTTGCTGCGCAAAACGCAAAATACTCGGCCAACCCCGGCGATAAATGATTATTTTATTCAAATAAAATATTCATTTAAGCTGATCTGGATCATTGGATCAGGATGATGGGAATCCAGGAGGCTGGTATGGTCAATCAGGCAACGGCACAGACAAGATAGTAGATAACAGCCATAGATAAGAGATAATGCCTGCCTTTTGGGGGAAGATAAAAGTTATCCTGGGCTTTTGCAAAAGCCCGTGACGTTAGTTACCCTTGATTTTTGAAAAGTACGGACCGTACCAGCTGGTCACGTCGGCCAATACGTCCGAACCTGCGACCCGTGCAACCGAACGAAGGCACTCCGGAAGTTACCCCACGGAGAGCTCCACCCGACCGAGATTCCGGAAGAACGCTGGGACACCGTCTCGGTGGACTTCATCGTCAAGCTCCCGGACGCGCACGGCTTTGACGCCGTTATGGTCGTGGTCGACGTCCTGGGTAAGCGGGCCCATTTCAATGAGTGCCACACCGGCCTTGGCGCGGTCGGAGCCGCTTGGCTCTATTACCGGAACGTCTGGAGGCACCACGGAACCCCCCGGAAATATATCTCCGACCGCGGGCCGCAGTTCGTCGCGGAGTTCACCACGGAACTGTGGCGCCTCATCGGGGTAGAACCAGCGACCTCCACCGCCTACCACCCGCAGACCGACGGCCAGACCGAGCGCGTCAATCAGGAACTCGAGCAGTTCGTCCGGATCTTCACGAACTACAAACAAGACGACTGGGACGAGCTTCTCCCGGCCGCGGAGTTCACGTACAACAACCACGTCCACTCCTCGACGCAGCAAGTCCCGTTTATGACGGACACTGGAAGGCTCCCCCGGATGGGGTTCGAGCCCAACGGACTACGCTCGAACGTGGAGTCCGCGAACGAGTTCCGGGACCGGATCGCGTCCGGAGTTTCGGAAGCCAAAGCCGCGCTCATTAAAGCCAAGGACGAGTTCAAGCTGTACTATGATCGAAGGCGCACGCCCGCCCCAGAGATCAAGGTAGGCGACCGAGTCTGGCTGGACGCCTCCGATATCCGTACGACCCGTCCGTCCGTCAAATTTGCGGACAAACACCTCGGCCCCTTCAAAGTCGCGAAGGTCGTCGGAAAGGGGGCGTACAAACTCGAGCTCCCCCCCCGGTACTCCCAGCTCCACCCGGTCTTCCCGGTGGTGAAACTCCAGCTCGCGGAACCGGATCCGTTCCCCGGACGCCCCCGGAACGACGAACCCCCGCCCGTCCTTCAGACGGACCACGACGTTCAATGGGAAGTCGAAGAGATCCTAGAAGCGAAGGTCCGTTATGGCAGCCTCTGGTACATGATGCGGTGGAAAGGCTACGGCCCGGAACACAATAAATGGGTAAAGCACTCCGACGTCTTCGCCCAAGACGCCATTGATGCCTATTATCGCCGCTACCCTAACGCCCCGCGCCGGATCGCCTCGGCCGCTTTCGACTCGCTCTCGTTCTGGAGGCGCGACGCCCATGTCCGATTCATGCGTCGGGACGCCGCATTCCAAGGGGGGGGTGATGTCAGGGGAACCACCCGTCCGTCCGTCCGTCCGTCTGGCTCCGGCCCATCGCACCACCCCACTTCCTCGTCCGATTCTTCGTCCAGCCTCGTCCGTCCGTCCGACCTCGCCTGACCACCCGGCCTTTGGTCCTATGCCCCAGCCTACGCCTCCGTCTGGAACGTCGTCCTCCGTCCCTCCGGACTCCGTCCTCCTCCGACCCCCCGCGTCCAGTTGCTCTCACTGGCACGTGCTATGCGATCAAGCTCGAGACCACTGCCGATCGACCCGGACACGTGCTACTGGCTAGTACCTACAAAAACCTCGCCTAGCGTGGGAATCCTTATCCTTTCTTCTCTTCGGATTCTCCCGCTAGGTGCGTATTCTAGAAACCTGTATTTAGTACTGTCAATTGAGTTACTTCGGATTCTCCCGCTAGTCTCCCGCGCTCCCGCGCCGAGCTGAGGTTGCCCTTACACTGTCCGAAGCTCTTTAAACTCCGCTCCCTGCGCTTTCAATTTCAATCTCCGCTCTTTGACTCTTTCACTCCACAAGCACCCTCCCTCCTTCAAAAGTCTTTGATAATGATCCTCAAATTTCTTAGGTCATTTGACCGGAATTCTGCTTCGAGTTTTGAAATCCTCTGTCACCAAAGATTTTCACCGCACAAGTAATCATCACAGCCGTTTAACTGCCAGCTGTGAATTCCCGGCAGCGCACAAAATCCACCCATGACGTACCCTGTCAGCTAAGTAGTCAGCTGAGCAGTATCTGCGCTCAGCCGCCGAAATTAGGGCACAGCGCCTTGATCCTCTTTCCCCCCATTCTGGAGGTCGAATCCCGGAACTAGGTTCCCGTATCTACACTTCTGATAGTGACTTCGGCCTCGAATCTTTCGTAATGGTGGTCTTGGATCACAATCCCGTTCGTATAAACCAAAGGTGCGTGTGTCTGCTCGTCCGTGAAGCTGAAGCTCCGCGGCTTCTCGCAGATGCCGAAAGAGTGTCGGGGCGTTTCAGTTGAATGGCAGGCTCGGCTTGAGTTTGCCGTTCAAATTCAAACTCAACACATCATTTCTCTGTCAATTTGCCAGGGGTCATGAGTGCAACGGCAACTTAGTTCAACTGGTGGGGCGCTCCGCGCCCCGCCACAATCTTGTTATATGTACAAAATTCCTCAGTGTGTGAGCACAAGTCCAGAAGAGAATAATCTGGGATTTGTCAAGGTGACTACATTCAAATCCCAAGATATCAAATTATTCAAGTCCCACTGACCTCCTGTTTATGCAAGAGCAACTACGGCAATCTGGCAGTACTCTGATTGATTTTGCACATATGTGGAGCTTCCGGTCAGTGTTCACCATCTGGGAGCATCAAGTACATCACTCCTGAAACAATTCTGGAACTCAACTAAAATCAAGTGGGTCCTGCCTTCTTAAGGAAAGTTTTCGGGATCAAATGTGCCGACATCATGGCAGGTAAATATTTCTGTTGAGCTGACAACCATCTTCATTTCAAGGGGGACTTGGAGCCTGAATCAAGAAACTAATCCAGTCTTTTCAGTAGTTCTTACGAGCATGAATGAAGGCAGCAGAATTCAAACAGCAAGAAATTTGTTGCAGTAAGTATGAATCTATGAAGCTGAACCAGGAATCCAGGGGACAGGAGGAACCAACCGCAGGTTGGTGACGAGTGTCCAATTTTAAAATAAAATAAAATTCTTGCAACTGCTGGTCAGTTTCGAGCAGAACTGGGATTCACATGCTCAACAATGATCTGCTTTCATCTTGAAGACAGGGACGGGAGGAATCACCACAACCACAGTTAGATGATTAAACTTTACTTTGATTTATTGAAATTCTGAATCCTTTCAACCCAATGACTTGATGGCATAAATACTACAATTGGGTTGCAGAGTATGGGTTCCTGCTAGTAATATTTATTTAGTCATTGCAATAAGAAAGTAGTATAAAAGAGCAGTCAGTTTAGCAGTACAGTAGCAGACCCTGCCTCTAGACACAGCTGTGTTGTAGACAGGTTTGGCTTGAGATCCGGGTAGCCTTGTGTGGCTGTTCTTTCACCCATTATAAAGACATTGGGGTTTGGATTAATATCTGTGTGGACTTGTGGAAACCTGAAACTGTGGAATTGTGTCCATGAACGTGTCTGTGTCCTGTGTCCTGTGTCTGTCTTGTCATTGTGTCCGTGTCCGTGTTCTTGTGTGTGTCCTGTGTCCTGAGTCGTGTGTCCCTGTCTGCACACCACAGTTTTATGCTTGTTAAGCCAATGTGTTAGCAAAAACCCATTCCTCAGAACAAACCATGCCAGACCTTGGAGTCTGTTTCTTATACAAAAACAAAGCTATGTTCATCTGTGAACAAGGCAAAGTGCTCTGCAAACTAACAAAATACACCATGCTTAACCTACAAGACTTCCTCAAATGGTTAGAACCTGCATGCACTTGGCTATTTGACTTAATACTTGGTCTACGCTCCCAAACTTAAACGATCATTCCAATTAAGGAAGGTGTTGGCGACTGGTTTTGGTTAGGGTTTGGTTTTAGAAGTCTTCTTCACGAACCTATCTCGAACTTGATCCATCCGCACTAGGAGTGACTGTCTTTCAATGGACATGGAGACCAAGCGAGCACCGGATGGGTCGTTTTCAAAGCCTTCGTGGGCTGCGTGTCAACATCAACTCCAAGCCTGCTTGGCAGCCTTCTTCGTACCGGGCTTCTTGTGCTTTCGGGGAGATCGGCGCAGCTGTCGAGTGCTCATTGATGGGAAGTAGGTAAGGTGAAGTAAAGACTGTGTACATAAAGAGGGAGCGTTCTCGCGTCGCCCCGCATCGTGTCGTAAGAAGGGGAAGGGACTCAATTTTTTTAGCGGTTACAGCAATTATGCAATCACGTCACAGCACTGTTTGCTTAATGATGCCGAAACTCACGTCAATCACGCGGAACAATTACGAAAGAGTGGGAAAAGCAAGAAAAGCATAAACGTGTAAAAAGCGCAAAAGCGCAGTTTTACTTTGAAATCCCCAAATTCCTTTTCACAGTCACAAACAAGCATCAACTGTCCATTGAAGCACAAGTAATTTCACGCTTTTCCGGGGCGAGAATTTAGCCATCGCTCGGTTCTGGAACCATCCGAATAGACTCTAGATTATGGTAGGCGGAATGGTCGAGGTTTTGACATTTTGACATTTGACATCTTGACATTTTGACATCGGGATTTTGTTACCGTGATCTTTGATCAACCCCCTATCCACACTTCTTCAACCTGTCCAAGCGCATGGGGAAGGGGTGCTTAGAAAATGGTCATTAAAAATCAAGTGGGTGCTTCAAATAAAATTCAGGTCTAGTGATAAGGTATTTTAAAGAGACTGTTTGATGCTTAGTACGTGAAAGAAGGGAACATAATGTCCTAAATGGTGTGATGGTTCTGTTTGTTGCCCTTTAACACTGGATAAGGTGAAAGGTCGGGATTTGGGAGGCTCACAGTTCAATTTCCACTGTACTTCAACACAACCTACTGTAACTGCTTGTGACCATGTTTTCGGGGATGGCAAAAATCAAATCACCTTTCTACACAAAAACACCACTACATATTCAATTCTGTTCAGATTCACTGACCCATCTCCTTCGACATTGGAATCTGGACTGGGAGAAAAGCTGCTCTGAGAGTCTCACAGTGTATGTTTCACTTTGGTTGACTTGTTCTCAATAGACTAGTTTATCGGCAGAGATCATGTCTCACTTCGCCTATCTGGCAATGTCAGAATTCAGCTCAATAGTACTCTGGACACTTTGGGCCATTTTTTCAACATTCATGATCATATTCATGGAACTCACCCAAAAAAACTCCTACAAGGCCCTCCAAGTATCAAGCTGCCATCTTCAGCCATTTATCTCGAAGGTTTCATTTCAGTGAAGGATGTAAGTATCCTCCCAAGTCCTATAATTCACAAAGTGTACCTGGCTTACATTGAATTGATAGTTTGGGGATGACACTCGGACACCAGCTCTGTATTTCGTTCATCCTGAAATGGAGAACAAAAAGCGCAAGATTAGTCGGTCTGTTCAAGGTCCTTTCCCAGCTGAGCTCAGTCTGCAAAAACGCATTCGAAGTTAGTATTTATTTTACTTGCAGTAAAGCCTTTTCTAACTCTCCATCAGGCCAGATTTCTACGTCACTTCCCTTGTGCTCGGAATTTGGGGCCATGCCAGGATTTACCGAAATACCCTTTGTGTTTGCTTCAGTATCTGTTGCTGAGGATGGAGTTGTCACAATTGACTGGCCTGACCTGTGAAATATCCACCCTGGCACAACAATAAATTGGGCAGCACATTGAATGCCTTCACTCATTATGGATATCTCCTGAGCCAGGAATCAACTGTGCTGGCTGACATCCAAAGTATGTGTTTATCATGCATGTCTGTTCCTTTGATGACTCAAGTTTACTAGGCACAACAGCAATCAAAGCTGATGGTGGAAGCATTGAGGTCTTGTTTGATATGATGACACACACACTAGATGGGTATGTTATTCTTCTTCTTAGCCTTGCCTTGAATTCATTGTCTTTCTTCAGCTCCAGTGGTGTTGGCTTGGCGATCATGGAAAATCTGGCATCAAGACCTTCCTTTCAAAACACAAGTGTGGAAATTGTTGCCAATATCTCCATCTCAATTGTGATGGATTTGTGCATTCATCAGATGGTACAGACGATGAAGAAACCGAGCACGGTGCTGATTAATGGGAAGGTCTGCTTGGGAGAAGCATTGCTAAATGCTCCCCTTCCTTCGAACATTATTGTTACATCTGCCAATACATCTTCTGGTGCTTAGGATGCACTTCCATGACATGGGATTGAGTGAGGATGTTCAAGGATGATATGTGGACTATCTACATATTTTAGACCATTTTCTAGGCCCACCCTATGCACTTGAATAGGCTGAAGAAGTGCAGATGGGGGTTGATCAAAGATCACGGTAACAAAATCCCGATGTCAAAATGTCAAGATGTCAAATGTCAAAATGCCAAAACCAACCTCGACCATCCCGCCTACCGTACTCTAGATGGATCCACCAAAAAATCATTCAAACTCTAACAGCTTGAGCAATGGCGAATTTCTTTTGGGAGTCACAAACAAGCATCAACCAATGAAGAATGAGGAATTTAAAGCTTTTCCTTGGCCAAAATCCAGCAATCACTCGTTTCTGGGACCATCTGAATGGACTTCACATGGATCCACCAAAAAATCATTGAAACTCTAACCGGTTGGGTACAGGTGAATTTGCACCCAAATGGACTTCAATCTTGTTATACCTGCACCAAAAGATTAATTGGAGGCTTCGGGTTATATGGAGGGAGTCAATAAGAAAAGAGGATGGAGGGAGAGTGAACAGTCATTCAAATCAGAGTGAAGGAAAGACAAATAGACAGTAAGAAAAAAGGCAGGAAAAGCAAGGCAAAAATAAAACGCGCCCTCTGAGAATCGGGCGGTCGACGGGTAAGAAATCTCACAAGCCATTAGATTCAAATCTAATGAACATTGGGACACTGCCACTATTTACCCTTCACACAGCCACTGTTTTCATTGCATTGAAAAACGCGGACAAGTAAAAATTGAGGTGCGGAAAACCTCATTGCGAAGATATTGATACAATGATTACATAGGTACTCTTATAAGAGGGTCACGTTATAAGGCTCTCATAAGACATGGACAAACATTGTCAGAGCCAATCAGAGTGCTTGCGTCTAAGAGCGGCCTTATTTTCGCCTTATAATAGTCGCATCCGTCTTATCATGGTCTTATCAGGGCCTTATCAGCCCAGTAGTCTTATTGGATCAGGCCTTACACGGCTTACTGTCATTACCGCCTGACAGGCCCTGGTCAGGCCTTGACGTACAAATTTGGTACAAATTACAAAGTTCCGACAGAGCCTCGGAATGCAGTGCATGTCAGCTGCCATCGGCTAGCTATGGCGAGGCGGTGCAGCACGATGCTGTGGCTAGGGTCCCCCGGAATGGAGTGACTCGCCGTCTCTTTCGCTGCTACTACCACAATCTACTATCAATGGACGGGGAATATCACTCGGAGGATGACTTTGGATCTAGTTACACTCATCCCACATCCGCATCGTAAGCCCTTTCGGTATCCTAAACCAAGCAGGCTTGTTGTCTAACCTTATCTTGACCTGATCATTTCTGGATCCTGGAGTGTAAATGGAGGTACCATTTTTTCGGATTCGCATAGCTTCACTGTGGCCGGCGGAATCTTCAACAACATCACTAAAAACTACTTCAATATTTCGGGTTTTCAAGGTTCGTCGCCCCTGGTCCTGGGTATGCAGTGGTGAATATTGGATAGACTTCCCCGTGATCCCGCTGGGAAGTATTGACCTTCAACATCAGCTCTTAGATAAATTCTCCG
Source organism: Mycena galopus ATCC 62051 (assembly GCA_014925785.1). Lineage (NCBI taxonomy): Eukaryota > Fungi > Basidiomycota > Agaricomycetes > Agaricales > Mycenaceae > Mycena > Mycena galopus. Next base: position 920,400 of record WIQG01000027.1, read on the forward strand.
CTCGCTATAAACGAGCAAGCGTTCGCCGCGTGTACAGTGCGAGAATAAAGTGCGCGCAGTCGACCAATACTGTGGCTCTATATCAGGGAGATGGGGCAGAACAGGTCTGCATTCTGATTCGTCGTACCTTTTTATCTTATTGTATATCGCAGGCCTGGCGAAAGGACATTTCACGATATTCAAGCCTTCGGTCAGAGTGGCTGCTCTGACACTGAGGTATTGCTAACAAATTGTCTAGGCATCCGAGCTTCGTTCAACTTTGGGCCGTCACGACATCTCCTGCTATGTACGGTGCCGTTTTTCATGAAGGTGGGGCCGCTGCGTGAAATTCTGGGAATCGTCAAGCCTGACACTGGTTAGATCTCATACCCTTCGAACATGACCTGGAGAGCTATCACGACTCGTACGTCCTGACGTTATATATTCATGTCTACTGCGTGCGTGGTCCTAGAAAAATTCCACCCTGCAGTATGTTCACATTTCTATAGGACCCAGAGTTTTGGGTACGACAGTTTAATCCCATCAACCAGCAATCTGACACTGGCGCAGGAGGCAAACGATTATTTCTCGGATGTTTTCCAGCAACGATTAGTGAGTTTGAGAAGACAGATACCGTATTCTTGTTGAACCCAAGTCCTAGTGCCTCACTGAGTGCACCTTTTGGATACGTCGTTCAACTGGCCGGCTATGCACAGACGTCAGGCCCAGCAAAATACCCCGGTTGTCCCGGGGCTCTGATTCGAATGACATAGCTGTCTTGGACACCCCCATCCAGGAAATCGAGAACCTGTCACTACAAAAGTATCACGAAATCTGCTATTGGGATATATCTCAACTTCGACACGTCTCTACATCCACCCGCGTAACAGTCCATCTGGGAGCAATATTGTCTTGGCCCGCATGTAAACCGCTGCAAGACGCCTTTGAGATTGCTGCATTGATTAATATGGAGGCTCCTGGTCACCGCTGGTCCTGCAACCTTAATATTGGCGACGGATCAAAGATCATGGGAAATGGCTGGACCCGGTATTTTTTTTTTACTTGTGCTACAAAAGCGATGTAAATTGATCTGCCTTCTCAGATATCGCGCTTGTGATATAGGGAAGTGTACCCTCAGGTTACACTTGTGGTATGGGAACCCCGAGTGCTGGCTCAGTCAAGCCAACCATGTTTTTAATCGCCACCAGATATCTGAGAATTTCCAGGACTATGGTAGTTTTTAGGTTGGAGTTAAACCATTCATTGATTGACCAGTTTCAAATAGCTGTTGTGGATGACATTGCTTTTGAAATTTATCTCGCGGGGGAATGCCACTCTATCGGCTACCTATTTGTCGCCCCAGTGAAGGATTTTGAAACTGGGCCATCCTCTTTCCGGTGGCCCGATTACCCAATCTTTTGGTCACTCGATTCTTCTGGTTCGGAGCGCCTCAGCACAGGAGAGGCAACTAACCTTGGATTTCCCGCCCTTCAGCTCAATACGAGGATCCGGGGAAAGTTCTGGGATGCGGATATATATGCTGGACTTCGCCAGTTCCACCGCGGGAAGGGTTTTAACCCAATCAGCGAGGAAGTTGCGCAGCATGTTGGAGACCAGCTTTATTCGATTTCTCGGGTGACGGACCTTCCAGTTGGTCAGGGTAAGTGAACAGTCCTGTGCGAACATTTCTCTGTTAAATCGCCACGAAGAGGATGAGGAGGGTCCTATCTCTATGTATGCAGAGGACAAACAGCTTGAACCTTTCGCAAGTCACGAAGAACCACCTCCTTCGTCAGCGTTTGGATTTATCATGTATCTGCAGATGACACTGATCGTGATTCTCGCACTATTTCGGTTATACGGGTGCACCGGAGTAAGTCGTTGACCTTCACCACTAGAAGTAATGCTTCCGGAGTGGAATATAATAAACCTTTTCTTGCACCTTGATAGTCTTTATGGACGATAGCAATTTTTGCAGCATTGGGCCGCGTGGCGTTCTCCGTCAGAATCTCCGTTCACCTCATTCATAGTTGATTTCCTGACTATGACCGCAGTTGTCTCATTTGCTAGAAACTTACGGTGAAAATGGTATTTGGGGCTTGAATGGAACGCAGGTTTAACCTGGTTGGATCCTGTATCTGATCGAGTCTGAAATTGCTATTTACTAGTCCTGTATTGCTTGGTATCACTTGACACAAGGAGGATAACCAATTTTGTACTGGCCAAAGGCCAAACATGTGAAATACATTGAGAACCAATTTACAATTTACAATGTGTTTTGAATAGTTGCTGGTTCGATATTTGAAAGATGTTCAAAATAACTTCTCCATGACTTGGATATCTTCTGCATGACATTGGGTATGCAAAACATAATCACACCAAAAATGGAAATGTTTCTGGTAAGAACAAAACCAACCAAGAAACCAGTAGTTTCATTTCCAGTTCTAATTCTAAAAGAAATCACTAGTTTCAATGTAATATAAACTGAGAATGAAACACCTGTTTCAAGATACATTTCAGTGTCTAAAGATACAGTTAGTGTCTTTCCATCATGAAAGGATCCAAGAAACCACGAGTTTCACAGCGCCTTTCAGGATGACTGAAACAGCCAGTTTCCCGAATCAAGAAAGCCGCTTAGAAACAGGCACTTTCGGTGGCGCTTTCAGATACCCTGAAAGGCCAAGTTTCGGCTGCAGCATTTTTGCCATTGGTTCGGCATTTTCTGGACCAATAGCAAAAATGCCGCGTCCCAGAAACTCGTGCTTTCAACATTCATTGAAAGCAGCGCTGAAGATAGCTCGTTCAGCAACACTTTCCTTGTGCAAGAAATCCATTCTTTCAGCACGCTTGAAAGACACGGTGAAACTGGGAGTTTCTCGGATCCTTTCATGATCTCATAGAATCTCTGTGTCCCATCCCGCCTCGATTTCGAGCGGTTTTTTTTTGCGTTGGAGGCTTTAAAATATTTCACATTACTCCCTCCAGTTCCCATGAGAAAATCTTCACTGAAAACTGCAGTGAAACAAATTTTGTAGTCACATTAGTGGTTTTTCTCTCAGGATTTTTCCATATCTCAGACTCAAATACCTGTCGGTCGAATTTCCGCCACCTCCGAAGACCATTGGACAAGAGATGAGTGAATATGAAAGCATTTTGTGGTTCTAGATCACGTTGGAGTACGGCCATCAATCGTTCGGCACTCGTCACGTCAGGGCATCAAATCCAAATCCAAATCCGCTGCCGGAGTAACCCTCAGTGAGGGAGAAGTCTCAACAGAAAGACAATGCGCGAGCTGCCAAAAAAGGAAAAAAGGGACCTTTGAATCTTGACATAACTGGATGTTCGTCTTTCGGCCAAAGGTTCCAGATACTGGAGATTCTGTGAATGGAGACGGGACAATGACAGCAACAGCCTGAGGCAAGCGACAGCGAAGAGTTAGAATTTCGAAGGCTTGGAATAGATGCGGAGCGTGCGCGCTGGAGGAGTTGCCCAGTCTCGAGACGACGAGTCCGCCAAACCAGACTTGTCCAGAACCCGGAATCCAAGGAGTTTTTGAGGAAGACTAATTCATATGCCGTTCCAAATGCACTATGCCGTTCCAAATGCACTTTTAATGTTCCCTACCTATTTTGGTGTTTTCCCCAACTTTTATCGGGAATTCAGTGACTTTCCCCACAACTTTTCAGCTTTTTGGTATTCAATATAAGGTGGGGATATCTCGTGGTTTTCCCCTTCTTTTATTGCCCAAGTTGCATTTCACCAACTTTTGGTTCACACTTCACCAACTTTTTTGGTTTGAAAATTTCCCCACAACTTTTGGGCTCAAAATTGTTTTATTGCTTAAAAGGGAGCCTGAGCTTGTAAAAACCACAGATTTCTATACCCTGCACGCCCCACCACACTGGCTCCGACACAAGAAACAGAATACGCTGTGCGCTTGCGCGCCAAGCGCTAAACGCCGCTAAGTGCGAACTTCAATCAGCTGTCAATGTCAATCGACGATCGCCTTTGGCATCGAGTCGCAACCACTGAAAAGTCTATAGCAACATCCTCCGGGCGTGAAAATAGCAGATCTAGATACTCCGCACACCCGACTACGCTGGCTCCGACGCAAAAACCAGAATACACTGCTAAGTGCGAAACGACAATCAGCTGTCCATGTCAACCAATCCGACAAGCGACGAAGACACTGATCGCCTTGGCGCCGATCCGATTTAGCGCTTCGCGCGAGCGCGCAGCGTATTCTGCTTCTTGTGTCAGAGCCAGTGCGGTGGGGTGTGCGGGGTATAGGAATCTGTGATTTTTACAAGCTCAGGCTCCCGTTTAAGCAATAAAACAATTTTGAGTCCAAAAGTTGTGGGGAAATTTTCAAACCAAAAAAGTTGGTGAAGTGTGAACCAAAAGTTGGTGAAATGCAACTTGGGCAATAAAAGAAGGGGAAAACCACGAGATATCCCCACCTTATATTGAATACCAAAAAGCTGAAAAGTTGTGGGGAAAGTCACTGAATTCCCGATAAAAGTTGGGGAAAACACCAAAATAGGTAGGGAACATTAAAAGTGCATTTGGAACGGCATAATTCATGGCAAGTCCCCCCCAAAAGCCCTGGAGGTCAGGGCACGGAATGCGATTATTGCTTCCTGTCCTCACAATTAAAATAAGCCCAAAGACAGGTTCACTTGCTCATCGCGGTCGTGCGTGAAGTGTGGGCGTCAGATCAAATTCGGAGTGGCCCTTCGTTAAGGAAATAAAAAGCCCCTGAGGAATTCAGACACGGGCAGTCGAACCCATAGTTCATCAGTGTCCATGGGTACGAAAGTCAAGCGTTGACAATATAAATTGTTCCTTGTATCAAGTGGAAGGTTCAGAGGAAAGCTCAGACATCAAGCTGAAAAAAATCAAAAGAGCATAAAGGATGAATTAAAAAGGACCCGCACAGCTCTGTTTCATGGGATCAAGGAATCGGGACGGTGGTTAGAGTAAAAATCGGAGGAAACGAAGAAATAGCTCATAGAATAAAAACAATCGGTGGTCGCGAGTAAGATGTGATACCGTAGAATAAAACCGTCAAATGGCGAGACCGCATTCTGTCTTGGAGATCCGACTGACGAAGGCCAAGGATAAGAGAGAGCACAGAGTCTGCGGGAAAATAAGGTGTGGTATAACAGCATTCGGGAGGGAAAATCGAAGCCCCCACTACCCGCTATTTCCATGAGTCGTCTGACAAAATGCGGTCATGTCCGTACACGACGTCCGATCATTTGGTGAGTTTTTTATTAGGAAAATGAGCGAGGTAAAGACGGAATTGGTGGGTCGATTGTTTGGAATCTGGGGCGTGCCACAAATAATGAATGAGTAATCTGGGTGTTGGCGTGGGAGTTGAAATCCGAGCCCGTACAGCTCGAGAACGAGACTGAATCGACTCCGTCGTGGAAGGATGATGGGCCGTGGAGTTTTCCAAAAACCAAAGATTCAACACGAGCGAGAACGAGATGCAACACAGGAGATGGCTGTAACTGCGCAAAGCTTCAAAGTCGCGAGCTCTTCGGCAGTAGAAAAGAGTAGAGAGGCAGGGCGCTATCCTTACGGACGGGTCGACCATTGCGGGCAAGGGTTCGAATCTGAAAGTACTCCGCTCCGGCGTGAGAGGGGACTTGACTGACATACTGTATTTTGAATGGACCTTGGAAGCCAGCAGACACGGGAACAAAAAGAATATCTAGGTTCGGACGCAGGGAATTAAACCCTGTACTGCCAGCTACTTGACCGACCATGGCCGCACACGACGTCTGATCCCTGCGAGCAGTGCGAGAGTGTATGTAACTCTATGTCCAGGAGAAAAATTCAAATCCACCGCAAGTAAATCACAGCGCGTGAGGGTGAGGCGCAACTTCAAGCACAAAAAGGTCAAAGAGAAAGACTGCGAGTCCGAGAAAAAGACGGTGCCTGCTGAATTGGTACCTAGTGGATGTGTTGCGCAGTAAATTGTTTACAGGCCAAAAATGGACGAGCCCGAGCAAAAGCGATACAACCCAGAATCGAGTCAATCGACATGGGAGTTTTAGAGAGAAGTTTGCGAAGATGCCGTCATTGATCGACAGCGCCATCGTGATCGGCGTTTCGCACTTCTCGTCCTCCCATGTCGCTCGATTGGTCTCTGGAAAAGTCCCGTTGGCCCTCGTCACCACATCACGTCGGGGAACTAGGTCGGAAGCTGCTACCGCGTATTGTAGGCTATCTGGGGATCGCCCGACTGTCGGACTTTTGCAAGCATGCCATCTTCGCGGTCGCCCTAGCAGTTGCCCCATTACCCGCCCCACCTTCTCTGACCTTTGTCCTCCGCGGCCTGCAGGTCGTCGAGTCTGCCTGCGCCATCCCCACGACGCTCATGGGCGAGAAGATCGAAGTGAGCAAGGACACGGACACAGAGACGGGAGACGCGCAAGGTGCTGTTGGGGGTTTGTGCGAGGTGCGATGCTGTTCTCTGTCTCTCCCGTCGGTAACGATGCAACGACATGCAGTATCGCGTCGTTCAACTTCCCCGCGTGAGCACTCCCTTTCACTCCCTCCTCTATTCAATCAACTAAACCTAGCGCGGCGATCAATGCAGGATCATCCCCCTCGCGCTCGTCGCGGGTAACCGCCATCAAGCCCTCCGAGCATGACCCCCACGCGACCATGATTATCGCCGAGCAGTGTGTCCGGGCGAGTGCGTGCGCGTCTTCTTTCTTACCCTCCCCTTTTCTTTCTTTCCGACCAATATCCTCTCTCGCTTGCTCTTCACCTAACCTCCAACTGATCCCATCCTCCATCTTTCATTCCAAACAATCCCCCCCCCCCCAACCCTCACCTTTGAACCCACTCGCTCCTCTTCCCGCCTCCATCTCCTCACCTAAATCTGATTGGGATTTGACCGACGGCTAAAAACATTAACACGCCTCCCGCCCGGCGCGCTCAACGTCGTCCACGACACCATCCCCACCGTGAACGCCATCCGCACGGTCAGCTTCGTGGGCGGAAATGGCGCGGGGAGGCATGTATACGAGCTGTGCGTGTCACCGTGCAATTAACTCATTAACTCGGAAACCACTGCACTAATTTTATGATTTGTGCAGGGGCACGAAGAACGGGAAACGTGTGCAGGTGCGAAGCGATTGAATGGACACATGCACGCTCACTGCCGAAAGGAACGCAGAGTGTAAAAGGGAAGAACCACGCGGTCTTCATGCCGGACACGAACAGGGACCAGGGGCTGAATGCGCTCATGGGGACAGCCTGCAGCGCGGCGGGCCAGAGGTACATGGCGATTTCTGTTGGTGTGTTGTGTTTGGGTTTACCATTCGTTTCCTTTCTCTCCTTCCCTCGCTTTGTTTCTTGCTCTTGTCATGTCCTCCCCCCGTTTCCTTTTCATCGTTCTTTATCGAGCTTGTTCGAGTCGCGAAAAACGGACTACGATATTATTCCCATTCGATGCGGATACTGAGTGGATACTGACACAATGGCGCCCCACAGCCGTCTTCGTCGGCGCGGCGCAAACGTTCATACCCGAGGCAAGTGAACCTGGGATTCGAGAAGGGGACGCAGCTGTGAGTTTTTGTTTTTGTTTTTTTTGTGTTTTCGTTTCCTTCCCTTCCTTTGTTCGCCAATCCGATTCCTATTTCGCAAACTACTGTCATTCAAATCCAATTCCCAAATAACACCTATTCAATTTCATTTGCTAACCAAACGCTCCCCTCACTACATTTTGATGGTTCCTGGGACTTAGCCTGGGCCCCGTAACCACCCCCGCGCTTGTGCGGATCGAGGGCCTCATCGCCTCTGCCGACAACGCGGGCGCGAAGAAAATCCTCCTCGACGGACGCGGAGTGCACGTGCCGGGGTATCCGCGGGGAACTGGGTCGGCGCAACGGTCATTGAGGTGGGGAATACGAAGTTGGCGGCGTATAAGTGAGTTTTTCCTCATTCTTTCAGAATTCCACCTTCCCTTCCTCGCCACATTCCGCCTTTCTGCCTGCCTCGTACCCCGCTTTTCATAGCATTGGATTGAGCTGATGATATTTAGGTGGCATCGCCAGAGAGGAGCTCTTCACCCCCGTCCTGTGCGTGCTCTCCGTCCCCACGCTCGACGCGGCCATCGCCATCCTCACCGCGAAGCCGTTCGGCAACGGCGCGGCGATCTTCACGCAGTCGGGGCCGATCGCGAGGAAGTTCGAGACTGAGGTGTGTATCTACGATCATCATAAATCCTCCCCCAGCAATCCTGCCTTGCATCTCCCTTGTCCTGGACAATTGATATGATTGAGGCACACCATGCTATGTAATGCACGGCGTAGGTGGAGGGGGTCTATTGGGGTGAATGTGCCGATTCCGGTGCCCCTTCCGATATTTTCGTGGACGCGGAATAAGGTGCGTTCGCTCTCCGTTTTCCCGCTCTTCACGCCTCGGTCGTTCGTGCCCGAGGGAGAGAGAGACACGATACAGTTGACGCGACTGGCCGTACAGGCGAGCTTCCTGGGCGATATCAATTTTTACGGGAAAGGGTGAGTATCGCTTCCTTCCCTGGCACCCCACCCACCTTCTCAACTGAACGCATCATCTCTTTTGCGTCTCAACTCATCATGATTTTCTTTCATTTTGCGGCGCGCTCGCTTTTTTACGGCTTGTACTTGACTTACGTCTGCGTCGCAGCGGCATCAACTTTTACATGCAAATCAAAACGACGACGACGCTCTGGCAGTCGGACGATTCGTACGTCCACGGAGAGGGCGAGGGAGGCGGTGCGTCGGTGAATATGCTGGTGTTAGAGTAAGGTAGGAATAAGGAGTAGATGATGTATGTTGCACTCGTACCCGAACTGAAGTGTGCGATTTTGGCTCGTGTTCGTCGCTTCGCGTCAAGAGTGCGGTCAAACCTCGACGCTTTTACATTTTCAGCATCGATGGAAATATATTTCGGGAAACCGGAGGACAGATAATCAAGCGCTAGGATTTGTGCCACAGGGTAGGGTGTACACCCCTTTCATCCCTGGCGCGAGGCAAGCTGACCGGTTCACAATTAGTGGCCTCATATTCTAACAGGGGGCTGGTGGTCTAGATCAAAGCCTATGAACTCTAGCTTTTACATTTGAGTACTGAGATTAGTACCAAGGAGAGGTATCTAGAATGTACTCCCCCTGTCTGAGCGACAGGACGGTTCAGGAACCAGGAATCAAGAATCAGGTACGTTTGAGAACCGGCATAACTGTGGCCGGGAGCCCAGGATACATCAAATCACAGGTAAGTAAGCTCCAGTTCGAAATGGTAATTCATTACATTGTTATTGGACGCCCACAAGGACTTCAGGAAAGTCCCTGTGGAGCAAGGCAGCTCACTCCCTGTGTATAAGATCTCTGTACACAATACAAGGAAGAGACGGTAGTTCAAATCCACCCGGGGACGTAAGTGTATACAAGGTCGTTTTGGATCTGGGGCGTGAGCTATCCCTAAATACCAACGCGAGCACCATTCGTTTTTTTGTGACTTGCAACTAAGAACCACGAAATTAATATCCACCCTACGGAAGGTTTGCTTCTACTGATTGAATCATTAAACGTGTACAGGTGAGAGGAAGTGGGCGGAGTCCAGGCTCATTCTATACCAGCGATCTGGCGAGCGCTGATGGTTCGAATCCTGCCGGAGACATAGAGGATGTTGCGCATGATTCGGTTCTTTTGGAGTGCCATTCCGTCGTGCGTATCAATATTTGGCGCCAGCTACGTAAATACATCCGTGTCCTAGCGCATCCGCGGAAGTTCACAGTGAGAACTAAAAAATTAGATGAAGTTGGATTCGAAGCACTAATATCTGCGCAACTGCATGACCATTCAATTGCACCCCTAATAACCAGCTGCATCACGAAGATATCGTAGGTAGCAGTCCCCGTCGATTGTTCCTCTGGCACATAAATTCAGTTAGTTTCGAAGCGATGGTTCGTTTCCGCCTGGGGACATATGTGGGCGACTATACGGTGTTTTGATTTTGTGATTCGAGATCCACTCCACTCAAGATCTACACGGGAATACGTGAGTATGTCCCTCGTTCGGTATGGCGTCAGAATGGCTTAGGAATAGCGAGACTTCAACAGAAATAAAGAGACTTTGGGAGGAACAGAAATTCATAGATACGAGGCAGATGGACGGACCATTGAGCCATGGGCATACACTATCGGTACGCGAGTTGGAGAGACAATATATCGTCCTGCACCACGGGAATCCTGACTCCAACAACCACAGGCAAGGCCACCTGCTTGCTTGGAAGACGTAGTTACCGTGCGCCCAGTGATTGGATTAATTGATTTTGACGGACTGGACACCGAAGCGCGAATTCGTTCCCCTTTAGCGTCACGAGAAGACGGAGACGCCCCGACTAGCGGATTGAAGTGGACGAGATTGTCGGCAGGACAGAGATGCGTCGTACATCTAAGCGGGAAGACAAGCTCAAGTCGGATAAGAATGGTCCTGAGAGGCCGAGAAAACGCTCCGGCACATATCCGGCACACAGAATTTTGCGCGATACGACTCTAATCTTGAACTTGAAGGAAGAGAGACCTATATGAAGAAAGCACCGGGGCAACCGACACGGAGCTGAGCCGAATTGAACCGATGCTTGTGAAAGCAAAGAAGCAGGACTTCGAAGGAGGGCCTTTAGGGTTGCGCACCACGCGGTGGCGCGCCTTTTCCTGCTTCGAGGTATTACGAGTGAGAGTGGTAGCGGTGGTTGGGCACAAGCCTGGGAGCGTGGGGAGCATGAGCTAAGCGTGGGCATGGAATGTAGTGCGTCGGGCGTCGGGGGCGTGGGCACGGGACGTGGAGCGGGGGTAGGGTTAGGAAGGGCACGGGGACGTGGGTACAGGGCGTGGCCATGGCCATGGGGCGTGGGCGTGAGGCAAAGGGCGTGAAGCGTGAAGCACAGGGAATGGGGGCCAAGATGGGAGGACTCAAAAGTGGGAAAGAAGGAAGGCAAGAAGAAGGCGGGCGGACGAGGAGCCAGACTCAGCCAGTGGGAGCAGGGAGAAAGGAGAGAAAAGGTGACGCACGGATGCCGCCATATTCGCTGATTAGTGTTGTCCGCCCGCGTTCGTCTTATCTGCCGTCTTGCTATCGTCGATGTCATGGTCGTGGTCTTTGGCGTGCATATAGCCCAGTCTATTTCTACTGGATAAGCGTCGGCCCATATATGCATATGCTGCGCTTCGGTCTCTGTCGGATGCGGGATTGCGAGCGCCGACGAAGAGCGGAAGAAAATAGCCGTGGCTGTGCGAGAGTTTATTATCGATTTTGATAGGGATTAATTCCATCTGGCCCACGCCCCCAGTCTTACCTGCCTAAAAAGGCATATCTCATCAACACATGTCGGCATACAATCAGCACGTGTTGCCGTGTATTCCAAGCCGTGGCTAGATATTCCCACTAGTTCCGACTATCTCGTCAGCGGTCTAGCTCAGTTGGATGTCCTGCGACTGCTCTTGATCTCTTTGCCAAGATCCCTTGTTCGGTTCCCCCAGACGTATTTTTTGCGCGTGTTTCAGAGTGGCCTTGAATTCATGTGCGCCTAAGATGACGATCAAGAGTTTTTGTTTCGAGAAAATACACTTTCAACCTCATTTTAGCGTTCCATGCACCCAACCATGAATCTGGTGTCAGTGTGCAGTTTCACTAAGTGCAGGCACTCACGGAGTTAACTTGGACAGTCACCATTTCCACTGTCAGAAATTTGCATTCATCTTTGATGCCGGGATTACGAGGGGTTTGACACGTAGCAAGGCATGTTTCAATGCTGTATGGGTGCTATTTTCCTGCAGAATGTATGGACGCGTACACCGTAACCTAAATGCATTCCGTGCCAAGAACCCTTAACAATATCTTATCTGTCTAATACATTATCTTATCTTGTTCGTAATACATTACCTTTTTGGGAAGTAAGACTGGGGGAGAGCAAGGGGGGTTATTAATTCCCAGGCTCTTGCCGTTCGGCACGCTTTCCATTAATCTCACCTTTCTACTGCAGGCTCCGACGAGATCGGCGACGTCCAAAATGATCCACCATCAGTCATTCATTAGAGTCGAAGGGAAAGAATGCCCTGGACGCTGATGATGCAAACCTGGGTTCCCGATCGTACACAGAAAGCGCAACGGGATTTCCCACTCGCTCCCGAGAAGATGGCTCGAATCACAGAAAGTTGACACCCACAATGCATATCAACGGACGAAGATCGGTCAGCGGGTTCCCTCGTGTCTCGTTGCCGTACACAAGCCTGACGTGGCCTTCACAGGACCTCTACCTCTTCTGTCTCCGACTCACTACCACCCGCGCCGTTCTCGAAGTAGCGATGCTCAAAAGGTTGCGACGCCTTGGGAGGCGAAAGCTTCCTGTTGCTGATGAACCTGCTCGTCCTTTGCAAATTCCTGCCGCGCTTCCCGCCAGCACACGTACCACATCCGCTCCACTGGCTCCCTACTATAGCTGAGCTCGTTTCCGACAGAGACCCATCTGATCACATCGTCCACGCACGGGAACCCATCTTCGAATCCGATTCCATCCCCGGTCCCAGAATTTATCAGGACTCTGAAGGCAGGGTTCGTTCTTCTGGCAAGGAAGACCGAACCTTTCCTCGATGGGACACCGTTCAAGATCCCAATCAGTGTCTTGAATGCATTCCTCGACCTGGCCGGTGTACGTCTTCATATGGTCTTTGCGTGGATGAGAACTGACCGAACTCTCAATGACGCAGACCATTTCAGACAACAAGAGCGCTGTTGAAGCCCAGCTTCAGCAGCTCACACGGACAATCGAGGTCATAAACAAGGCTATGGACACGGCGACGTCTGGGGACGCGAAGGAAAGAGCGAGGAAGTTTTCTGAGTGTGTGATATATATCCAGATCTTTTTGCCCCGTTGATGGTGTCCACCTTGCCCAGATTTCTCATGGCTGAGATGTCGGAATTTGAGGCGCTTCAGCGACGCCCACGTCTCGCAAAAATACTCCAAAGCGAGGAGGATACCAAGACCATCGAGGCCTCCCTCAAGCGAATCAATGGTCATCTTCAGATTTTCCAGGTATGCATCGCATCGGTGTTTGTATGCGGAGTACTTACTATTTAATATTAACACCTTAAATCCCAGCTCAATGTCATGACTTCGATCGAAAGATTGGAGTTTACGAATCGCATGGAAGCTGGTGAGCAGTGGTCGAGGCCAGGAGGCTGTATGGTCTGAATTCTTGATCCAGTTCTTGACAAACTGCATCGCGCAGCGGCGAATGACGCCTCTCACGACGCGGGGGAGAGATTTCCTCCGCCACGTTGTCATCCCGCAACCCGGACAGATATACTGGCCGAGCTAAACGACTGGGCATTAGAAGATGATCCAACGAGTCGAATCCTCTGGCTACACGGCCCGGCTGGCGCTGGTAAATCCGCTGTTGCTCAGACTCTGTGTCAAAACCTGGAGGCAGAAGGCCACCTCGGTGCGAGCTTTTTCTTCAAGCGGGGGCATTCATCTCGGGGCCATGCCACGAAATTGTTCCCTACGATTGCATATCAACTCGCCCACGTCCTTCCCGAATTCAAGACTGCCATCCTCATGTGCATGGATAATGAACCAGCCGTATTGGCCAAGTCCCTCTCTGTACAGCTTGAGAGACTTGTAATGGCACCACTGCAGAGTCTCATTCCCACGAGGACTATGGCTATTGTCATTGATGGCCTGGACGAATGCGAGGGCGAAAATGTTCAACAGGAAATCCTCGAGCTCGTCGGAAAGGCCGTCAAGGAATTACACTGCCCTCTTCGCTTTCTGATTGTTAGCAGACCGGAGTCGCACATCAGCCAAATTTTCCGCCAACAGTCATTTGATGATCTTCATCACAAATTCAATATTCATCAATCGTTTGACGACATCCGAACCTATCTAGACTCGGAGTTCACGCGGATCCACCAAGACCACGAAACCATGGTCGATGTTGCAGATCCCTGGCCATCACAATCAGATTTGGAACATCTCGTCGACAAATCGTCCGGATATTTCATCTACGCAGCAACTGTTATCAAATTCATTGACGACCCAGACTTCCGTCCAACGGAACGTCTTGATATCGTCATGGGAATCGTAGAACCCGAGAACGGATCGCCTTTTTCCACCCTTGATCAGCTCTACGTTCAGATTCTGGAGGCCGTACCTGGAAGGCGCCAACTTCTCCGGATTTTATCCGTCATTGCCGCCAACATATCTCTGTCATTACCGCACGTTGAACAGCTGCTTGGCATGAAGACTGGGGATGTTCGATTGGCATTACGTCGAGCGTGCTCCGTAGTAGATGTCCCATCGGATTCCCAAGACCTCCTCACCCCACATCATGCTTCGTTCTTGGACTTCCTCAATGAACAAAAACGATCGCGTGTTTTCTTCACCGGCGTCCGCAGCATTCACCACCAGAAACTGGCAGTAGATATTCTGCAGGCATTTTCTTACACGAACGATGATCCGTCTGTGAACGCCATTGGCCATGTCGCCTGGTAAAATCCATTGAAAACGGAAGCCTATATAACTAACGATGTTACAGGGAACTTGATCCACTAATTGTCACGTCCGCTCAGCCATCGAGGGAGATCAAACATGATCGCGTGGTTTCTTCACGGGCATTGGCAGTGTTCACTACCAGAACCTGGCAGTAGATATGCTGCAGGCATTTTCTTACACAAACGATGATCCATCTGTGAACGCCATTGGCCACGTCGCCTGGTAAAATCCATTGAAAACGGATGCCTATATAACTCACCATGTTATAGGAGACTTAATCCCTTAGTTGTTACGTCCGCTCAGCCATCGCCCGAGATCTTTGATCTTTTACGTTGCTTCAACCCAGACTTCGCTTTCCACGTTGTATATACCACCCACCCGGATCACATCCGGAATTGGGTATTCGGGATGCAGGAAGCACAGCCATCACTGCCAGGAGACCTAATCCAACTATGGGAAGACTACCACTTCATGTGTCACTGTGATCGTATTTGGTGTCAAGCTACCCAGGACAAGACCAGAACGGAAGGGGAAATACATGATGACATGACCCAGACATCGCCCGAGCTGATTCGGATTTTCCACGCATACCCACTACTCTATGATGTCAAGCGGGGTCAATATCCAGCTCTGTATGAAATTCGCCAGGTTCTAGATCTCTCATGGGACAAACTGCGGGCCGTTATCTGTCCTCTTCGGGAATCCGTCGGCGACAACGAAGAAGAGCTGGAAAGGTTCTTTGTATCGGTGTCCCATCGGACGCGCATTCGCCAGCTCCACCCGGATCCTGATCTACGCGACTTGGCTGCTGGCGTTATGGCGGTAATGATGAAGCTCACTACTCACCAACTACCCGGACGGCTTTAGTTCGTATTGTCATTGAAGAGTGGTTTGTGTACCTGATAGAATCCCACTTTTAGTGGTACTGCGCCTTTCTGGGGTTGCGTTCTCAGATCTTGCCCCCCGTGTCCTGAGCTTCTCCAGACTCTGCATGAAGCTGAAGAGGCATCTGCAATCAGTGATCCTGCACGGCCCTATAACAAGAGGAACGTCCATAACATGACTGAATGGCTGAAGGTGAATTCCCAGTAATAGTATCTTGTGGACTGATGTGAACCTCTTGGGCTTAGACTTTTCCTGACCCTTCGTGGGATCTCATAACCCGGATTCAAAATCTTTTACCTAAAAGTGACAGCCACTGGGAGGATCCGACTACCAATCTTGAAGAGATCTGGGACGATTGGAAACAGTGGACTGGGTGGTGAGTGAATAACGGCGCGCATTAACATGTCGGGAACTGTGTTGAATTCTGAGCAATCCATCCCCTATATCTGAGGCATCTATTTGTGAGATACAAGGGTTATATAGGCCATTGTGGTACGTAGTGTCCGGACGTCCCCCTCACTTAAACCCTCGTCACTTGGCCGTATCTTGGTCTGCCTTCAAATAGCGTGTAAACGTTGTATATCTATCTTGCAATCGTTTCGGAAATTTCGGCATGGACAATGGGGCAGCAGGCAAACGTCGTCCAGATATCTTCTTGGTCATCAAGTCTGCGACATTTCAGGGCAATCCGTCATTTTTCTGTTTCGCTCAGACACGAGATACACCACCCCGCGCGTCGGCGGGCCACCACAAGGTAGGCAGTCGAGTACCCGCTGTTTTCCTGAGCAGGATGACGCGCGGACGACGGCAATCCGAACGAAATACAAGTCGATCCACGACACCTATAAACTGAATTTACGATGTGCCTCGAGCCGAACAGAGTTGCTCGTACATTTCGGCACTCAAGCTTCACGAGTCGAGGATGTGGCGCACGCCACGGGTTGTTCTTCACCCTCTGGCGGTTGATGAACAGGATTAGACTAAGATTTTGCATGAGGGTGTCGCGTGCTGGACAGCATGTTGTATTGTTGAATGAAAAAAGCGACGGCAGGCGAAGCACATAGAGATTTCCATTGCGCTAAATTTCCCGCAGAGCTCGCGTTGAAGGGAAATAACAGAACACCATAGGTGCATGCGTCTCAGGGTGCGCATCTCGCGCATGGGACGCATACACATAGGATGCGCGCTGCACATGCGCGCGCAGAATCGTGTTTGCGAAGCAAGAGATGAGTTGACAACCGAGAAAGAAATCTCCTGCGTTGCTGTTGATAGAGTGAGAACGCGGAGAGCACTTCATGGTGAGTGATAGGAATCGACCTTGCGCTCAAGAGCAGGTAAAAAGAGTCCTGGAGATTACTGAAATGAAACGCCGGAATCAAGGCCAGATTGAACAAAGCTTAAGATCGGTCGGCACAGCTACACAGAGTCTAGTCTTCTCTCCGGTGTATATCGCGCTGCCGCCGTCGAAGTCGTTGCGAATGTGAAACAAGCCGGGGCCGGCCTACAGCGCATCAGTGGTGGCGAAGACATTTCGGGATTCAGCATTTGCAGTAGTCCTTGAGAAAGTTTTGACATTTTGGATATATTGACATTCGCTACAATGGTGGGGAAGACTGCAAGTACGCGGGCGACTCATCATAAAATAAAGATGTCCGAAGGACGATGAACATCCGCACGCAGCAAACAGACGCGGGGCTAGGAAATATGCCTCCGTGGCCTGACGCGGGGCGAGCAGAATACATTACTCGTATATTATCGAGATGCCTCGAATCAGAGTGCATGTGTTTGTTCACCCGAAATTGCCCCAATTGCTATAGCAGCTGACCATTACTCGTAATACCTCGGTCTGCTAATTCCCGAACACATCAGATCACTATCATATTCTTATTTTTAAAATCAAGTTTCCCACTCCAGCTCAGCTCCGCTCCATTGCGAATATCTCGAATTGGATTGCCCCCTTCCTTTCCTTTCTTTCCGTCCACCTCTCTCCTTTGACTTCGGTTGAACTTCAAGTTCAACGTGCCTCCGAGTCGAGGCTTTTGTCCTTTTCCCAGCATCACAGTTTAGCCGTCGAAGAGTTTTGACGGGCTGTGCGCCATGACGCGTGAACAGACCACATGCCTGTTAATCCCGCGCTCAAAGCCCACTCAAAAGAAAGACCTGTCCGATGTTCTTTCTTCGCCTCTTCCCATCATCATCTCCCCTTCCAGCGGTGGTCTCCGCCCTTCAATACAGTGCATACCTCCGTTCGCCTATTCCCGTATCATCATCTCGCCTTCTACTAGTGGTCCTCCGCCCTCAATACGGTGCTGACTCAGCAAGCCATCCCCAAGCCCTCCACAAGATCTGTGTAGCATCAAGACTGACGCAGTGCCCTGCTTAATTTCTCACAAACGGAAGGCCTGTCTGATTTCTCCTCGTTATTTCCCCCACCATCATTCTGGGTTCTTGCGCCTTTCGTTTTCTCTTGCTTTTCCGCACACTGCTTAGAAGAATCCTGCAAGACTGCACGTACCTCAACTAACCTCAACGTCTCTTGACAGGCGACATTCCTCGGCGCACGTGGGGACTACGTTTCGTGGATCCGCAAGAGTTCTCGGGCACCACAACGTTCAAAAATGACTGTGAACCGCAAAATCTTAAGCCAACTAGGAACGAATCTGCAACTGGGAGATCTGGAATGGTATCTTACAGCCGTTTTCATTCAATCCGCCCTCGCTTTCATGTTTCGTTATTTCGTTGATATCTTCCTCTGAGGCTCCCTGAAACCCGACACAGCGACACATCTTTCAAATCCGACACACGTCAGAAGAAGCGACACATCATTCAATATTTCATGCCATCCGACACCGTGTTCCGTGTATGACGAGGTCTTACAGAACTTCCGACACACCAGACTTCGAACAGACCTGACACACTGCACGGCACTGGGAACATATGGTATACTGCTGAGAACTGGCAGTAAGCATCCACGTTCTGGCGCTGACCACGAGATGAGTGGTATTGAACCACGTTGCCAAGTCGGATCATTTATATGAAGGCCTGAGAGAGTTGCCTTTTGGGGAGCAAGGTCCTCGCCAGTGCGAGCAAGACCTCGCTGGACGCGTCGATTGCAGCCCTCGACAAGGTTACCGCTGCGGGCTTCATCAAGGCACACTTTTCCTCGCTCGTTCTGTTGCATTTGACTTACAAGTGTGCAGGCCGTCGCGGACCTCGTAAACAGCAAGCTTACATATGTTTGTATCGGCGACACGCAGGCGCTCCCGTACGCGGACCAGCTAGGGCTGTGGTTGTCTAGATAAATAGAGCGACTATTTTTTCGTCGAATAATAGCAGCAACAACAACATTTATTCGATTCGATTCAGATGAATTATGATATATGGAAAGTGTTAGACCGACGCGAGATGAGGATGGGGCAGAGAATAAGAAAGAGAAAGATGGGACTACACACACAAAAAAGGTCAGGATACTGCGGAGAATTCGGGTAAGTATAGCTGCATGTAAACTCTGGAAAATGGGACGCCCCGCAAGCTAAGAAAAGACGAGGTGAAACGATCAATGTTGCACTGCTAATACTCGACGGCGTCATCGCCGTCCACGGGCATGACTGGCGGTTCCTCTTTCTCCTTCTTCATCTCTTCGGCCATCTCCTTCGTGCTCGTCCAGCGTCGCGCTGTCGCGGTCCCCGTCCGCGTCCTCCGTGTCCATCTCCACATCCACGCCTGCGGATTTTGGCGGCTCATCGGGCTTCTTTTCCGCATCCTCGACGTCCATCTGAGTGTCCATCTGCGCCTGCGCGTCACGCTCGGCCTTTTTGCGCGTCTTCTCCGCGACGGCCTTGCGCAGCTCGAGGGTCTCCGTGATGCTCATTGCGCGCTCCTCGAGGAAGGCGCTGTACTCCTTGTCGACCGCATCTAGGACCTGCAGGCCGCCGTTAGTGCACCGAATCAAATATTCGGAGTAAGACACACCTGGGCTTTCCGGCGCTTGATGTACGACTCCTGCGCGGGGGTGAGGACGGCAGGGAGGTAGTCCAGCAGGGGCGGGTGCCTGCGGGGCACCGTGGACAGTGCGAGCGGGAGCGGCGCGGGTCCTCCTTCGTCACGGACGCAGGGATGATGTCGGACATGAGCAGGAAGCTCGCAAGTAGTGGTAAGCGTGTCCTCCGCAGCTTGTACTACGCCCGAATGCAAAATCCGGCTTTAATATACCATAGCGAAACAAGGGAGGGACGCACGACCGAGTCCTTGAGCAGGAGGTCCTCTTCCTTCCGGTTGACGTTGAGCTTGTCCATGCCTCGTCGCGAAAGGTATCCAAAACAACGCCCGGGAGCCGCGCCAACAGCCTCTTGAGCTCATTCATAGTAGGAAGACATGAGCACCGACATGGTGGGAGGAAGTGAGTGACGAGTCACGACCAGGTTCAGCCAGATCCGTGAGCATGTGTCAGGTTTTCTGAATGACACATCAATGTGTTGGATATTCTTAGAATTGTGTTGCTCTTTCTGAGTGTGTCGGATATTCTCAAAATTGTGTCATTGCTTCTGACAGCTTCTGACATGTGTCGGATGTGAAAGATGTGTCGCTGTGTCGGCTGTCCTATATCCTCCTTCCTCTTTAGGCCGTCACCGTGTTGAGGTAGGCGCCTTCCAGATTGTCTGCAATAATCAAGCTCAACCATCATATGTGCCAGCGCAAATTGTATTCGAATCCTGAAGTTCTCATGAACCCGACCTTTGGTACCACGTACGACGCTTTTGCTATTTCAATCCGTATTTTGCTAAAACGCCCATGGCGAAGTTGACTCGAGAGCACTGCACTCAATTCCATTATTTGGGAGTTGAGCCGGGATAGTTTCCGTGCCAATATTAGGCCACTGTTCTCGGACGACTCAGCTACTCCTTGGCTTGCCTGCATCCTCAGAAATTCGGGTAGGTCATTTGTTTGTATTCTCCACGGCATTTAATCGACTCCTTTACGTCTCACTCTGGCGTCAAACATCGCTGACCTTCCCCAAGACCCATGTTGGGGTAATGAATGCTGTAGTGCGGTAGCCCATGATACGGCAGGTTCGTCGGAATGTCTATGCTCCATTCTTTTGCTGAAATCTTCGTCAGCATGCCGCACTGTATTCTGTGCTGAATTGCATCGTCCGTCCTGTTCCAATCTCCAGTTGTCTTTTAATCTACGAACTAACCACCTGCATGGGCCACGAGCACCCAACTAGAAGACGGCGCGCACCCTATTTTCGATGCGGCTGGCATTGGTAAGTGTGACCGATTTCGTGCAGCTCAGCCTGTCCACCTCCCTCTACTCACATTCTTCGATAAGGTAACGTTTCATGCTCTTGGGTTCCTCCGCCGTTTTTTACCGACTTCTCAGTGACATTCACAAGTTGCTTCCCGGCTTCTGACGCTCCCTGAGCCAGCGTAATTTTAAATGCTCTATATTTGCATTTTTAACTTCTGACACGTCTGCTAGACGCAATTTATTTTGATCACGCTGAACATTCCCGCCAGTGCCCTCGGATGCGTTTCCGGCGAGTCGTTTCATTGTCTAAAATGTCGAATCCGATACTGAAATACTATTTCCCAAGTTTGGTTATGTATGTGTCTGTGTCGATGCTCAGGTTGCACTCAAGTGTCGGGCCGAGCGTATCCCCGATGCGTTCGAAGACTCTCAACATTTCTTATGAAGTTTAGGACTTCCCGCACGGGACAGGAGGTGATGTCGGGGCGATATCTCATATGTTTTACTCAACCATACAGATACTATGTTAACTGATTCTCGTATGCATACGTTCATTCCGCATGTTGAAGTTTGAGCCCCGCAAGCGACTCGGAGCGAGGTGCGTAATTCCATATGTTCTGGCACTCGATGCTCACAAACGAATTAATAGTGTTGTGATACTTTACCTTTATTCGAGCTGCTCTGGTATGATGCATGTTTTCCCACAGTTCGAGTGTCTGACCATTCGGTTTTCGTTCAGTCGTTTGTCAATGGGTGCTTAATCATTCTGCAGTTACTCTCTGATTCCACTCGCGGCATGCCATGCAGTAGTCTATCGTGACAGATGAATAGGGTGAGTTTGCGCTTTGGACTGTGACTTATTGTATGGCCCATAGTATGTGTACATACTTTGTGTGCATTAATGATATTTTCGAATACGTTTCCTATACTTTTAAACCCATGTTCACCTTTGTCAAGGAGTTTACAAATACAGAACGACCGTACACTGTCCTTGAATCCATTTTCAACAATGGTTAGTTGTCTCTCAAGCTGTGGCTTACAAAATCCTGAGCACTTATGCCGGAGCGAAGCGAAGGCACGTCTTGTATACAATATGGATTATGTATACGCTGAAAGTTATCTGAACGGGCACAGACTCGCGCCTGGCGTGGGACCGCCACATTCGTACGGTGCGTGCGTTCAGGGCATGGAATTACGGGGCAGAGAGTGTTGTGATAGGGGAAGAAAGGAAAGAGAAGACGCGGACGTGTGTGGAAGTGTAGACGCACCGTCCTAGGACCCTGTATCATCACATGCTCGGCCTCGGCTTTGCGGTCCTTTACAGTCCGGGCGAGCGTCAGCATCATTGACAGGGAAAAGGGGAATGCGAGAGGAATAGAGCGAGCGAGCACCACGAGTCGTCATAGAAGCAGAAAGCAGATGAGGAGAACGCGTGCAGAATGGCATCCAGATGGGCTCACCACTCGAGATTGCGTTAAAAAGCAAGGTGTCCTGGGTTGCCGTTCGTTGAACATGAATATGCGGTGCGTTTGAGATCACTCGAGAATACGGTGAAGAATAACTGAAGGACACATCGCGATGGCAAAGTCAAGCACGACAGGATCGGGAGAACGGCGAGATCGTAGTCTTCTCCGCCGAGTTCATTGTATATTCGGTTGTTCGAGATGCGAAAGAAAGTTAGCAGCCATCGGCGGTCGCGAGGAGCTTGTGGCTCTCGGTGTTCGCGATACTGGTAAGTGAATGAATTTCGTAGACGAGAAGACGGCACGCGCGCGCACAGCTCAGTATGAAGTGAATAAGGACGACCGAATTGAATTCGACCGTGCGGAACGACGTACGCAGGGAGTAAAGAGACATGCTCCATACGCTCGGACATGCAGCACGGTCAGGAAATGCGTTGGAAAAACTCTGCAGCCTGCGTCCGTGGGGGTATGAGACACGTACGTAGATAACGTCTTTGTAGCGTGCGCGGAGGATACACAGACCAGTGTACGACGCGGCAGCTGTGCATGCGCCACTGTCGTTGCACTCGATATGGGCAGGGTGCCCGCGTCCTGTGCGCCCGGAAGTGGCATCGCAGAGACGAGAGAGGCGAGGAAGGAAGGGAATAAACTCAGACGTGGAAGTGTGAACGCACCTCGGTAGAGCCCCTTCATCATCGTGACCAGCTCGTATTTGTCCTGCACGGCCTATTGGGCGTGCGTTAGTCAGATCGGGGAAAGGAAGAGAGCATTGAGCGCGGTGGGTGGCTATTCGACCAGAAAGTAAATGGGAAGGAGATGGATGAAGAGCAGCGGGAGAACACATGATGGGCTGCGGGAGTGTACGAAGCGGTGACATGGAAGTGTGCGTTGGGGGAAGTGGATGGCGTGCCCTCAGATATGTACAAGATCCGCGCATTGGAGGGGCGGGCGCTTGAGGAGGCGCTTTGGCGGGCGGCAGTAAGAATATAATGATCAGAGTGAGTGGACACGGGGGCGTGAGCATTGGCGCGGGGCGTGGGCGTAGGCACCGGATGTGGGGCGCGCGGAGCGTGCGCTTGCACATTGCACATGGAGTGTGGGCGGTCCCAGGCGCAGGGAAGGAAGGCAGGTGGCTAACAAAGAAGGCGAGACGGGTAGGGTTAGGAGAAAGGAAGCAAAGACGACGTACGCATCCCATCGTATCCACTGATTAGCGTTATCCTTCACCCGCTTTCGTGTTACCCGCCGTCTTGCTATTCGTCTCGCTGATGCTTGCGGTGCGGCCTTGGGTGCGGGCCCGACTTATGGTCATTTCCACTGGATAAGATCGGTCTGCCCAGATGGAATAAAGACCCAAACATGCATATGCTGTGATTCGGTCTCTGTCGGTTACGGTATTGGATAAGCGCCGAGGGCGCAGGAGGGGCGGAGTGAAAAGAAAAAAATGGTCGTGGCTGTGCGTGAGTTTAGGGTTGTTGATTTCGCTATCAATTTTCGACTTAATTCCATCACCATCGTTCGGCACACCTCTCAAGTTTGATTCGGAGTTCCCGAAGACTCGCGTTGCATTCGTGATGAGATTGATAGTGAACGCACGAGAAAGTAAAGTTCTTGTCGGGCAAAGGCAGCTCATTTTGTGTGAACTTATAACTTCAGTGTTAAGCACTTAAGGGCTCAAGTAATTAAGCCCTTAATACTTGATAAATTAAGGCCTTGACTGGGCGGAGAAACCTCTTAAGACCTTTATTAACCCTGAATGATGGCGATCAAAAACTGATGGCAGCATATAGACCTTCAACTTAATGTGTGAGCTCTTTCTCGGACGTCTACTTCCCCTCGTGATTCAGAGGGCATAGAGCAATATCGCACCGCAAAAAGCTAAGTCTGATTATGGTAAAATTTCTCCGATCACCAGCAGCCGCCTCCCGGCTCACCAAACCCTTCGCGACCCTCATCTTCTCGTCACCCCGCCCAACGTGCGCCATGGTCAAATTGTCGATACTTATTGCGGATGGTGCGCGCTAGATCGCTACAAGGGTAGAATTGTACATTTGAATCCTATTTAGAGTCAGTCTTAGTTCCTCCACCAAAGACGTCGATAGAAAACACTGCCCTGATCCTTGTCGTAGGCAGTCTCTGATAATACCATTCCCGTATCCATGCGTTGAGTTCCTAGTCGCTGTTTTCATATTTTTGGCCTAACCCACCCTTGAAACCTTCCGGGTGCGGTGTGGAGGAGGAGGACATTCACCCGACTATGAATAGTGCTTAGACGGGGCCAAGCCGCGGTATTTCGCTTGGGGTAAACAAAAGTGCTCGCAATAACTCTCTCCAAGCCGCGGAAAACAGTGTGTTTAATCTGCGCGAAACTGTTCTGTAGAAATAGGTTTCTCTTCAGCATTTAAAATGAGATTTAGTACAGCCCCACAACGTAATCTTCCGGCAAGCGGCAAACTTATGCAGTGTTGGCGGGTCAGTGACCTGAACTGACTAGTCATTTTTGCGAGTCAGTGACTAGTCGTTAGGTCGGGCAACCGACCTGACCTTTCAACCAGCTGTTGCCAGTGCGTTGCTAGGGAGCTGGGGACTCCCACGTCTCGGCTAGCTCGGCTGGCTGTGCGTGGCTTTTTCCCATCGTTTGCGGTTGACAGGTCGAAAGTCAGGTCGCTTCGGTGACCCGACTGACCTGCCTATAGCGACTTGCAGACTAGTCACTGACTAGTCAGTGACTTGCACAACACTGAACTTATGACCAGCAGAGGGAGATACTTTGTGCGTTCAGTAGATTCAAATTTCCATGCATGGGAGCACACAGAAAATCGTGGAAGATGAGTGATATATATTAGGGAGGTTGTGCAAAAGCCACATGAGCCACATGTGGCTTTGGTGCATTGTGCAAAGCCGCACAACAAACCCGTTGAACGGGTTTGTAAGTGAATCCAGGTTCATTTCGGATAGGTACAGATAAATTAGGTGGTATGGATGAAGTACATTGAACTACTCACCGAATGGAATGTGCACCATTTTTGACATCAGTTAAGTTCCGCATCTCAAGTACCCCGCTTCTTAAGTTTCTGTAAAAAGATGTAATTTATCAAGTATTTTACATGAAAAAATAAGAATTTAAGTTGGGAGTGAACTTGAGCTTTACTGTGACTTGAGTTCCATGGAAACTCGAGTCACAGCTCAAACTTAAGTGAATTCTATCTGAGACAAAAACTAAAGTACAACATCAAAACCATTGAATTTTTTTTTCACCTTCTTGCATGCTTGGCAGGAGGAGCAGCTGTGTCCTCTCCTGAGGTCCACTTCGTCCCGCGCTTGGCCGGAGGAGTCATTGCGCCCTCTCCCAGAGCGTACTTCATCACATTCTTCTGCCTTGTTCCACGCCTTGGGCGAGCCTCCTCCCCCTCCGAGACTTGCTTGCCGTTTGGGGGCTTACGGGGCCTGGGGTGCTTTCGGTCGGCATGCCTTGGGTACTTGCTCCTGCTTCTTACTGCCCTTCTTCAGCGGCGGCGGCAGTGGTGACTCAGGAAGCGGGGCGGTCTCAGGATTCCCAGGCGAGGTGGGATGTGATGGCAGTGGCGGGATGGTCTCGAAAGTCGAACCGTGAGAGTTTGACAGTGTCCATGAACTGTACAAGTCGCTCGCAAAGAGACCCCAACCTCAGCAGGAGAGTCTGACTAGGGCTAGGACGAAGAAGAGGCAGATCCAGGCAAGAGTGACACCTGAGCTGCGAGTTGCGGACCCAGCATTATCACCAAGATACCATAATATTTCAACTTCAATCGATTGAGCATGAACCCGTGTTCGATCTACTGGTATAGGGAGCTAATAGCGTTAATCAAGCAGGAGTTTGAGTCAGATTTCGGGGGTAAACGGACCAGTGTATATCTTTTATACAAAAGACGATGATTAGTCATAAGTAAGTGAGACAAATGCTCGGACAATCATTGAGACAAACGTGAATCAGGTGGCACGCTCCTATCTGCTCAGTTTGCGTGTAACAGGTCAACACTGCTCACTGGCTGTATTCTGGACAACAAAAGATCCTTATTTTCTCTTTCCTTGGTCGTCGGTATATGCTGTCCTAGCCATGGGAACCCTCTAGCCTCTGAACTTCTTTCTGAATCAACTTCACAGTCTTCGCTTGAACTTTGAATCATGACTTGAAGATGCACTCAAGTAATCTTGGAGGATCTATTTATTTACTGATTTTTGAATGCTGGAATCCTTGAAATCTCAAATGCTCAAGTTCTCTCCCAATTCTGTGAATTCTCCCTCAACACTACATTGTCATTTTTTGATTCTGCATCCGGATCGTTGAACAGCAACAATGACCCTCTGTAGGCAACTTGGTTGTGTATTTTTGGGGGACAATTATATGTACAAAATTCCTCAGTGTGTGAGCACAAGTCCACAAGAGAATAATCTGGGATTTGTCAAGGTGACTACATTCAAATCCCAAGATATCAAATTACTCAAGTCCCACTGACCTCCTGTTTATGCAAGAGCAAGTAGCGGCAATCTGGCTGTACTCTGATTGATTGTGCACATATGTGGAGCTTCCTGTCAGTGTTCATCATCTGGGAGCATCAAGTACATACCTCTTGAAACAATTCTGGAACTCAACTAAAATCAAGTGGGTCCTGCCTTCTTAAGGAAAGTTTTCAGGATCAGATGTGCCGACACCATGGCAGGTAAATATTTCTGTTGAGCTGACAACCATTTTCATTTCAAGGGGGACTTGGAGCCAGAATCGAGAAACTGATCTGGTCTTTTCAGTAGTTCTTTCGAGCATGAATGAAGGCAGTAGAAATCAAACAGCAAGAAATTTGTTGCAGTAAGTATGAGTCTATGCTGAACCAGGAATCCAGGGGACAGGAGGAACCAACCGCAGGTTGGTGATGAGTGTCCACTTTTAAAAAAAAATTGTTTTCTTGCAACTGCTGGTCAGTTTCAAGCAGAACTGGGATTCACATGCTCAACAATGATCTGCTTTCATCGTGAAGACAGGGACAGGAGGAATCACCACAACCACAGTTAGATGATTAAATTTAACTTTGATTTATTGAAATTCTGAATCCTTTCAACCCAATGACTTGATGGCATAAATACCACAATTCCGTTGCAGAGTATGGGTTCCTGCTAGTAATATTTATTTAGTCATTGCAATAAGAAAGTAGTATAAAAGAGCAGTCAGTTTAGCAGTACAGTAGCAGACCCTGCCTCTAGACACAGCTGTGTTGTAGACAGGTTTGGCTTGAGATCTCAGTAGCCTTGCGTGGCTGTTCTTTCACCCGTTATAAAGAGATTGTGGTTTGGATTAATATCTGTGTGGACTTGTGGAAACCTGAAACTGTGGAATCGTGTCCATGAATGTGTCTGTGTCCTGTGTCCTGTATCTGTCTTGCCATTGTGTCCATGAACGTGTTCTTGTGTGTGTCCTGTGTCCTGAGTCCTGTGTCCCTGTCTGCAAACCACAGTTTTGTGCTGGTTACACCAACGTGTTAGCAAAAACCCATTCCTCAGAACAAACTATGCCAGACCTTGGAGTCTGTTTCTTATACAAAAACAAACCTACGTTCATCTGTGAACAAGGCAAAGTGCTCTGCAAACTAACCAAATACACCATGCTTAACCTACAAGACTTCCTCAAACGGTTAGAACCTGCATGCACTTGGCTATTTGATTTAATACTTGGTCTACACTCCCGAACTTAAACTATCATTCCAATTAAGGAAGGTGTTAGTGACTGGTTTTGGTTAGGGTTTGGTTTTAGAAGTCTTCTTCACGAACCTATCTCGAACTTGATACGCCCACACTAGGAGTGACTGTCTTTCAATGGATGTGAAGACCGAGTGAGCATCGGAAGGGTCGTTTTCAAAGCCTTCGTGGGCTGCATGTCAACATCAACTCCAAGCCTGCTTGGCAGCCTTCTTCGTACCGGGCTTCTTGTGCTTTCGGGGAGATCGATGCGGGTGTCGAGTGCTCATTGATGAGAAGTAGGTAAGGTGAAGTAAAGAACATGTACATAAAGAGGGAGTGTTCTCGCATCGCCCCGCATCGTGTCGTAAGAAGGGCAAGGGACTCAATTTTTTTCAGCGGTTACAGCAGTTACGCCATCACATCACAGCACTGTTTGCTTAATGATGCCGAAACTCACGTCAATCACGCGGAACAATTACGAAAGAGTGGGAAAAGCGAGAAAAGCATAAAAGTGTAAAAAGCGCAAAAGCGCGGTTTTACTTTGAAATCCCCTAATTTCTTTTCACAGTCACAAACAAGCATCAACTGGGTCCATTGAAGAACAAGTAATTTCACGCTTTTCCGGGGCGAGAATTTAGCCATCACTCGTTTCTGGAACAATCCAAATAGACTCTAGATGGATCCATCAAAAAATCATTCAAACTCTAACAGCTTGAGCAATGACGAATTTCTTTTGGGAGTCACAAACAAGCATCAACCAATGAAGAATGAGGAATTTAAAGCTTTTCTTGGGCGTAAATCCAGCAATCACTCGTTTCTGGGACCATCTGAATGCACTTCACATGGATCCACCAAAAAATCATTGAAACTCTAACTGGTTGGGTACAGGTGAATTTATTTTCAGAGCACCCAAATGGACTTCAATCTTGTTAAAGATTAATTGGAGGCTTCGGGTAGTATGGAGGGAGTCAATGAGAAAAGAGGATGGAGGGAGAGTGAACAGCCATTCAAATCAGAGTGAAGGAAAGACAAATAGACAGTAAGAAAAAAGGCAGGAAAGCAAGGCAAAAATAAAACGCGCCCTCTGAGAATTGAACGGTCGACGGGTAAGAAATCTCACAAGCCATTAGATTCAAATCTAATGAACATTGGGACACTGCCACTATTTACCCTTCACACAGCCACTATTTTCATTCCATTGAAAAATGTGGACAAGTAAAAATTGAGGTGCGGAAAACCTCATTGCGAAGATATTGATACTGTAAGGGCAACCTCAGCTCGGCGCGGGAGCGCGGGAGACTAGCGGGAGAATCCGAAGCAACTCAATTGACAGTACTAAATACAGGTTTCTAGAATACGCACCTAGCGGGAGAATCCGAAGAGAAGAAAGGATAAGGATTCCCACGCTAGGCGAGGTTTTTATAGGTACTAGCCAGTAGCACGTGTCCGGATCGATCGGCAGTGGTCTCGAGCTTGATCACATAGCACGTGCCAGTGAGAGCGACCGGACGCGGGGGGTCGGAGGGGGTCGGAGTCTGGAGGGACGGAGGGCGTAGACTGGGGCATAGGACCGAAGGCCGGATGGACGGACGAGGCCGGACGAAGGATCGGACGAGGAAGTGGGGCGGTGCGATGGGCCGGAGCCGGACGGACGGACGGACGGACGGACGGGTGGTTCCCCTAACATCACCCCCCCTTGGAATGCGGCGTCCCGACGCATGAATCGGACATGGGCGTCGCGCCTCCAGAACGAGAGCGAGTCGAAAGCGGCCGAGGCGATCCGGCACGGGGCGTTAGGGTAGCGGCGATAATAGGCATCAATGGCGTCTTGGGCGAAGACATCGGAGTGCTTTACCCATTTATTGTGTTCCGGGCCGTAGCCTTTCCACCGCATCATGTACCAGAGGCTGCCATAACGGACCTTCGCTTCTAGGATCTCTTCGACTTCCCATTGAACGTCGTGGTCCGTCTGAAGGACGGGCGGGGGTTCGTCGTTCCGGGGGCGTCCGGGGAACGGATCCGGTTCCGCGAGCTGGAGTTTCACCACCGGGAAGACCGGGTGGAGCTGGGAGTACCGGGGGGGGAGCTCGAGTTTGTACGCCCCCTTTCCGACGACCTTCGCGACTTTGAAGGGGCCGAGGTGTTTGTCCGCAAATTTGACGGACGGACGGGTCGTACGGATATCGGAGGCGTCCAGCCAGACTCGGTCGCCTACCTTGATCTCTGGGGCGGGCGTGCACCTTCGATCATAGTACAGCTTGAACTCGTCCTTGGCTTTAACGAGCGCGGCTTTGGCTTCCGAAACTCCGGACGCGATCCGGTCTCGGAACTCGTTCGCGGACTCCACTTTCGAGCGTAGTCCGTTGGGCTCGAACCCCATCCGGGGGAGCCTTCCGGTGTCCGTCATAAACGGGACTTGCTGCGTCGAGGAGTGGACGTGGTTGTTGTACGCGAACTCCGCGGCCGGGAGAAGCTCGTCCCAGTCGTCTTGTTTGTAGTTCGTGAAGATCCGGACGAACTGCTCGAGTTCCTGATTGACGCGCTCGGTCTGGCCGTCGGTCTGCGGGTGGTAGGCGGTGGAGGTCGCTGGTTCTACCCCGATGAGGCGCCACAGTTCCGTGGTGAACTCCGCGACGAACTGCGGCCCGCGGTCGGAGATATATTTCCAGGGGGTTCCGTGGTGCCTCCAGACATTCCGGTAATAGAGCCGAGCGGCTCCGACCGCGCCAAGGCCGGTGTGGCACTCGTTGAAATGGGCCCGCTTACCCAGGACGTCGACCACGACCATAACGGCGTCGAAGCCGTGCGCGTCCGGGAGCTCGACGATGAAGTCCACTGAGACGGTGTCCCAGCATTCTTCCGGAATCTCGGTCGGGTGGAGCTCTCCGTGGGGTAACTTCCGGAGTGCCTTCGTCCGGTTGCACGGGTCGCAGGTTCGGACGTATTGGCCGACGTGACGGGACAGCTGGGGCCACCAGTAATTCCGGGAGATGAGCTCGAGGGTTTTGAAGCGTCCGGCGTGTCCGGCGACCCGGGTATCGTGGTGCAGGGCGATGATCCGGCGTCGGAGGTCCTTATTCCGCGGTACGACGATCTTACCGCGGTAGTAGAGGAGCCCTTCTGCAACACGCCACTCTGACGACCGGGGGGCGGACGTTCCGGTTCTTGAGGAGCTCTCGCGCGACAAGCGCGACGGAGTCCTCAAGGTCCGGTTCACCCGCGAAGGCCTCCCGGACGTCACGAAGGAGGGGGACTTCGGGTCCGGCCACCACGCCTTCTAGCGCACGGACGTGGAACAAGTCTGGGCGAAGAAGGGTAACGTCCGTGTTGTCTGAGCCTACCCCGTGGTCCGGGCGACGGGACAGCGCGTCCGGACGGCCCATGAGGCGTCCGGGCTGGTGGTGGAGCGCGAAGTCAAACCGGGACAGGTACAGGGACCACCGCGCCTGCCTCCGGTTCAAGTTCTGTGCCTTCCGGAAGTACTCCAGGTTTTTGTGATCCGTCCAGATCTCGACTGGATGCTGCGTACCTTCGAGGAAGTGTCGCCACTCCTCTAGGGCTCGGATGATCGCGAGCATCTCTTTGTCGTGGATCTCGTAGTTGCGCTGGACGTCACTCAGACTTTTGGAGTAGAACGCGACCGGGTGCCACTTTCCGTTCGCGTCTGGCTGGGACAGGACGGCCCCGGTAGCGTAGTCGGAGCTGTCCGCCTCGACCCGGTACGGACGCGACTCGTCGGGTAGGACCAAGACGGGCTCCGCGGTCACCGCGTCCTTGAGGGCTTGGAAGGCGGCGGCCGCGGCAGCGGTCCAGGTCCATGCAACGCTCTTCTTTGTGAGGTCGAAGAGGGGCCGCGCGATGTCCGAGAACGCCCGGATGAACCTCCGGTAGAAGTTCGTGAAGCCAAGGAACTGCTGCACGTCCTTCTTGTTCTCCGGAGCAGGCCAGGCGGCGACTCCGGCGACCTTGACCGGGTCCATCTCGACGTGGTTGTGCGAGATGATGACGCCGAGGTACTCGATCAACGACTTCTCGAATTCGCACTTCTCCGGCCGGAGGTAAAGCTTGTGCGCCCGGAGCCGCCGGAGGACTTCTCGGACGATCTCTCGGTGGCGCGCGAGATCGGAGTGAGCGATGAGGATGTCGTCGAGGTATACCATGACATCTCCGGACAGGATGAGGTCTTGGAAGATGTCGTTCATCATCGTCTGGAACGTGGCCGGAGAGTTGGTGAGGCCGAAGTACATCACCAGGGGCTCAAAGAGCCCTCGGTTGGTACGGAACGCGGCCTTCCACTCGTCGCCTCCCCGAATTCGGACGTTGTTGAAGCCCCACCGGACGTCGAGTTTTGTGAAGAACCGGGCTCCCTTAAGGCGGTTGATGAGATCGTTAATCAGCGGGAGCGGATACCGGTTCTTTACGGTCATCCCGTTGAGCGCCCGATAGTCCTGGACGAACCGGAGGCTTCCGTCCTTCTTTTTGATGAAGAAGACCGGAGACGCCATCGGGGATTTGGACGGACAGATCCGGCCGGTGCTCAACCCATCCTCGATGAACGCGTCGAGTTCCTTCTGCTCGAGGGGGGAGATCGGGTAGACCTTGCAGTTGGCCGGTTTCGCATCCGGGACGAGTTCGATGGCGTGGTCCCACGTCCGACGTTCCGGCAACGCGTCGAACGACTCCTTATCGAAAACGTCGGAGAAATCCTCTACCCAGGCCGGAACAGAGGTCCCGGGCGGGGCCGAGTTCCGGGCATAGGCCTCCGCGAGCCTCTGAGAGACGGTGCTGCCCGCACGGATTTCTTCAGCCGGAGCGAACGCAGTGTAGAGAATCCGGTTGCCGTCCTCGAGCTCGTCGTCTTCGTCACTGTCATCGTCGTCTGGGTCCGGAGTGAGGTCCGGGAAGTCGTCTCCGTCATCGCCCGGATCGTACCCGTCATCTCCGCACCACTCCTCCGAGTCAATGGCACAGATAGACGGGACGGGACCTTCGCGGAGCTGCCGGAGGATCGCGGCGGAGATCTTCGCGTTGCGACGGACGGCGCGGAGCTCCTCCCGGCAAGTGCTGCAGCTGGTCGGACAGCGGGTCATCCGGACTTCCTTGGTCTCCCAGTCGATTTCCGGGTTGTGCTTCTGAAGCCAGGAGTAACCGAGGATGACGTGCTACTTTCCGAGCCGCATTACCGCGAGTTGGATGCGTTCGGAGTGTCCCTTGTAGTTGACGACCATATCAACTATGCCGGAAATGCCTCCGGACGCATTGGGCGTGCCGTCGACGTTGAGGACCGGAATTGGCTGGGAGAGCTTCCGGACGGGAAGGTTGCGGGAGATCACGTACTCCGAGTCGATGAAGTCTCCGGTCGCTCCGCAGTCAACCAGACCCTTCACGGACATCGTAGCCGCGGTCTCTACCGATTGCATCTCCAACGGAATGTGCAGGGAGTTCCGGCCCTCTACGGAATCAATAACGTACCGCCGGGGTAGTTTGCGTTCCCACCTCGGACGGCGGACGCGGGGAAGGGAAGGGGGAAGTTCAGTCTTGGCCTCCGGGGCGGGAATAGGGGGTGCGCCTTTCGTATCAACTGCTGATTTATTGGGTATATCTTTGTACAAGCAGGAGTAACGATTGGGGGACGCGACCGAGGGCGCACCGCTCACTCGGCCAGGTCCGGAAAACCCTCTGGCTCCGCGACTCCGGCGTCCGGCTCGGCCGGAAGCCCAGCGGTGGTAGAGAGGCGCGCGAAGAGTTCTCCGAGGAGGTCGTCACCGAGTTGACGGACGACCTCGTCCAGGATGTCCGCGTGCCAGACATCCGAGGGAGTCGGGCAGTCTCGAGCGAGGTGTCCGGCCGCGCCGCAACGGAAGCAAGTGCGTGGCGTGAAGCGTGCGCGGGTCCGGTCGACATCCATTGGAATGCCAGGTGGAAGGGCGGGCGCCGGCGCGGCTTTGGGAGCAGGCGCGAAGGAGGGGACTGGGAGGAACGTCCCAGTGCGGGGGCGTGCGGCCGGAGCCGGGGCGCGAGTCGGAGGTGCTCCCGCTCGGACACGGGCGAGGGCGTCGTACTGGCGGAAGGCGCGGAGGCGCCATCCGGCATAGTCTAGCAGCGCCGGAGCGGTCCCGGACGTGGTGATCGCCGTGTTAATCCGCGGGTCGAGCCCTGCGCGATACTTGGTGACGCGGACGAGCGAGTCCGTGTACCCGGCCGTGGCGGCGAGTTCCTCGAAGTCGTCCGTGTACCGGTAAACGTCGCGGGAGCCTTGGTAGTAGCTATGGGTCTCCAACCGGAGGAGAGCTTGGTCTTGCTCGTTTTCCTCTACGAACCGGAGCCGGAACTCGGACTCGAATTCCGCCCAGGACGGGAATGGGAACGGAACGATTGCGGACTGCCGTTCGGCCCATCGTCCGGCCGCGTCTCGCGCCATAAAGGACATGGTGTACCGCACGAGTTTTTCCTCGACGACCTGTCCGTGGACCATGAAGGCTTCCGGAACTAGTCGGAGGTATGTGAGGACGGAGTGGAGGAACATCCGTCCTTGAGTCCGGTCGCCGTCGAAAACGGCTGGGGGGTTCGGTCGGAGAACCGATCTTGCTGCAGGGGTGAGGGTGGTGAAGTCTGGACCCACCGCCGGAGCCGGAGCAGCAGGGACGGGGGCAGTCGCGGGTGGATTTTGGTTGTTGTGTAAAACGCGGAGGAGTAGGGTTTCGATGTTCGCGAGAGAGCTTTCTACCGCTGTCAGCCGGGATTCGGGGTCGGCAGCCAGGTCCGGGATGTAAACATCTGGGAGCTCGGGTGGCGCGGATCCGTTTCCGGGCATCGGGGCGTCCATCAAGGAGGAGGGGTCGAGATTGGAAGTGGGGGAGGCCGGAGCGCTAGCGTAGCGGTCCAAGTCCGAGTCTACACCGAACTTCGCAATCTTGACCGGTTGATCCCTTAGATCCTTTCTTCTGCTGTAAGGGCAACCTCAGCTCGGCGCGGGAGCGCGGGAGACTAGCGGGAGAATCCGAAGCAACTCAATTGACAGTACTAAATACAGGTTTCTAGAATACGCACCTAGCGGGAGAATCCGAAGAGAAGAAAGGATAAGGATTCCCACGCTAGGCGAGGTTTTTATAGGTACTAGCCAGTAGCACGTGTCCGGATCGATCGGCAGTGGTCTCGAGCTTGATCACATAGCACGTGCCAGTGAGAGCGACCGGACGCGGGGGGTCGGAGGGGGTCGGAGTCCGGAGGGACGGAGGGCGTAGGCTGGGGCATAGGACCGAAGGCCGGATG
Organism: Mycena galopus ATCC 62051; assembly: GCA_014925785.1. Taxonomy (NCBI): domain Eukaryota; kingdom Fungi; phylum Basidiomycota; class Agaricomycetes; order Agaricales; family Mycenaceae; genus Mycena; species Mycena galopus. The sequence continues at coordinate 955,513 of WIQG01000027.1, forward strand.
GACGGACGAGGCCGGACGAAGGATCGGACGAGGAAGTGGGGCGGTGCGATGGGCCGGAGCCGGACGGACGGACGGACGGACGGACGGACGGGTGGTTCCCCTGACAGATACAATGATTACATAAATACTCTTATAAGAGGGTCGAGGGTCACATTATAAGGCTCTCATAAGACATGGACAAACATTGTCAGAGCCAATCAGAGTGCTTGCGTCTAACAGCGGCCTTATTTTCGCCTTATAATAGTCGCATCTGTCTTATCATGGTCTTATCAGCCCAGTAGTCTTATTGGATCAGACCTTGCACAGCTTACTGTCACAAGACAACCCTCCGCTTCGCTCCCGTATTCAGGAGTGCAAGATGATGGAACCAATCCTGTGCAGATAGCAAAACATGTAACTGTTAGACACTGACTGAGAAATTCAAGAAAGTTGAGCTTAGGCCAGGGGAGATTTCGACAGGATTTTCATCAGTGAATTGGCGTGGTACATTATGGATGCGAAAATGTAAAAGGTAGTGTCCAGCATCAATTATTCCAGAGCGCTGAACTCGAGCTCGGACCTTTTGAACGGGGGATGACCTGCCGGTATCGCAGGCGGGGGTACAGTGGCTTGAAAAGCAAATGAGACGGCGATCTCAGACACCGAAGAGGCAAGGCGAGCAATATTGACAGAATCATAGAATGCTTTGAGAGATGTTACACCAAGATAGCCCACGGATAGCGCAGCAGATTTGATTCGAAGCCCCGTACCCAGCAGACAGCAGATTTGGCCAGAATGAATGTTGAGGACGGGCGAAGTGGGAAAACGAATGAGATCTTATGACAGCAAGCCGCCTTTAGCTTGCTGAATGGGTTACGTGGCTTCACGGCTGGATTGCGTAGACAGCATCGGCTGCGATCGACTGCGATCTGTCAAGAAAAAAAACTGCGCACGAGTCAGCTATTTGACAGGAGATGAAAGGGCAGAGTTGAAAGGTGGAGAGAGACAACAACAGAAGGGGTCAATCGAAGAGCAGGGGCAGAGGAAGAACAAAAGGAGAACAGTTACATGAGGGTACAGTACAAACGAGCAAAATCTTGAAGGATAGATAATTCTAGATGAAATCGGCTGTTCGGAGAGGTAAGAGTCTGTAAGACTAACTCAAAGCTACGACGTCCTCTCTCGGCTAATATTACTTCCCAATAAATATTCTGAGTGAGCCGGCGCCTGTGCTCAAGTTGAAAGATTGGACTTACCCGTAGCCTCCCGGAATCACACCAAGTCCATGCAATGTGTCCCGAACGAAATGAAGATAGAGCAATTGAAGATTGAACTCGTACCCTAGCTATGTCGCCTTTGTTCTTTGCGTGGATCGTTGTCTGGGTTCTGAGTTAGGTGGATAAAAAAAAGGAAGGGTCGGATTAGAATTATCCAGGAGCCTGAAATGAGAAATGAGGTGTACCCAATGGCTCGAGAACATCCGACCCAGAGGCTGTGTGAGCACGTGACGGCACGTGCCTTTCAAAGAGCGGACCGCTCCTTTCCTGGCGCCCCTGTCGTTGCTGATTTCCTCTCTGTACTAATGTTGCCGCAACTCCAGACTTGAGCCGACAAAGTCGACTTGGAGTCGCCGATTTAAACCGAGTCGAGTCGAGGCGTTTTATCGACTCAAGTCGACTTGAGTTGACTTTGAGTCGGTCACAGCCGGGTTGTACAGTTCATCGAAAAAACGTGTTTGGGGACAAATTGGGGACATGGTCGAATTTTGTGACCGGAGTGACAGAGTCACGCTTGGTGACATTATGTGACATCGCTGTGACAGCCGATTTTTTTTTTCTTCCCCTTTTGCGTTTTTCAACCTCCAGAGTACTTAGAACAGGTTTCTGGAAATTCATTCAAGAAAAGTCGACTCAAGTCGACTTACTCGACTCGACTTGATTTGAAATCGACTTAGGCCGACTCGACTTCGAGCGACTCGACTTTCCGAGTCGTGGCAACATTACTCTGTACATTTGGTACACTCAAGACCTCTTTGGCGATTCAAAGCGAGTCAAACTTTCTTGCAAGCACTACCAAAGCACAGAATGAAGTGGGCAGGAGCTTGGGCCCAGACACGCTTTGCGGTTAAGTATGCTTTGATAATCTGGTGTATTTATCCCCCAGAAATTTATCGATGTCTTCCCTTTGACTTATCTCATGGACACTGTCCCGCAACAAACTTTCTTGCTACGTCCTCCTGATCCAGTTTTGGTACCTTTGCATCAATGTCCGAAATGTCAAGGACAACTTGATGATTTTCACGTTAATGAGGGATCAACCACACCCAGTTCCCGCCGCAAGATTGTGCGGCTTGTAGGATGGCTCTTTCTCTTTTGTAAATATACTAACCTGTGGGCATTTCATAGTGCTCGAACTGTCATGCATCGCATCAGCACACCGAGGCTTATGTATACACCGATGCAAAGCATCTCCTTGTTCGAATCACAGCTCGGCAGTTTGGAAATCGCATCCCAGATGAATCTGCCCATGCTCCTCTTCGTTTTGCTCCCCCTCCTCCTGACAAACCTTCCAACGGTCCCGCCTCATGTCCCGCACGCGGCTGTTCTAACCAGCAAGGGAAGCCCCGGCAAGGATCACAGAAATGTATTCAGTACAAGTGTAAGACTTGCTGCCATGAAGCTGCCAATTCTGCAGCTCGTAATGGCCATTACCGTGACTCTTGCAAGGCGCACGGCGCACCCGGAGTTGATGGACAGCCGCCCAACCCTCTTCCTTTCGATCCAGCAGCTGCTCAACCGGCATACAATGTCTTTCCCCCTCATTCCCAAGCTCCGGCTGCGCAGCCCTCGGCATACTGTTCTCCTCCTTCCCAACCTCAGCGCACTCAGCCATTCGCACATCACCCAGCTTCTTCCCAACCTCTGCCCACCCCATCTTCTGCACATAACTCTGCTCAGCAGAACAAGCATGCTGGCTCAAGCCGTAATACCGCGCTGTTCCAACATCCACTCATCCAGCCTTCTGCACCTTACCCTGCCCGACAAAGCCAGCAGGCAGCCTCGAGTCGTAATCCCGCGCAATTACAGCGTGGGCCAAATCGCGGAACTCGACCTCTATCCAGACCAATGTCGCGGACCTGGGACGTTGAGTATCAGGCTGAACTTGCCCGTCCGGATTCAGAAAAGGTTCTTTGTCAAAAGGTCAATGCAATTATCAACACCACAATAGAACTGGTGTATCATTCAGTAAGTTTCTTTGTGCCTTCTTCCTTCGATTTTATTGACTGATTTACCACCACAGAAGGGACAGCGTCAAGTCCAGTGACAAATCCAAGTCGAGACATACCCACAGACACGGTTATCGGATCATCCTATTCTCATGGCTGGCTTGCAAATCAACGAGAACTCATGGTTTGATTTGTATAGCAACCCAGATTGGAAAACTATGCCGGCATCGACTTTTTTCCAAGTTGACAAAAATAATTCCACTCTCATTCGACTTCGCCCCAGTCTTCTGACTGAGCTAGATCTAGCTGACTGCCCTGGCATCGAGAACTTCCTTGGAAAGCAGTCACGGAAACGCACTGGCACCGCTCTTGTATCCCCTCCCAAGAAATCTGCACGCACAGAGACGAGTTCCGTTCCAGGACGGCTTCCCGACGTCATTGAAATTCCCGACTCACCGCCTTCAACGTTCTCATCATTTCATCCACCCTTTCCTTCGATATCTCATCCCCCTGCGCCCGCGCTCCTTCAGTTGCTGCGCAGTGGATCTGGAGTCAGAAAATTCCCAGATTCATTCTCTGCTTCGGAGCATGATGAAGCTTGGAAAGCATACGATGTACTGTGTGATTCCTCCTCTGGAAAAACCAACATTCCGAATGCCTTTCCGACTCTATTTCCAGGCGCTGAATATTCCCATACCACTGTGACCAGGTGGCGTAACGTATTCTTGAAGGCACCTCTGCATGTCAGGGAACATTATGTTGCTTTCGGAGCGACAGAACAAGGCTCTTGGAAGGCCTTCCTCGCTGGACTTCGAGCAGTCGAGAATGGCCAGTCTCTGGTCTCGATTGATCCCATGCCAGTTCCTTCGACGTTTTCCATCCCCAGTGCACCTGTCGTCAAGTCCGAGCCAGAGTCACATTCAATTCCCGAATCAGAGCCAATGCAGATTCGAGAACCCATTTTGACACCTGTAATTCCCGAGCCTACGCACGTCCCAGAATCTACACCGACACCATTGCCAAAACCTGTTGGTCCAGGTTCGGATTTTGGAGGATGTGACTTTTGTGATCGCCCTTTCACAATTGTTATGTCCTCCAAACTTGCTCAGCTTCTGCGAAACCTGATTCCAAACTCTTCCCTCGCCCCAACCATCGCAAATCCGAATCATCGGATCGCACATCTCGCTCACCAATTGGCAACTTACTGTAAACAGCATGATACAGACATGCGTCTTCTTCCTACTGCCCGGGCCAATTCTTGGCCAGAGAACGTAAACTACGCCAGCTTGATGGGGCGTGTCCAAGATTTGCAACCAGTGTTGCAGGAGATTGTCGAGAATCTCGAGGAATGTGAATCTTTCCAAGCTGCCATGACTTCTGTTGGTGGAGATCCCTTCAAGGCGTTGACTGCATAGTGAGTAATATCGTATATCGTCAAGACTGATTTAGAATTTTTTCTTACACACATTTAGCTTCGGTGAACTTGGGCACCAATCTATCTTGTCTGCTGTCCGTCATTTGTTCCCGGCGCCCATGTCTGTTGACTTCGCTCCTCTCTCATGAGACATGGTAATAGAGCGGGTTCTTGTGCCTGAGGCCATTATGAGTCTAATTTGCGAGGATTTGGACATATCTGCCGAACTCGCCAGCGAGGTCGTTGCAGACAGTACCCCATTTGGATTGGCTTACCATTCCGACACACTCGATCGGGACCGGTGCATTCAACGAGGGAAAGACAGGGGAAAATCTCGCGAAGAACCTACTCAGTCGCCTCAACAACCGAGCCCTTTTCCAGTCTCATCACCTCTTCTTGTTCCACATGCACTCTCACCACACCTCTTACCTGCGAGTTGGAACTCTGAGCGGCGTTCTCTTTCACCACCTTCACCGCTCAGTCTTGCTTCTGATACTCTTTGCAATTATTGCGACGAGGTCTTTCCGCTTGCTCCATCTGCCATACTTAGTGCCATGGGCGAGAAGCTGGTCAATATTTCATGGGCAGATCCTTTGCCCGAGAATCCGTACCATCGTTCTCTACCAGGGATCACCATGGCTGTTGACCACTGTGCACAGCATCGGTATGAAAGAGACCACATCCCTGCCGCCATTCTTCATAATTGGCCATTCACACCGAATTTCTCCACTCTCTTCCGCCACATCTTATCTCTTGGGCCGACCTTGCGAATTCTATGCAAGAATCTGGACAAGAGCCATTTTTTCGGAGCTTCTCATCGAAATTATGGGAACAAAGTTGTGCAATGATAGTGAGTTCACTATGTGCAGGTTTATATTTATTTTACTGATAATGCAACAGCTATGGCGAACGTGGATATCAGCTCTTCGACTTGACACTTAGATTCATGTTCCCCAGTACATTCAGCACTGAGGACTTTCATCCCCTAACGTACGACATCGTCCTTCGCGAGGTTCTCATTCCGGAGGCAGCGATCCGCATTATTCAAGAGGATATGAGCATCACATCTGCCGCTGCCATCACCACGCTCGAGCAAAGCCATACCTTTAGTACTATTCTCCATTCAAGCAATGGTGATTGTGAGTTTTACAATGCGGCAGTTTCTATGATTGCCCGGAGCCACCGAAAAACTCAGTGGGGGTTGCGCGCGTGGGAGGCATCTGGTTCTGAGCTTGATTTTCAAGCTTGGTTACAGAATCAGCGTGACATCGAAGAGGCCATGGAGGTAAAGACTGAGCCCATGGATGCTGTTGTTTCTCCGGAGATCCAGTCGGAGTGGTCAAAGGTGGATTTCAAATTCCCAGAAGTTTATATAAATCCTCAATCACCGTCCATTTTGAATGGTTTCAGGGGCATTCCAGAGCTTCTGGTCGACGACAACGGCTTTAGTGCAATCCGTTTATGGAGGTCTGGTTCAAAATGAGGTAGTGCCTGATATATTGGTAAAGGGTTGTGCCATATTTCGTGTCAAGAACTGTTTACCTTGAGCCAAATCGCAAGATCAATTCCACCGCTGTGTTGCTTCACCGAATGTTGTGACTCATTTAGTTAATTATGTACCATGCTACCTGTCTGAATGTCCGCGATGCTTTCTGGCTGGTTCCGGCGCATTCTGAAGTTGAATTCAATGATTGCATTCTTTCGCACTTTGATGACAATGTAAAACACCATTTCTTCGGAATCTGATGGCCCTGTCCTCTCAACATCTTTGGATTCTACATCGCGCCAAACGGGCTGCCGGTTCACCTGGTTCACCAATTTTCAAAAATGCCAAGCAGATGCTGCGCTGAAAATCGGCAGGCTGGGACTTTCGAAGTTACTTCCATAATGCCCTCGCCAAATGACCGAACACCTTTGTTTGAACAGCCACAAAAATTATCATTTCTGGCCATAATTCCGGGGAGAATTTCGATAAAAGACTCTTTGCTCGTGGTGTTACTATCCAAAAAAAATCTGCATGGCTGCCTTTCAATTCTCTGAATTCCCGAACTACTCAAGTCCTTATCCTTCTACACCCTATTCCACCACTTATTCAAACAGGCTGCTGAGCATGTCTTTCCAACCATATACTCCCCCAATGCCATCTTGGAATGGACATTCACAGATGAAATTCCCTCTGATGCTGATCTATGGGAGACATACTGTGTCAAAAGTATTTGGACAACTTGCATGTTTTTTGACTAAAAATCAGGTACAACTTACATGTGACCGGAGCGCAACTTTTTTGGCCCACAACTTTGTCGGTGGCACGTTCATCTTGGTGCAACTTTTATAGACACTACTTCAACTTTCTCATGGTACATCTTCACCTGTGACAACTTGCTTTTAGCCACCACTTGGCCTTGACTCAACTTTGCAGAGGTGCAACTTTGTGTAGGTCAACTGGGAAACTGGTACAACTGTTAAACCCACCAGGCACAACTTTGGGATTCAGAATGACAACTATCTGCAGTGCTGGTACAACCTCAAACTGCCAACCGCTTGGTCATAGACAACCTTTCCAACTGTAAACACAACTTATTTTCAGCTGGAGACAACTACAACTTGATGTGAGACAACTTCAATCATGAGGAGACACAACTTTGCCTCAGACAATCACAACTTGTGTCTTTTCCAATCACGTGTGGGGCTAGACTCTCACCGCCACTGATGGGAGCGCGGATCCGTCAACCTGTCTCTCTCAAGTTGTATTTTGTCTCTGACAAGTTGTTCCTCAACTGAGCGTAGTTGTACTTGATGGCTGGGAAGTTGTATCCATGGCTTTTGGAAGTTGCACCCTGCTGAATAAAACTTGTCCCCTAGAAGAAGCATCTAAAGCAACAGTTGTTGCTAGGAAACTTGTATTCATTTGGCATGTACACTTGAAAAGTTGTACAATATTTGACATGCAGCAAAATAAGATGAAGTTGTCCTACCATCTGAGTTGCTACAGAATGAAGTTGTATTTTGATAAGTTGCTGGTTGTGTCCATCAGATTAAAAGTTGTACATCACAATGTGCCAAGTTGTACCTCCTTGCAAATTGGTTGTGTTTCCTGGAGTTGTGAAATTTAAACTTGTCCTAATCTACAAGGTGTGTTTCATTCTGAGTTGTCTTGTCTTTTTTTTTGTGCAGATTCTCGAGTTGTCCCCCCCGAAAGATGGGATTTTTTCCAAAGTTGTGTCAAATACTTTTGACACACTATATCGCCCATACTGATTCAACAGTCCAACCGAACGAAAGCATTCCACACATCAACAATATTTTGCAGATCCAACGAGACATGGAGCAGAAATATTAAGAGGGTGCTCGCTTGGTGGCTGTTACACTCAGAGTCGCAGGTGGAACGGTCGCTAAGCTCTATCAGTCCAAGGTTAACAATCTCCTTCTATTCGAGCCCACATTCTGATATAACGCACTAGATTCGTCTTTTGGTCCATGTGAACAACAATCAAATTGCAGTTGAATCTGCTCGCGCTCTTGTCTCCTATTTGTGCAGCGCAGATATCATTCCTTCATCCGTGTTGGAGCACTTTTTGGGTGAACCTATTGTTCGCCCATCTTGGGATTTTGTGTCACATATTTAGTCTGTGTCGGCAGGAAGGACACAACTGTTTGAATTGTCCTTTGTACTGCTTACGGTCTTATTATTAGATGCGTAAGCTCCAAAATTACGAATGAGCGCCCTTAGCTTGACTTTGCCTCAGGTAAAATTGTTTCACATACTAACTGAGCTTCAAATCATTGCTGGAATTCGAGTTAAACCGTGACCGATCTAAAGTGATGCGGAACTGTCGCGGCCGGCGCCGAGATAACACACTTCTTTTCGGGGATCTCTGCCGCCAAAGAAACCCTTGGCATCTGGGTTTCCACATAGAACAACTTTTCAAACAGGGGTTTCTCCTGGAATCGGGGTTCCTCAGTAGAATAATCCCGCCTTTACAGAGATTAAAAACGGCCGAGTGCCGCCATTGCGCATTCTCCGGCAGCTGCGGCGGACTGCTGCGCCTGGGTAGCGACTAACCAGAGAGAAAACACAGAGGGAGACGGAAGGACTTGGGGATAAATATTGAGCACACCGCAGTAATTGTCGCCGTCGCTTGAGAAAAGAAGATCTGGAAAGCGTAGTGCATATTTGACTGTGCTATTCATTGCAATCTGATGTAGCGCAGGGGCTTATTCTACTGAGAAACCCTGATTCCAGGAGAAACCCCACCATTTGGGGCATCCCCTTCAAATGTCTACTGAGCACCCCCTCCGATGTCAACTGGACGCCCGGATCAGCAATCATAAACTAATCTGATGGGATGCTGTGCAAAATGACAATTAAATACAACACAACTCGAAGCCATAGCGCTCAAGGATTCTCAAGCAAAAAATCCTGGGTGTCGATTTATTTCTAGAATTTTATCGGTGTCACTCACTGTCTGTCTTGAGGTCTCAAGTGACATTCCGGGGCTTCCAGTGCTCGGTGATAGCAGCTTTATTCAGGGTAGTGCATGGTAACCTCGTAGAGGTTTGTGCTATACCGTGTGTCAAGACCTGGTCACCTTGAATCACTTTTTGGAGTGACTGACTATCTCTTGATACCTTCACCCTGTCACTCGCGAGATGAATCCCACTAGCTGCATCGCTTCACCTGCTCTGTCCAAATGCAGTGACTCCATTTGGCTAATTATGTGTTATGCCGATTGCCTGGATGTCCGTGATGCCTTCTGGCTGGTTCTGTTTTAAGCCGAATTCAATGATTACAATGTAAAACACTGATTCTTCGGAATCTGAGAACCATGGATACCCTTTTTCTCTGAACGTCCTAGATTCTACACTACACCAAACCAGTTGCCACTTCAACGATTTTCAAAAATCCTAAGCGGACGTTGTGCTAAAAATGATCGAACACCTGGGTTTGAACAGCCACAAACATTATCATTTCTGGGCAATAATTTGAGACAGCTGGTCTATAAAAGACTCTGTGCTGACGGTGCTAGCGGAAAATCAGCATGACTGCCTTTCAACCCTCTGACTTCACTAACTAGTCCCGATCCTTCTACACACCACTTCACCACTTATTTGGGGAAATTAGCAGGCTGCTGAGCGCGTCTTTCCAATCATATACTCCCCCAATGGCATTTCAGTATGAACATCCATTAATCGCAGGTATACAAAGTCAAGAACAGGTGACGGACCTCATCAAAAGCCTGGAAACTCTGGAAACTGGGCAGGCGCAGATTGTGAATCCATATTTCACACGAGGGCTGACCACGGACTGCTCAGCTCACAGACACTCATGAGGTCGACAGAGAAGTGGTGGTACCATGGTGTGACTAGAGTTGCGTGCAATAATGTGGAGGTTGCTTCAGAGCCAGTGTGGTCTCCTCCTCCTCTCTCGCCGAAGAAATCCATGGTCGGAAGGTTCTACAAGTGTAGTCTTTGTCAGCAGGAAGGATACAACCCTTCGAATTGTCCTTTGCAGTCGTAGATTGGATCTGGGTTTGTTTGCATCAAATAAGCTTCTTGATACGCAGTTCTTACCGTCTTTTCATCTGACTGAAAATCAGTGCCCAAGCTCCAAAGTTACCAATGTGCGCCCTGAAGTTGACTCTGACTCAAGTGAAATTGGTTCACGTACTAACTGAGCTTCAAGATATTGCTGGGATACGAGTTGAACCGTATGCGATCTAAAATGATGCAGAACTGTCACGGCCGGCGCCGGGCTAACGCACTTCCATTCGGGGATCTCGGCCACCAAAAGAAACCCTTGGAATCTGGGTTTCCACATAGAACAACTTTTCAAACAGGGGTTTCTCCTGGAATCGGGGTTCCTCAGTAGAATAATCCTAGCGCAGGGAGAAAAATGAAGAGGCAGTGTCGGAAGCCCCGGAAATAAAAGATGAAAGGAGTTAACGAAAGAGTACACACAGAGGAAATACAAAGGAGCATAGATATATGGGGGAATAGCACAGCCGAGGAGCCATTTCGTTAAAGAACGGTTAATTACGGCCTGACAGGCCCTGGTCAGGCCTTGACGTACAAAGTTCCGAAAGAGCCTCGGAATGCAGTGCATGTCAGCTGCCATCGGCTAGCTATGGCGAGGCGGTGCAGCACGATGCTGTGGCTAGGGTCCCCCGGAATGGAGTGACTCGCCGTCTCTTTCGCTGCTACTACCACAATCTACTATCAATGGATGGGGAATATCACTCGGAGGATGACTTTGGTTCTAGTTACACTCATCCCACACCCGCGTCGTAAGCCCTTTCGGTATCCTAAACCAAGCAAGCTTGTTGTCTAACCTTATCTTGACCTGATCATTTCTGGATCCTGGAGTGTAAATGGGGGTACCATTTTTTCGGATTCGCATAACTTCACTGTGGCCGGCGGAATCTTCAACAACGTCACGAAAAACTACTTCAATCTTTCGGGTTTTCAAGGTTCGTCGCCACTGGTCCTGGGTATGCAGTGGTGAATATTGGATAGACTTCCCCGTGATCCCGCTGGGAAGTATTGACCTTCAACATCAGCTCTTAGATAAATTCTCCGGTCGCTATAAACGAACAAGCGTTCGCCGCGTGTACAGTGCGAGAATAACGTGCGCGCAGTCGACCAATACTGTGGCTCTATATCAGGGAGATGGGGCAGAACAGGTCTGCATTCTGATTCGTCGTGCCTTTTTATCTTATTGTATATCGCAGGCCTGGCGAAAGAACATTTCACGATATTCAAGCCTTCGGTCAGAGTGGCTGCTCTGACACTGAGGTATTGCTAACAAATTGTCTAGGCATCCGAGCTTCGTTCAACTTTGGGCCGTCACGACATCTCCTGCTATGTACGGTGCCGTTTTTCATGAAGGTGGGGCCGCTGCGTGAAATTCTGGGAATCGTCAAGCCTGACACTGGTTAGATCTCATACCCTTCGAACATGACCTGGAGAGCTATCACGACTCGTACGTCCTGACGTTATATATTCATGTCTACTGCGTGCGTGGTCCTAGAAAAATTCCACCCTGCCGTATGTTCACATTTCTATAGGACCCAGAGTTTTGGGTATGACGGTTTCATCCCATCAACCAGCAATCTGACACTGGCCCAGGAGGCAAACGATTATTTCTCGGATGTTTTCCAGCAACGATTAGTGAGTTTGAAAAGACAGATACCGTATTCTTGTTGAACCCAAGTCCTAGTGCCTCACTGAGTGCACCTTTTGGATACGTCGTTCAACTGGCCGGCTATGCACAGACGTCAGGCCCAGCAAATTACCCCGGTTGTCCCGGGGCTCTGATTCGAATGACATACCTGTCTTGGACACTCCCGTCCAGGAAATCGAGAACTTGTCACTACAAAAGTATCACGAAATCTGCTATTGGGATATATCTCAACTTCGACACGTCTCTACATCCACCTGCGTAACAGTCCATCTGGGAGCAATATTGTCTTGGCCCGCATGTAAACCGCTGCAAGACGCCTTTGAGATTGCTGCCTTGATGAATATGGAGGCTCCTGGTCACCGCTGGTCCTGCAACCTTAATATTGGCGACGGATCAAAGGTCATGGGAAATGGCTGGACCCGGTATTTTTTTTTTACTTGTGCTACAAAAGCGATGTAAATTGATCTGCCTTCTCAGATATCGCGCTTGTGATATAGGGAAGTGTACCCTCAGGTTACACTTGTGGTATGGGAACCCCGAGTGCTGGCTCAGTCAAGCCAACCATGTTTTTAATCGCCACCAGATATCTGAGAATTTCCAGGACTATGGTAGTTTTTAGGTTGGAGTTAAACCATTCATTGATTGACCAGTTTCAAATAGCTGTTGTGGATGACATTGCTTTTGAAATTTATCTCGCGGGGGAATGCCACTCTATCGGCTACCTATTTGTCGCCCCAGTGAAGGATTTTGAAACTGGGCCATCCTCTTTCCGGTGGCCCGATTACCCAATCTTTTGGTCACTCGATTCTTCTGGTTCGGAGCGCCTCAGCACAGGAGAGGCAACTAACCTTGGATTTCCCGCCCTTCAGCTCAATACGAGGATCCGGGGAAAGTTCTGGGATGCGGATATATATGCTGGACTTCGCCAGTTCCACCGCGGGAAGGGTTTTAACCCAATCAGCGAGGAAGTTGCGCAGCATGTTGGAGACCAGCTTTATTCGATTTCTCGGGTGACGGACCTTCCAGTTGGTCAGGGTAAGTGAACAGTCCTGTGCGAACATTTCTCTGTTAAATCGCCACGAAGAGGATGAGGAGGGTCCTATCTCTATGTATGCAGAGGACAAACAGCTTGAACCTTTCGCAAGTCACGAAGAACCACCTCCTTCGTCAGCGTTTGGATTTATCATGTATCTCCAGATGACACTGATCGTGATTCTCGCACTATTTCGGTTATACGGGTGCACCGAAGTAAGTCCTTGACCTTCACCACTAGAAGTAATGCTTCCGGAGTGGAATATAATAAACTTTTTCTTGCACCTTGATAGTCTTTATGGACGATATCAAATTTTGCAGCATTGGGCCGCGTGGCGTTCTCCGTCAGAATCTCCGTTCACCTCATTCATAGTTGATTTCCTGACTATGAACGCAGTTGTCTCATTCGCTAGAAACTTACGGTGAAAATGGTATTTGGGGCTTGAATGGAACGCAGGTTTAACGTGGTTGGATTCTGTATCTGATCGAGTCTGAAATTGCTATTTACTAGTCCTGTATTGCTCGGTATCACCTGACACAAGGAGGATAACCAGTTTTGTACTGGCCAAACATGTGAAATACATTGAGAACCAATTTACAATTTACAATGTGTTTTGAATAGTTGCTGGTTCAATATTTGAAAGATGTTCAAAATAACTTCTCCATGACTTGGATATCTTCTGCATGACATTGGGTATGCAGAACATAACCACACCAAAAATGGAAATGTTTCTGGTAGGAACAAAACCAACCAAGAAACCAGTAGTTTCATTTCCAGTTCTAATTCTAAAGAAATCACTAGTTTCAATGTAATATAAACTGAGAATGAAACACCTGGTTTCAAGACACATTTCAGTGTCTAAAGATACAGGTAGTGTCTTTGCATTATGAACGGATTCAAGAAACCACGAGTTTCACAGCGCCTTTCAGGACGACTGAAACAGCCAGTTTCATGAGTCAAGAAAGCCGCTTAGAAACAGGCACTTTCGGTGGTGCTTTCAGATACCCTGAAAGACCCAGTTTCGGTGGCTGCGGCATTTTTGCCATTGGTTCGGCATTTTCCGGACCAATAGCAACTCGTGCGTTCAACATTCATTGAAAGCAGCGCTGAAGATAGCTCTTTCAGCAACACTTTCTTTGTTCAAGAAATCCATTCTTTCAGCACTCTTGAAAGACACTGTGAAACTGGGAGTTTCTCGGATCCTTTCATGATCTCAAGAAACTATGTGTATCTGTAGACACCGAAAGGTATCCTGAAATAACCTGTTTCAACTTCGGTTTATATTCCATTGATACTAGTGATTACTCTTAGATTTAGAACCGAAAATGGCACTTCTTGTTTCTTAGTCGGTTCTTTTCCCACCAGAAACACCTCCATTTTCGGTGTGAATTTGAATACATTTTACCTGCTGTTCTGTCCAAAAGTGGATCACATTGTATATTGGTTCTTCATGTTTTTCACATCTTTGGCCAGTACAAAATTAGTTATCCTTGTTAAGTGAAATTTTGGCTCTTGATATGTCCTGACCCCTCCCTCATAATTCCTCATCAGTAACCGTGGGATACTTCCTTATTTGGTGATTTATCGAAAATGGGCGCACGTATAGACCTTGGTGAGAAAATGATATTCCATCCATGAACCTGGGTGCTCCCAACTGTTGACTTGGTATAGACATTTTGATCGCCACCAGGGCCATAGGCTGAGCACCCTTCGAAAAGAATAATGGAGCATGAGCACAAAGATGCAGATAAGTAGCCCAAAACCATTAGAGAGCTTGCGCAAAGCCACCAGAAGCCACCTGGTGGCTTATCAGGCATGCGCAAACTGGTGGCTGGTGGCTGAACTAGTTTCGCTTTCAAACACATACTGTAAATGCATTCTCCTTCTTTTTGACCTAAAGTATCTCCCCAGTGTATTTGAAAGGATGAGCTACAGTATTCAACTCTGTGGGCTTGTTTTAATTGTATTACACAAATTTGTTCGGGGATTTTAGGCTACAGAATAAGGTTCTGAAAAATCCACTCAAGCAAGGTCATCAACATGGTCAAGGAGGAGCTTCACGCAGAATGAAAGCAAATTTTATTAGCCACCGGATAGCCACCAGATGATATAGCCACCGGTTTCCGCATGCCTGATGAGCCACCAGGTGGCTTCTGGTGGCTCTGCGCAAGCTCTCTAATAGATTATTGAAGTAGAGTGGAAGCAGAAGATCTGACGGAAAGGTTAACGAAGAACGACATCTGTTATAAACCAATCAGATGGACAGAAGGTAGCAGTCGGGAATTCCCATAATACAATTACGGCTCTGACTGTCATGGGCACAAGGAGATTAAAAGAGCCAAAGGACGGGAGGGTTTCGGACGGGGAGAATCGAACCCCGGATTATCAGCTATTGGCACTCATTCATATTTAACAAATCGGGCCGTGCTCCGTGCACCACATATGATGCGAAAAGGCTTTAGTCAAGGCATGCCGAGGTGGCTGCCATTTATTGATCAGAGGAATTCAAGGCAGAGAGTCTTACGTCGTCATTTCGGATTCGCAGATACGAAAGAGCAAAAACAAAGCCAGCTGGCCCGTCATTCGGATGCGGGGAGTCAATCCCCCATACTGCTAGATTTGTCCACAGTTTCCGAGGAAGACAGTCTGGCCATGTTCCAAAGAGTACAGACCGGGTCGCAGCGGAAGCTGAGGGTTACTCCGGCAGCGGATTTGGATTTGGATTTGATGGCGGATTTGGATTTGATGCCCTTACGTGACGTAGTAAACAGGATGATCTAAAGACATAAAATGCATTCTGGCTCCCTCAGTTGTGGACCAGTCATCCTCAGAAGTGGGGAAATTGAACAAAAAATTTACATTATTGGAATATGTAAAAATCTCGAGGGAAAACGATAGATAATGAGTGAGATTCTGCGCCGAGCCCATCAGAACACTAAATTACACTAAATTTTACTGCACTGCAGCTTTTACCCAGCCATTTTTCATGGGACCTGGGAGGTACACTTGAAGGGAAGGTAGAGCCCTCATGCACAAAAATTTGGGGGCAAAATCGGGGCAGAAAGACCACAGAACAAATATTATATCAAGGTAAGCCCGATGATTCAAACTCCGCTCAATACATTAGAATCTCTGTGTCCTGTCCCGCCTCGATTTCTAGCCGTTTTTTTTTGCGTTGGAGGCTTTAAAAATATTTCGCATTACTCCCTGCAGTTCCCATGAGAAAATCTTCACTGAAAACTACAGTGAAACAAATTTTGTAGTCACATTAGTGGTTTTCGGCTCTCGGAGCAGCACTTTAGTCAATATACACTGGCTTTCTCTGAGGATTTTTCCATATCTCAGACGCAAATACCTGTCGGTTAAATATCCGCCACCTCCAAAGACCATTGGACAAGATATGAGTGAATGTGAAAGCATTTTGTGTTTCTAAATCACGTTGGAGTACGGCCATCAATCGTTCGGCACTCGTTACGGCAGGGCATCAAATCCAAATCCGCTGCCGGAGTAACCCTCAGGGAGAAGTCTCAACAGAAAGACACTGCGCGAGCTGCCAAAAAAAGAAAAAAAGAGACCTTTGAATCTTGACATAACTGGATGTTCGTCTTTCGGCCAAAGGTTCCAGAGAGTGGAGATTCTGTGGGTGGAGACGGGACAACCAAGGGGGTACTTTTCTGTGAATGATGGAACATACGCTGGTTTTTGATATTTTAACATTTTCTGGCGACCAACCAACCACGTCATACCACGTGACGTCCATATAAGGTAATCCCAATGCACACGTCATACCAAGTGACGTCCCTATAAGGCAATTCCGGTGGACAAGTCAAGCCTGGGGGGCGGAAATCATCCAATGCAAGACCAAGAGCTACAGTGTGCTATTGAGCAAGACTGAGACTGACGAGGTGTATCACAAGGTGTATCCCGCTCGACATTCACAGATTCAGGTGAAATTAAGGAAATTTAACCAGAAATTAACCAGCAAGCTACCTAATTTATCGTGATACGGCGACATTTAGAACGCGAAACAATCCGCACTTGGGGCAAGTGGCTTATTTACTTCCTTTTTCCATCTGTGATCCAAGTCCTCCAGCTATTATTCATCAACAGCTATGTGGGGAGCCCCTGGAATGCACCTTCATATAATGGTTCTGGTGGAACCATCAGGTGGTAGTGGCGGAAATTGGGCCGGAAATTGCCTTCCAATTTGATTGTGATTTAAATGTTTGCACTTAGTCCGGACCATTGACCAGACTTGAATGCGGAAACATGCTGCAACATGGCAGTGGTAAACAAACATCGCAAGATTGTTGTGGGTGGATGATGGAAATTTCAATGAGCTTAGGAGCTTGAAACACGATTCTGAGCACTGTTTGAGGTGAAAAAATTCCCCCCCTGGAAAAAAAAAATTGGGCTCCGCCGGCCAACCAACCAACCAGGGTCCGGTACGGCATTCACGGCCCAGCACCCCCTTGGGGACAACGACAGCAACAGGCTGACAGAGAAGAGTTGGAATTTCGAAGGCTTGGAATAGATGCAGAGCGTGCGTGCTGGAGGAGTTACCCAGTCTCGAGACGACGAATCCGCCAAACCAGACGTGACAAAACCCCGGAATCCAAGGTGGTTTTGAGGAAGACTGATTCATGGTAAGTTCCCCCCAAAAGCCCTAGAGGTCAGGGCAGGGAATGCGATTATTGCTTCCTGTCTACACAATGAAAATAAGTCCACAGACAGGTTCACTTGCGGATTGCGGTCGTACGTGAAGTGTGGGCGTCAGATCAAATTCGGAGGGGCCATTCGGTAAGGAAATAAAAAGCCCCTGAAGAACTCAGACGCGGGGAGTCGAACCCCATAGTTCATCAGTGTCCATGCGTACGAAAGTCAAGCGTTGACAACATAAATTGTTCCTTGTGTCAAGTGGAAGGTTCAGTGGAAAGAAGCTAAAAAAATCAAAAGAGCATAAAGGATGAATTAAAAAGGACCCGAGCAGCTCTGTTTCATAGGATCAAGGAATCGAGACGGTGGTTACAGTAAAAATCGGAGGAAAACGAAATAGCCCATAGAATAAATACAATCGGTGGTCGAGAGTAAGATGTGAACACTGCAGAATAAAACCGTCAAATGGCGACACCACATTCTGTCTTAGAGATCCGATTGAAGAAGGCCAAGGATACGAGAGAGCACAGAGTCTGTGGGAAAAAAAGGTGTGGTAGAACAGCATTCGGATTGGGAAATCGAAGCCCAAACTACCAGCTTTTTTCATGAGTCGTCTGACAAAATGCGGTCATGTCCGTACACGACGTCCGATCATTTGGTGAGTTTTCTATTAGGCAAATAGGCGAGGTGAAGGCTAAATTGGTGGGTCGAGGCAAGTCTTCGCTGTTTGGAATCTGGGAAGTTGAAATTCGAGACCGTACGACTCGAGAACGCGACTGAATCGACTCGGTCGGGGAAGGATGATAGGCCGTGGAATTTTCCAAAAACCAACGATTCAACACGAGCGAGAGCGAGACGCAACACAGGAGATGGCGGTAACTGCGCAAAGCATCAAAGTCGCGAGCTCTTCGGCAGTAGAAATGAGTAGAGAGGCATGGCGCTATCTGTGCGGACAGGTCGACCATTGCGAGCAAGAGTTCGAATCTCAAAGTACTCCGCTCCGGCGTGAGACGGGACTTGACCGACATACCATATTTTGAATGGACCTTGCAAGCCAGCAGACACAGGAACAACAGAATATCTAGACTTGGACGCAGGGAAATGAACCCTGTACTGCCAGCTACTTGACCGACCATGGCCGCACACGACGTCTGATCCCTGTGGACAGTGCGAGAGTGTATGTAACTATATATCCAGGAAAATTCCAATCCACCGCAAGTAAATCACAGCGAAGGGGGAAGATTTGTCCATTTGAGGGCCAGGAGACCCCCCACGGAGCGCCACCGAGGAATTCGCAAGTGGGGTCGACGCTGTGCTGGTAGGTATTGCCAGGAGATTAAACGGCGGGTGTCCGAACACCACATCCGATTTCTTGTGGGGACTGTTTCTGTTTTAAGTATGTGAGGGTGAGGCGCAACTTCAAGCGCAAAAAGGTCAAAGAGAAAGACTGCTAGTCCGAGAACAAAGACGGCCCCTGCCGAATTGGTACCTAGTGGATTTGTTGCGTAGTAAATTGTTTTCAGGCCAAGGATAGATGAGCCTGAGCAAAAGTGATACAGCCCAGAATCGAATCAGTCGACATGGGAGTTGGCGAAGATGCCGTCGTTGTTGATTGATCGACAGCGCCATCATGATCGGCGTTTCGCGGCCTTCTCGTCCTCGTCCTCCCATGTCGCCCGACTGGTCTCTGGATAAGTCCCGTTGGCCCCGAAGCTGCTACCGCGTATTGCAGGCCATCTGGGGATCGATGGATCCTGCGGTGAGCGAGCCAGACTTTTGCGAGCATGCCATGTTCGCCGTTGCCCTTTCAGTTGCCCCATTACCCGCCCCACCTTCTCTGTCGCCTGCGCCATCCCCACGACGCTCATGGGCGAGAAGATCGAAGTGAGCAAAGCAAGGACATGGACATGGACAAGGAGACGCAGCAGCTGCCGTTGGGCGTTTGTGCGAGGTGCGGTGCTGTTCTGTGTCTCTCCCGTCACATTTCTGTTGGCTAACGGAATGCAACGACATGCAGCATCGCGCCGCTCAACTAAACCTGGAAATCAATGCAGGACGATCCACCTCGCGCTCATCACCATCAAGCCCTTCGAGCACGACCCCCGCGCGACCATGATTATCGCCGAGCTGTGTGTCCGGGCGAGTGCGGGCGCGTCTTCTTTCTTACTCTTCCCTTCCGACCAATATCCTCTCTCACTTACTCCTCACCTAACCTCCAACTGATCCCATCCTCCATCTTTCATTCCAAACAATCCCCCCTCAACCGTCACCTTTGATGAACCCACTCACTCTTCTTGCCGCCTCCATCTCCTCGCCTAAATCTGATTGGGTTTTGACCGACGGCTGCAAATATTAACAGACCTCCCTCCCGGCGCGCTCAACGTCGTCACGGCACCGTCCCCACCGCGAACGCCATCCGCGCGGTCAGCTTCGTGGGCGGGAATGGCGCAGGGAAGCATATATACGAGCTGTTTATGGCACCGTGAAATTGAAACTCTTCACGCACCCCCGTACTAATTTTATGATTTGTGCAGGGGCACGAAGAACGGGAAACGCGTGCAGGTACGTAGGGCTCACACTTCACTCTGGATACCTTACCTCGTCCATTACTTGACCAAACCCATTAAATTAACTCGCCCACTGATGAACCGACCGCACAGTGCAACATTGGCGCAAAGAACCACGCGGTCGTCATGCCGTACGCGAACAAGGACCAAGCGCTGAACGCGCTCCTGTGGCCCGCATGCGGGGCGGCGGGGCAGAGGTGCATGGCGATTTCCGTTGGTGCGTTATGTTTTGTTTTACGTGAGTGTATGCTGACACAATGCCCCGGGAGGGGGCGCGTCGGTGAATATGCCGGTGTTACGAGTACTTGTTAATCGTTCATAATATCTCGTGACCATCATTCTTCCGACCTCGTTTTTTTACGGTCGACATTTTCCGTTCGTAATGAAAATAGGGGCTGTGCCTTAGATTCGTTAGAATTTTGAAGCCTCGATAGCGGCTGTGATCCAAACCCGACTCTTTCATTAGAAACGAATCTAATGAACCTTAAATCACTGTCACGGTGGCTGAGTATTTTCTTACGTAACAGATTCCGATTTTATTCTCAGTTGTTCAAAATTTTCGGTGTAAAAATTCTGTTCTCCCTGCGGCATTTCTTCATCATTGAACTTTGTTTTAGCTTCCTCGGATATCTGCTGCTGGTGTTTCGTGTTTCCAAAAGGCCCGGACAAGTTTGTCACTGTCAGTGTGATGTCACATTCCAAGCTTCATTTTCTAAGCATTTCTGATCTTCGCTTTCTACCGTCTCAATGCGGCCTCGTACGTTCGGGGTAAACTGGCAACTATTTTAGATCATTATTATACAGACAACTCTATGACTGGGCTCGAAGGAATCCATCTAGAAATGAGTGAGTTCAGGAGGGTCCAAGTAGTTCCAAAACACACTTTTTTGTGAAGCTTCGAAGATATTTATTTATTGATAGGCCGTCGTGATATTTCAAACGAAGCATCTAATGATATGTACTTACAAAGCACAAGCTGCATTTTGCCATATTTTCCGGATTTTGTGTCGCAGAGTGTGAAACATGTTCGCTGTGACATGATGTAGCATCTCGTCATCAGCGTGTCACAACGCAATTAAAATTGCATTCACAACCGCACGGATGAACGGAAAGTTGTTGCAGTCGTCGAACGTCGGACCAGTTTCAGCGGGTTTGTGGTGGTGGGCGTTTTATGTCAGTGTCCCTCGAACACCGAGAGGGATTCTGAGGAGGACGGTCGTCTGTTTTCCAGCCCCAGAAATCCGGGGGCTCGTCCCAGGATATGCGATCGTCCTTGGACATGCTGAGGACGTTCTGGGATGAATTTTTGGTAGACCGATCTAGGCATGGGAGACGAGCGATGGGAAATTCGGTAAGATTGGCAATCGAGCTGAGACTGCAATGAGCTTTGAATCTCTAAAGGAATTGGAGGCGTCTGAAAAATCACAACATTATCAATGACGTTTGGAACACAAAACGGATGGGGACTTGCCTGGATTTAAATCGTCCGGTAGGTAGGCAAGATAGGCAAGTCTTCCAAACTGCGATCTAGGGGCTTGAGGTTTACAAAAGAACCAGAGTCAGATGGAAGCACCCGGCGATGGGCAGCGGGAGGCCGTGAAGCAGAATTTTCATCTGATCAAAGTCTGTGGCATCACCCTTCTCAAAGCGGATATGGAGGTCCTCCAGGCTCTTCAAATACTCGACTTTGACTGTCGTAAGTGCATCACGATGCGGATCCAGGGATTCCAGTCCCCGGCGCGAAGTCAGAACGAGATTTCGTGCCCCATGTTACAATGTTTCAGCGTTCGCTGCGGTACAAAATAAATAAATGGAGTTACATCCACACAGCAAGGTCGATTCCGAGTCCCCCAATTCCACCGAGCAGCACATAAGTACGGTCGCCTCGGAACGGGAGAGCGGTACGAGACCCCGGTAGTGGCATGAGGGCGGCAGAAAAAGGTTCAGTTGGCGAAAGGGTCCGTTGAATGTACGATGGATCGGTGTGAATGGCATCACTTAGAAGGACATCCCACTAGAAAATCTTCCCGGAGCGCGGAATCCACCGACGCAAGTGCGGTTGCTGAGTGTATGTCACTGAATCAGTGACCAGAATGTCGAACCGCTCAAATAAAGCGCAATCCCCGATTTCTGTGTGAATTACTTGTATTCCAGTCACACTCGACACATGTCGAGTCAGCATTTGGGACAGGACACGGTTCCCGATGGCAACGGCCATACGGAGTGGGTGACCAGACGACGGGAGTGGAACGAACAACATCAAGAGAGTGCCAACAAGTTCAGCCGCAAAGTCTCCATCGGAATCATTGTTGGCTGGGATCAAATCGTTGACTGAAACCCTAATAAATTCGGCGGACGATGGAGCCGTGATCCTGCCAAAATACGTGCCAATGGTCAGGTTCGGATGCCGGCTCTCAGCGACCTGAGCCAAGAAGCTGTCATATAGCCCAACCACTCCAGCCCAGTGGAGGACGTGAACAGTGATGTGGGTTGAATCGTCACCAAAACCATCGGATGGAGGGGGAGGAATCAGTGCAACACGGGGAACGTGTACAGCACCACAATGGTCGAATGATATCATGCTTTCCCCGCTGTTGAATAGGTTTGTCTGTCCGGCGAGATGTACAACTGGATTCGAATACTCGACCGAAGATTCGAACATAGCGAGTCGAATGGCCCATAGCGGTCACTCCTGCCTGAGTGCGGCACACAAGCCGAGCGCAGCATCTCCATCTTGTCCCCGCCTCGCCACCACATAAACAGTGTTCAGGGCAGCTGCATTGAGATTCCGCAGTCATGTCTGCAACTCAATCTCTTTGCCAAACTCGTACGAATATATGTGTCGAGGGTCGACGGTGTGGAGTTCGGAGGTGGAGGAGGACGACATAGATCTCTGCGCTACGAAGAAAAATTCATGTTGATCCCACCGCTCTCCACGCAAGTTTGAACATTATTGAACTTCGCTCTCTCAAGGTGTGTTTCCCATTCTGACGGCGACAGGGCGCAGTGATTCCGTTCGTCGGTGAAGCCAAACCATTCAGCGAAGGACCCAAAAATGCAGTCCAGCCACACTCTCCTGGCCGTTCTACCCACGCGGTTCCATTGAGCTCAACAGCGAGAAGACGGCCACCAGGGACAAGGACGATGCGAAGAGAGGCAAGGCACGGATCCACACTGGCAGTGGCGTGGAGAAAATGGTGCGCAAGAATGATTGTGTGTTCAGGAAGTAAAGAACGAATTTAAAATGAAATAGACAAACTAAATTTGAATCGGAATAGGCACGCACCTCAAGAAGATCTATCTATATATCTCACAGCAAAGAGGTCATGAGACTATTCTAGTCGCACTCGCATAGTTTCAGGGTACAATTGAAACAGACTTGGTATGCGGATGGTGGCGGGAAGCAAGAGAGGAAATAAGCGCCGAGCCACGAGGCCGAAGAAGCGGAGAAAGGTTCGGCATGATGGCATGCCGAATATTCTGATCTTTGATGACGGGGATCAATTAGCATGCTGCGATCCGGCGGATTTCTCCGGTGATCTGAGGATATTGACGGCCATTATTTTTCGCAGTGGTTGTGGCCACAACACACACAATGTCATAGAACTTACAATGACTATAGAAAGTGACTCTGATTTAAGCAATGTGGAGACAATGGGACCCGCGGATTTGCTCTAGAGTACTTACAGAGGACCTTAGTAACATTGAGCTGGTAAATAACAAAAAAAACCGTTAAGTACGAGTCACGCCACGCAATGCGGTGGCCTCATCCAACAAGTTTAGATAAAGTAGTAAGATTGATCAGATGATGTATGTTGCACTCGTACCCGAAATCAAATGTCGGATTTTGGCTCGTGTTCGTCACTTCGCGTCAAAAGTGCGGTCAAACCTCGACGCTTTTGCATTTTTAGCATCGATCGATAGATATTTGGAGAAACCGGAGGGCAGATAATCAAGCGCTAGGATTTGGGGCTTTAGCACCGGGTAGGGTGTACACCCATTTCATCTCTGGCGAGAGGCAAGCTGACCGGTTCAGAATTAGTGGCTTCATATTCCAGCAGGGGACCGGTGGTCTAGATCGAAGCCTATAAACTTTTTTTGTCTACCTTTTACATTTGGGTACTGAGAGTAGCCCCAGGGAGGATTATCTGGAATGTACTCCCCCTGTCTGAGCGACAGGATGATTGAGAAACCAGGAATCAATAATCAGGTACGCTTGAGAACCGGAATAACTATGACCGTGATGCCCGGGATACAAGAAATCACAGGTAAGTAAGCACCAGCTCGAAAAGATAATTCATTACATTGATATTAGACACCCACAGGGACATCGGGAAAGTCCCTGTAGAGCAAGGCAGCTCACTCCCTGTGTATAAGATCTCTGTACACACTACAAGGGAGAGACGGTGGTTCGAATCCACCCGGGGACGTAAGTGTATACAAGGTCGTTGTGGATCTGGGGCGTGAGCTATCCCCAAATACCAACGCGAGCACCATTCGTTTTTTGTGACTTGCAACTAAGAACCACGAAATTAATATCCACCCTATGGAAGGTTCGCTTATACTGACTGAATCATTGAACGTGTACAGGTGAGAAGAAGTCGGCGCACTCCGGGCTCATTCTATACCAGCGATCTTGCGACTTATTTGAAGCACTAAGCGCTGGTGGTTCGAATCCGCCCCGAGACATGGAGGATGTTGCGCAGGGTTTGGTTCTTTTGGAGTGCCATTTCGCCGTGCGTATCAATATTTGGCGCTAGCTACGTAAATACATCCGTGTCCTAGCGCTTCCGCGGAAGTTCACAGTGAGAACTAAAAACTTATATGAAGTTAGATTCTAAGTACTAATATCTGCATGACCATTCAATAAATGGAAACACGGATCCGGCTACATACAAGTCAGACCGGGTGCCTGTTGAACACGCAATAATACTTGTTGAAACGTGGTATATAGGGGAACCTGGTCTCTCCACGTACGCAGGTAGCAGTCCCCGTCGAGTGTTCCTCGGGCATATAAATTCAGTTAGTTTCGAGGAAGTGGTGCTTCGTTTCCACCTGGGGACATATGTGAGCGACTATACGGTGTTTTACTTTTGTTATTCGAGATCCACTCCACTCATGATCTACACGGGAATACGTGAGTACGTGTCTCGTTGGGTATGGCGTTGGAATGGCTCCGGAATAGTGAGACTTCGACGGAAATAAAGAGACATTGGGAGGAACAGAAATTCATAGATACGCAGCAGATGGACGGACCATTGAGCCATGGGCATACACTATCGGTACGCGAGTTGGAGAGACAATATATCGTCCTGCACCACGGGAATCCTGATTCTGATAAACACAGGCAAGGCCACCTGCTTGCTTGGAAGACGTAGTAAACATGCGCCCAGTGATTGGATTGATTGATTTTGACGGACTGGACACCGAAGCGGGACAGCTGTAATTCTTTCCCCTTTAGCGTCACGAGAAGAGGGAGACGCCCTGACTAGCGGATTGAAGTGGGCGAGGTTGTTGGCAGGAAAGAGATGCGTCGTGCATGTAAGTGGGAAGACAAGCTCAAGTCGGATAAGAATGGTCCTGAGAGGCCGAGGAAACGCTCCGGCACATGTCCGGCACACAGAATTTTTCGCGATGCGAATCAAATATTGAACTTGAAGGAGAAGAGGCCCATAGGAAGAAAGCACCAGGGCAACCGAAATGGAGCTGAGCTGAATTGAGCCGATGCCTATTGAAGCAAAGAAGCAGGATGTCGAGTGAGGGGCTTTGGGGTTGCGCACCACGCCGTGGCGCGCCTTTTCCTGCTTCGAGGCATCACGATTGAGAGTGGTAGCGGTGAGTGGGCACGAGCCGAGCGTAGGAGGCGTGGGCTAAGCGTGGGCACGGGATATAGTGCGTCGGGCGTCGGGGGCGTGGGCACGGGACGTGGAGCGGGGGTAGGGTTAGGACGGGCACGGGGACGTGGGTACAGGGCGTGGCCATGGCCATGGGGCGTGGGCGTGAGGTGGAGGGCGTGAGGCATGAAGCGCAAGGCGTGGGGACCAAGCCGGGAAGACTGAAGAGTGGGAAAGAAGGAAGGCAAGAAGAACGGGGGCGGATGAGACTCTGCCAGTGGGAGAGGGGAGAGAGAAGAGAAAAGGTGACGCACGGATGCCACCATATTCGCTAATTGGTGTTGTCCGGCCGCGTTCTTCTTATCTGCCATCTTGCTATCCGATTATCGTCTCGGTATGGTCGATGTCATGGTGAATAAACATCGGCCGCTTCGGTATCTGTCGGATGCGACATAGCGCCGACGAAGAGCGGAAGAAAATAGCCGTGGCTGTGCGAGAGTTTATTGTTTAGGGCTTAATTCCCAGGCTCTTGCCTAAGGCTCCAACTGTATCCGTGTGTAACCGGTTATACACAGTAAAAACCGTATACGTGTGCGTGTAGTGTACAGACTTGCGTACACGGTATACTACACGTATACACACAGTTTACACGGTTAATTTGGGCCAAACTGGTGCATCAACTGGGTTGTCTCTTGGGGAAAATTGGAGCATTCCGTGATCCTCATCGAAGCGAATTGGAGAAACTCTTTGCCCTTGGTAAGGTGAGTAAATCATTCTTCGGGTCTACCTGTTTCTCATCTTCGCTCATTTCAGCTGCGAGCGACTGTCGTGAAAATATGCTCTTCACCACAACGTCGCAAGCACTTCAAGTCAACATCCAAAGCCATCTACAAGGACGAACTTGCACCATCTGGAAAGCCGCTTTGCGTGCTGATGGTCATTCGGGACGTTAAGCATTGCTGGAATTACACAGAGGTTATGATTACTATCGATCGGGTACCTTTGCAAAAGGGAGTACCTGTGTAAAAAATTGATCTGGCGACCTCAATTTGTCCTCAATTGCCTTTGAATAAATCCTGGGGCTGTATCCTGATGCATACACTGTGCCTGCTATTTTTCGGAGGCCGCCAGGAAGAATTGAGCACGGGCAAAATCGAAGGTTAGTTTTGGACAGATTTCATCAGAAATGATGGCCCGCCAATTTGGCTGGCCATCATTTTTGCAAACGTACAGTTTTCGATGTTTTGCGTCGGCAGCTTCAGAGCTCTGTCCGCAGTGCACAAGTAAATCTGAAAATATTCAGACGTTGAATTCATATGTCTGGCTTGCTTCCCTTGAAGTTTCCAAGAATTCTGAGCCAAAACACCTTCACAGTAACTTCATCAAAAATATTTCGCAAAGGTACCCGATTGATAGTACTTGGGTCGTTTGTATGGGATTAATTGCTCGGTGTACGTATATTTCATGTATGGTTCCCGGCAATTGACAAGTGGGTGATCGATCGGGAGGAGCCCCCTGAGCCTCGAAGGACTGAAAGGTTGGGTGACATACTTCTACCGTGTATACACGTGTATAACCGGTTATACACCGTGTATGAACCGTATCCGTGTAGTGTACGGGAATTCGTACACGTATACTACACGGTTGGAGCCTTACTCTTGCCGTTCGGAACACCTTCCATTAATCAAACCTTTCTACGTCATGCTCCGATGAGATCGGCGACGTCTAAAATGATCCACCATGAATCATTCATTAGAGAGTCGAAGGGAAAGAACTAGACTCATGACCAGTCTGCTTACAATGAGCAAAAATAGTGGCGAGCACTTTGCTGTAAGCAGACTGGTACAACTCGGGCTATGGGAAAGGGCTGAGCCCGGAGTTTGAAAATTACGGTGGTGCCGATCAACGGCATCACTGTGGCTGTGCGATACACGGCTAAATCGACACTTCAGAGCTCGCCACATACAGTTCTTATCTCGAATCTGAATACACAGATTTCAAGAAAGGTGTGAGCAGACTCTCCTTCCCTTTGAAAGTTTTGAAAACAAGTTATTTTGAGCCCAGAACAGAGGAAAGGAAATATATTTCAAACTCCGCGCTCAGCCCTTTCCCACAGCCCGAGTTGTACCAGTCTGCTTACAGCAAAGTGCTCGCCACTATTTTTGCTCATTGTAAGCAGACTGGTCACGAGTCTAGGAAATCACGCCCTGGACGCTGATGATGCAAACCTGGGTTCCCGATCGTACAGAAAGCGCGACGGGATGCTCCCGAGAAGATGGCTCAAATCACAGAGAGTTGACACCCACAATGCATATCAACGGAGGAAGATCAGTCAGCGGGTTCCCTCGTGTCTTGTTGCCGTACACGAGCCTGACGTGGCCTTCACAGGGCCTCTACCTCTTCTGTCTCCGACTCACTACCACCCGCGCCGTTCTCGAAGCAGCCATGCTCAAAATGTTACAACGCCTTTGCGGGCGAAGGCCTCCCGTTGCTGATGGACCCGCTCGTCCTTTGCAAATTCCTGCCGCGCTTCCCGCCAGCACACGTACCACATCCGTTCCACTGGCTCCCTACTATAGCTGAGCTCATTTCCGACAGAGACCCATCTAATCACATCGTCCGCGCACGGGAACTCATCTTCGAACCCGATTCCATCCCCGGTCCCAGAATATATCAGGACTCTGAAGGCAGGATTCGTTCTTCTGGCAAGGAAGACCGAGCCTTTCCTCGATGGGACACCGTTCAAGATCCCAATCAGTGCCAGTGTCTTGAATGCATTCCTCGACCTGGCTGGTGTACGTCTTCATGTGACCTTTACGTGGATGAGAACTGACCGAACTCCCAATGACGCAGACCATTTCAGACAACAAGAGCGCTGTCGAAGCTCAGCTTCAGCAGCTGACGCGGACAATCAATGTCATCAACAAGGCTATGGACACGGCGACGTCTGGGAACGCGAAGGAAAGAGCGAGGAAGTTTTATGAGTGTGTGATATATATATACAGATCTTTTTCCCGCGTCAATATTAATGGTATAACCAATCTTTCTCAGATTTCTCGCGGCTGAGATGGCGGGATTTGAGGCACTTCAGCGACGCCCGCGTCTCGCAAAAATACTCCAAAGCGAGGAAGATGCCAAGACCATTGAGGCCTCCCTCAAGCGAATCAATGACCACCCCCAGATTTTCCAGGTACGCATCGTGTCGGTGTTGGTATGTGAATGCTTATTTACTGCATAATAACGTAAATCACAGCTCGATGTCATGACTTCGATCGAAAGATTGGGAATCCTTGGTCCAGTTCTTGACAAACTGCATCGCGCAGCGGCGAGTGACGCGTCTCACGACGCGGGGGAGAGATTTCCTGTGCCGCATTGTCACCCCGAGACCCGGACGGATATTCTGGCCGAGCTGCATGACTGGGTATTGGAAGATGATCCGAAGAGTCGAATCCTCTGGCTACACGGCCCGGCTGGCGCTGGTAAATCGGCCGTTGCTCAGACTCTTTGTCAAAACCTGGAGGCAGAAGGCCACCTTGGTGCGAGCTTTTTCTTCAAGCGGGGGCATTCATCCCGGGGCCATGCCACGAAATTGTTCCCTACCATCGCATATCATCTCGCCAACGTCTTGCCCGAATTCAAGACTACCGTCCTCATGTGCATGGATAATGATCCAGCCGTACTGGACAAGTCCCTCTCCGTACAGCTTGAGAGACTTGTAATGGCACCACTGCAGAGTCTGGTTCCCACGAGGACTATGGCTGTCGTCATTGATGGCCTGGACGAATGCGAGGGCGAAAATATTCAACAGGAAATCATCGAGCTCCTTGGAAAGGCCGTCACGCAATTACACTGCCCTCTTCGCTTTCTGATTGCCAGCAGACCGGAGTCGCACATCAGCCAAATTTTCTGCCAACCGTCCTTTGATGATCTTCATCGCAAATTCAATATTCATCAATCGTTTGACGACACCCGAACCTATCTAGACTCAGAGTTCACGCGGATCCACCGAGACCATGAAACCATGGTCGACGTTGCAGGTCCCTGGCCATCACCAATGGATTTCGAACATCTCGTCGACAAATCGTCCGGATATTTCATCTACGCAGCAACCGTTATCAAATTCGTTGATGACCGAGACTTCCGTCCAACGGAACGTCTTGATATTGTCATGGGTATCACAGAACCCGAGAACGGATCGCCCCTTTCCGCGCTTGATCAGCTGTACATTCAGATTCTGGAGGCCGTACCTGGAAGGCGTCAACTTCTCCGGATTTTATCTGTCCTTGCCGCCAACTTAATGCTGTCATTACTGCACATTGAGCAGCTCCTTGGAATGAAGACCGGGGATGTTCGATTGGCATTACGTCGAGCGTACTCAGTAGTAGATGTCCCATCGGATTCCCAAGACCTCCTCACTACACATCCACTACACATCATGCTTCGTTCTTGGACTTCCTCAATGAACAAACACGATCGCGTGGTTTCTTCACGGGCGTCGGCAGTGTTCACTACCAGAAGCTGGCAGTAGATATTCTGCAGGCATTTTCTTACACAAATGACGATCTGTCTGTGAATGCTATTGGCCATGTCGCCTGGTAAAATCCATTGAAAACGGACGCCTATATAACTAACCATGTTATAGGAGACTTGATCCACCAGTTGTCACGTCCGCTCAGCCATCGCTCGAGATCTTTGAGCTTTTACGTTGCTTCAACCCGGACTTCGCTTTC
The DNA here is from genome assembly GCA_014925785.1 of Mycena galopus ATCC 62051. Classification (NCBI taxonomy): domain Eukaryota; kingdom Fungi; phylum Basidiomycota; class Agaricomycetes; order Agaricales; family Mycenaceae; genus Mycena; species Mycena galopus. The sequence continues at coordinate 986,132 of WIQG01000027.1, forward strand.
CACGGTGTATATACCAGTAACCCGGATCACATCCGGAATTGGGTATTCGGGATGCAGGAAGCACAGCCATCACTGCCAGGAGACTTAATCCAACTATGGGAAGATTACCACTTCATGCGTCGCTGTGATCTTATTTGGTGTCAAGCTACCCGGGACAAGACCAGAATGGAAGCGGAAATACATGATGTCATGGCCCAGGCATCGCCCGAGCTGATTCGGATTTTCCACGCATACCCACTACTCTATGATGTCAACCGGGGTCAATATCCAGCTCTGTATGAAATTCGCCAGGTTCTAGATCTCTCATGGGACAAACTGAGGGCCGTTATCTGTCCTCTTCGGGAATCTGTCGGCAACAACGGCGAAGAGCTGGAAAGGCTCTTTGTATCAGTGTCCCATCGGACGCGCATTCGCCAGCTCCACCCAGATCCAGATCTACGCGACTTGGCTGCTGGCGCTATGGCGGTAATGATGAAGCTCACTACTCACCGACTACCCGGACGGCTTTAGTTCATATTGTCATTGAGGAGTGGTTTGTGTACCTGATAGAATCCCACATGTAGCGAAACTGCACCTTTCTGGGGTTGTGTTCTCAGATCTTGCCCCCCGTGTCCTGAGCTTCTTCAGACTCTGTGTGAAGCTGAAGAGGCATCTGCAATCAGTGATCCTGAACGGCACTATAACAAGGGGAACGTCCATAACGTGATTGGATGGCTGGAGGTAAATTCCGAAAGCAGTAATACCTTGTGGATTGATGTCAATCTTTTGGGCTTAGACCTTTCCTGACCCTTCGTGGGATCTCATAACCCGCATCCAAAATCTTTTGCCCGAAAGTGCCCACGAATACTGGGATGTGGACGGCAATCCCGAAGAGATCTGGGACGATTGGAAACAGTGGACTGGGTGGTGAGTGAATACCGGCGCGCATTAAATTGTTGGGAACTGCGTTGAATCATGAGCAATCCATCCCCTATATCTGAGGCGTCCATCTGTGAGATACAAGGGTTATATAGGCCATGGCGGTACGTAGTGTCCGGACGTCCCCTTGACTCAAACATGACCTGGAGGAAAGTCGTCTGACCGGGGACAGATCCGCGCCTGGTAGAATCGCCACATGGGTGGGTTCAGGGGGTGGAATTGCGAGGCGCAGAGCACTGCGATAGGGGAAGCAAGGAAAGAGGAGGAGACGCAGACGTGTGGGGATGTATGGACGCACCGTCCTAGAGCACTGACTGCATCGACGTGCGCATGCAAGCTCGGACTCGGCTTTGTGGTCCTTTACGGTCTGGGCCTGGGTCAGTGTCATTGACAGGGAAAATGAAAGCCGAGAGGAATAGAGCAAGTGAGCGCGGTGGGTCGTCGTAGGAGTAGACAGTAGATGGGGAGAGCGCGCGCAGAATTGCATTCAGATGGGTACACCACTCGAGATCGCGTTAAAAAAGTAAGGTGTCCCGGGACGCCGTCCGTGGAACATGAATATGCAGTGCGTTTGAGATCACTTGAGAATAGGGAGAAGAATAGCGAAATGACACACTGCAATGGCAAAGTCAGTGTACCACGCGACGGCTGTACACGCGCCACCATCGTTGTGGATACTCCACTCGATATGAGCAGGGTGCCCACGTCCTGTGCGCGCGGAAGTGGCATCGCAGCGACGAGAGAAAAGCGGAAGGAAGGGAATCAAATGAGACGCGGAAGTGTGGACGCACCTCGCTAGAACCCCTTCATCGTCGCGACCAGCTCGTTCTTCGAGCCCGGCCTTGACTTTGTGTATTTTTCATACACGGTCTATAGGGTGTGCGTCGGTGCAATCAGGAAAATGAGGGAGCAGTGAGCGAGGTGGATCGCTATTGAACCAAAGGTTAAATGGGAAGGAGATGGATGTAGAGCGGCGCGAGAGCACATGATGGGTTCCGGGAGTGTATGAAGCGGCGGCATAGAAGTGGAATGCGCTCAGAGAAATTGGTGGCATGCCCTCACACGTATACGAGATGCGTGCGTAGAAATCGTCGCCAGGAAAGCGCATAGCAACACTTGGAAGCACTCGTGCGACACAAGTCAATATCGATGTCGTACATGAGGAGTATTTGGGAACGGTTCTGCGGCGTTTCTGCAACAGCGCGAGGAGTGCGATAGACATTGAGCTGATCCCTCTTGAGGTTCCGGAAGGGAGCCAGATGTCGCAGGGCGCTTGGGCTTGCGCACGTGAGCATAGGCACCGGACGCAGGGACCGTGAAGCATCGGGTGCGGATCGTGGGGCATCGGGTGCGTGGGGTGCGGGGCGTGGAGCATGAGCTGCGGGCGTTCCAGGCGCAGGGAAGGAAAGGGAGCTGGGAAAGAAGGAAGGCGAGGATACGGGTAGGGTTAGGAGAAAGGAAAGCAAAGACGACGTACGCGTCCCATCGTATCCGCTGGTTAGCGTCATCCTTCACCCGCTTTCGTCTTGCCCGTCGTCTTGCTATTCGTCTCGCTATTGCTTGCGGTGCGGCCTTGGGTGCGGGCCCGGCTCATAGTCATTTCCACTGGATAAGCATCGGTCTGCCCAGATAGAATAAGAACCCACACATGCATATCCTGTGCAATGTTGTATGAGCGCCGATGAAGTAAAGGTTTTGCGAAGATGCCTTCTTGATGCCGTCATTATTTGCTCATTGATCGATAGCGCCATCATGATCGGCGTTTCGCTCTTCTCGTCCTCCCATCACGGCGCACGCCCGACTGATAAGTCCCGTTCCTAACCACATCGCGAACTAGGCCGTAACCTGCTATCGCGTATTCTAGGTGTAATCCTACCTACCTACCTACCTACCTAGGCTATCTGGGGATCCTGCGGTACGTGAGCCCGACTTTTGCGAGCATGCCATTTTCGCTGTCGCCTTTTCAGTTGCCCCGTTACCCGCCCCACCTTCTCGGACCTGCTGCTTCATCCCGTCCGGCGGGCGCACATCAATGGACATGTCCTCGCGCTCTTGCACCTGTCTCGGCCTGTGTGCACCTATCCATACTTAGCGCTCGCCTTTCCTACGCATCTGCTTGCGCTCGTCTACACTACTCGGATCCGCATGTAACCCGCCAAAGTTTTCAAGGACGACCCCGCGCCCGGTGGCAAGCACGCGAGCTTGGATGAGGACACAGACAGGTTCGCTGGTTTTTCCCCGAGCACAATTACGAAATTGTGAAACGCAGGGTGTTGCGCGCTATGACTGGTAAGCGCCCCTTTGTGGACATGACTCTCGAGCTAACGCGACCCCAGGAGACGGAACCAACCATGCTCCCGCTCTCTCCCGTGTCAACAGCTGTATCGCTGTCAAGTGGCGCCGCCACCCTCCTCACCGAGTTCGGTCTCTCCACCATCCTCCACGCCATCCGCGGCCGGTATCGGTGAGGACGAGTTCGGTCTCTCCACCGCAACACGCTTGATAGTTGAAACTTGGCGGAGATCTTCTCTTGCGCTGTGGCGTACGGGCGCTATCTTACCCTCTCGAGATGCGCTCCTTCTTCTCCTCTTAGCGTTACAGGTCTTTACTCACGCACGCGTCTAAATCATCGCCTTCGTGATCATCATCCTCGAGTCGTCGTTATTCCAGGACGAGTTTGGCGTCTCCCTCGACTCGGTCCCGGTGCAGCACAACGACGCCGCCTGCACATGGTTGTCTACCTGTAGGTCGCCCTCATCTCGCAGGCGCTCATCTTCGTCACCCCTTCGCACAGCTTCTACATGCAGCGCCCCCCGACGGCCCTGCTCAGCGCGTTCTACGTCACGCAGCTCATCTCGTCCATCGCCGCATACGGTAACTGGGGCTTCACCAACATCCACGGTGTTTCCTACCAGTCCAACTTTGTTGGAATACGTTGAAGAACACCTTACACGAAGAGCGAAACCGTGAATCTCTTCATACGTACACAAACCTTCGACAAACCTGCACCGAATGACCTTCAATATCCAGCGACGACCTCCTTTTTTTTTTCCATGGCTGCCGGCGCTACAGCGTCCGTTCCCGGTGATTTTAAAGCTGGGTGGCTGGTTGGCGCAGTCATATTCAATTGAGACAATTTGCTTGAGAGGTCCGCGTCCTTTGCGGAAATCTCATCGCCCAAGCTCCCCACGCTGGTTTGAATTCCATTACGCGCAAGCTGAGCGAGCTTCGAGCCGATCGAAGTAGCGTCCTTCGCGCGTGATGATCGAACGAACAGCGGCCGAGCAGTCTCCCGCAGCTGTTTCGCTCGGTCCAGCTCCCCGCGGCGCAGATATATGTCACCCATCCGCGACAGGCAGTCTTATCGCGCCGCTCAACGACAGAGCAAATATGGTCCTGTCCGTGGACAGTGTGCTACCCAGCAACACGCTCGATAGCTGGAACTTGGCGGAGATCTTCTCTTGCGCTGTGGCGTACGGGCGCTATCTTACCCTCTCAAGATGCGCTCTTCCTTCTCCTCTTAGCGCTACAGCTCTTTACTCATAGGTTCGGAGCAACCCTGTCTCCGGTCCGGCCAGCCGGACAATCTAGGAGAGAGGCTTGTTACAAACTGCCAAAAAAGATGCATGTGTTCAAACGTGAATTTCTCCCCCATTTCTGCTCCGATTACATTGCGGTAAAGCGATATTCTTATCTTTCAATGTCTGTGCTTGTTCGCATATCTTCAGTTTTTGCATAGATTCAGTCGTTTCAATGGTATATGCCAAGTTCGATCGACAACTGCACACATCAATTCCTGGCCAACTCAAGGCATTTTCGTCGAATTTCATTGATCTTATGGGCTCGATGAACACGGAGAGTCATTTTCAGAACACCTCCCAGCCAAATCTAAGTGAAGGATCTCGGCAGTCAGCTACAAAACACTTTCCCAGTGGTATAGCCAAATTCGGCGATGGGATTTGATGCGGCCCATTAGCAACGAAATATGAAAAAATGTTTTCTAAGGTGTCTGAGGTGCGCATATAGGCTCTCTCACAATGTTCTAGGCTGAGAGAGTGTGGGATAATGTGTCGAGGAAGTGGGAAAGCCTTGCCAGCGTAATTGATGGCCAATCATTCCCAATCCGGCCAAAATTCCGCCTCGACCTATCTCACACATTTCTGAGGGTATTGACGCGCATGGTAGCCCGCTAAGCGTGTAAAGTACGCATCGCGATCTATCACCTGTCAATCACTGTCAAATGGTTCTTCTGCCGCGCACACTTTCTCATTCCCTTCCAACACCATTTCGTCCCTCCTAAACTTCTCGAAACCACGCTGCTCTCACCCTGCGCATTCACATCGCCTCAAAACACAATCTCCCGCTACTAGATCTCTTATTTTTGTTGCTATTTCCACCCATCACTGCCCCTGACATATCAATCCGCCATCCTCCCTGATGTATCACCTCACCGCGCTACCATCTGCTCTGGTTGACTGATTTACTGTCATCCCTGGGTGCTATTCCTTTTAAATGCTCCCGCTTTTTTTATCAATTTATCTCTCTTTGGTTGCGCGCATCCCAGTCTTTGCCTTCCCTGGATTCCCACTCTTTACCTTCCCTGCTTTTTCAGCAGTTTGCCGTCGTCCCTGCTTTTCTTTTACTACACGGGTACCTTTAATCTGTTGCTGTTGCACACGTTTCTCGTCCCTGCTGAGTTCTATATTTTTCCTGACTCCAATTACTCACTTTTCTTTCTGTATAAAAGACGTAGCCTCTTTCACAATAAAATCACTTTTGACCTTTTGTGGCTCTTAAGTCGCCCTCGCCTTCGCTCTCGCTCTCGTGCTCGCTTTCGAACTCCGCTCACACATCGCTCTCACTCAGCACGACGTTTTCGTCTCGATCCATCACCATCATCGCAGTTAGCCGCCGGGTTCTTTCAACGGTGCCTTTGCAAGTTGAAACACTTGCATACTTTCATCCTTGCCTCTTTTCCTAAGCGAAAGCTTACCTTATTGGGTTTCAGCTCGCGCTTAGACGGCAGGCAGGCGTGTCAGTATTGACCCGGAATAAAATCCTCGGACCACTGAGAATATTGGTACTACAACTCTGTCTCCTCAGACTTTTCCTCAATGGCCAGAAACCAATTTTATTCAAGCATTTACATTTGGTTACCTAGCGGATGAAGCACCAACCATCGACGACTTTATGAGACAATTTTGGACTGGATTGCAATTCTGAGTAAGTAGAAGTGCTTTTGCAGTTCTGATATCAAATCCTCTCCAACGGTCCCAAGCAATTGGCGCGGTTTCTGAGCCAGTAGGACGCGCAGAACACATGGCTATTTTTTTACATCTTGGCGCAAGCCCCTTCTCAAAATCGTGCGTGGAACACGTGAATATCATGTGATTTGAGAACGGCAGCTTGATCCGAACCTACTTTACTCACGCACGCGTCTAAATTATCGCCTTCGTGATCATCATCCTCGAGACGTCGTTTTTCCAGGACAAGTTTGGCGTCTCCCTTGACTCGGTCCCGGTGCAGCACAACGACGCCGCCTGCACATGGTTGTCTACCTGCAGGTCACCCTCATCTCGTAGGCACTCATCTTCGTTACCCCATCGCACAGGTTCTTCATGCAGCGCCCCTCGACGGCCCTGCTCGGCGCGTTCTGTGTCGCGCAGCACATCTCGTCCATCGCCGCATACGGCAACTGGGGCTTCACCAACATCCACGGTGTTTCCTACCAGTCCAACTTTGTTGGAATGTGTTGAACAACACCTTACACGAAGAGCGAAACCGTGAATCTCTTCATACGTACACATACACTAACTTTCGACAAACCTACACCGAATGACCTTCAATATCCAGCGACGACCTCCATTTTTTCCATGGCTCCCGGCGCTACAGCGTCCGTTCCCGGGGATTTTAAAGCTGGTTGGCTGGTTGGCGCAGTCATATTCAATTGTGACAATTTGCTTGAGAGGTCCGCGTCCTCGGCGGAAATCTCATCGCCCAAGCTCCTCACGCTGGTTTGAATTCCATTACGCGCAAGCTGAGCGAGCTTCGAGCCGATCGAAGTAGCGTCCTTCGCGCGTGATGATCGAACGAACAGCGGCTGAGCAGTCTCCCACAGCTGTTTCGCTCGGTCCAGCTCCCCGCGGCGCAGATATATATCGCCCATCCGCGACAGGCAGTCGGCTTGCCGACGGTGAACGTCCATTTCTGTTGACCCATCCAAGACGACTTGAAAGACGCTGAGTGCTGTTTCCTCATCTTTTTGGGCGAAGATATCACCCAAGTATCGAAGGGCTTGATAGGTATGACCGAGATCCTGTGTCTTCTTTGCAAGCGCAAAATATATCGCTGCCCAGCAAAATGTTTCCTCCACTCCGCCCATCCCGTTGGACAGTTCTCCCAGACTCTCGAGGGAAAGGAACATGACGTCAACATCTAATCCGGCCTTTGCAACCAAGCTTTTGAGCGACGTATAAGCCTTCACTCGATCCCCGCGGCGAATATCCAATTCACACTGGAAAATATCGCACATGAGGAGTGCATGTGGCCATGACAGCTCCGTTGCCAAGTTTCTGGCAGCGTCCAAATTTGGGAGGATAGCAGAGTCTTCCATGCCAACAATGATATCGATCTGAGCCAAGGTCCTCACCGCACCGGCGTGGAAGTATGGGGCACGATGTCTGCCCGTCATTCGCACAACGAGCTCGATGAGCCGGCGCATCTCGGCGTACTCGGTCTTTTGGAAGTAAATTTCTGCCATCCGATCCAGAAGGCACACCTCGATTTCCGAGCCTTGAAGCCCGTTTTTGAGGAGGAGTTCATGGCCATGCGAAGTGCATTCGAGGGCCTCGGTAAATCTGCCCAGTCGGCACAAGGGAATCGCTTCATCAGCCACACTGGTGCACTCTTCATTCACTCTCCCAAAGACTCGTGCGACCTTCTGAACTTCGCGGAGATGCACAAGGCTCTCGCGATAATTCCCGACGATGCTTTCAATCAAGGCCCTCTTATGCAGCGCCCGGACTTGGAAACGAGGATGATTCAATTTCGTTGCAAGGTCCATTCCAAGCTTGTTGAATTCCAAACATTTGGAAATGTTCCCGACTCTGTCGTAATATGACGAAAGTGTCAGATAGATCCCAGCTATAGATCGTTTATGAGTACTTCCTTGGAAACCGGAATTTCTCAGGCGTACCTTCACCTTCCAGATCATTGGCTTGGATAAAATATTGAACACCCTCGTTGGCCAAAGCATCGACATCCCCAACTGACATGGGACGGCCAGCTATTCCTTCCACGCGAACACGCACATAGGACCATTTTAAACGGGGATCGTGGTTAGATTCGATGATGCCGGGCAGATGCTGCATAAGCGGACAGAGTCCTTTTAACATGCTCCCCGATAAGTGATCAAGGGCCAGTATGCCATACCCGACGTCAGGTTGCGCCGAGCTTTCTGTCGCGATTGAGTTTAGGAATAGGTTTTGAATGTTCCCGAGGTGTGACGTGAGTTGGCGGACAAGGTCTTTAGGAGAGAGACCATAGTATGATTCCCATACTGTTAGCAACTCCTGGAAATAGGTACGCAGGTGTCTAGTAACCGCGGTGGATGCCGGATGCACACTCCGAATATATTCACGGATCGGGCTCAACGCCTTCAGCCGACCGTCGACCATGAACGCCAGGGAGGTTTTAACCAAAGACAATCTGCACTGCGGAATTTCCAGAAGAGGGACTTGACTTGCGAGCAGCTCTGCTTCGGAGATGCCATCTGGAAGCAGTGAGAGAAGACTGAGAAGATCGAGCGCGTGTGGGTTGGATTTAATGCGCGGGCTCGTGAGTGACATGCTAATTGATTTCTCGAGGTTGGATCTTTTATCATATCCGTCAGAGAGCAGCGCTGTATTTTCGGTTTCCCAACGAGACAGCGCTCCGGGGTATCCCTCGAACGATGCAACGCTGGCCATCAATCTAATGGCCAGAGGAAGATTCCCAGTGAGTTCGATGAGCTGCGCAAGCGCGGGTTCCTCGCTTGTCATCGGCTCGTCCGCAATGTCAACGAATGTTTGGCGTGATGCGAACGCTGAAATCGGTTCGAGTAGAGGGAGGAATGGGCGGGTCCATTTAACTTTTCCAGGATACTCAGCTCCCCGCATAGTAATCTGATGTAACTTATGAGTTCCGTCTGAGTAAGAAAATAGACTACACTCACAAGCAAAGCCAAGTGTGGAACATCCGTTAACAGGGACAAAAATTCTTCAACGTTGGCCCGGGTTGAAAGTGATTCCCATGGCGTCTCCATATTGTCCAGGACCAGAATGGTAGGACCACTGTCGACAAAATGCTGGACAATTGCCCTTGAGAGCTGTCTGGACGGTTCGAGTTCCAGATGGGTTCCGACGATCGAAATCAATTCCACGGCGCTGTTTGCGGATTCGCAAGACACAAAGTGACGTTGTGCATATTTTTTTTCCACTGTTGGATGGTGAAGAGTTGCGAGGGCAAGAGCGGTTTTCCCTATTCCGCCCGTTCCGAGGATTGCAATGCGAGCCGGCTGTTGCATGAGCGCGTGGACGACCTCCTGCAGCTCGGATTCTCTTCCATAAAATATCTGTGGCGAGGCAGGCACCAATGAGAGCGTTCCAGAACTGTACACTGAAATTAGATGACACATGAAACTCCTCAATATCATTTCACCTTCTGCCCATTTCGGAACTTTGAACCTAACGTGGCAATCATTATATAAAGAACTACGCAGAATTGAAACGAGTACCATCGACCCCGTGTCGGAAGATTCCGAGTTACTGTGTGTCGCCAGAAGTTCAAGGATTTCTTGGTGTCGCTCCTCCGCCTGAACAGAAAGCGCCGCAACCGCCATGGTAGAAACAGCCCCAAATTGCAGCTAATCTTCATAAGAAACAGAACGGTACACAAATGTGGAAGCAAACTTTAAACGAAACCAAGACATTTTGCATCTCCGCTTCGCACGCTTCGAGCTGAGCGTTAATTTCAATTTGCTTGAAAAATCGCCTAATCTTTCCCAGTTCCTGTTGGGATCGAAGACAGGCATAAAACTTGTGAATAATTCTAGAGGATGACACATCAGTGTATGCCATTCGACAACACAACGCGTACTGGGTGAAGCGACCAATTTCGCCAAGGACTTGGGGGGTCAACGACCCGGAGTTCAAACACACAAAAATGAGTATGCAGAGCACCCGGTGGATCTTTTCCACCATACGTACGCACCGCTCCCTATTAGCCTTCCCATCCTACGCATATTCAGCAACAATGTAAGCGTTAACAATGGCCTTGAATGCTCACTTGAATGAGAGGTATGATCAGCATGGTCGCCCCTGAAACCGCCCTGAGGAGGGCATCTGAGCCGCATACGTCGTTTACGGTGCTTGCAGCGATCCTTGTGTACTCAAGAAGACTGTCGACCTCTGGGGAGGATAGGGCCATCACAGGTGATAGAGCCTGCGCCCGAGAGGCGCATGCTTTGTACTCACCAGCGACAAGTAAGTATAGCCTTATGATTCCAGGTACGACGCCAGTCATCTTGCTGTGTTTGTCAGATGAGAATAGGTAGCATCCTGTGAAAATAGACCGAACACACACTCTATTTTGAGTATTAAAATTTTTTGAATCCTGCGTGGGTAAAGGTGGAAGTTGATCCTCTGAGATGTTGGCAGAACTTACAGCTCGGCTGACTTGAAGGAGATGGCAGACCTCCCGGGAAAGATACCCATCTAGTTTCTGCGAGATACTTTACACAGATAAGCAGCAAGAAATAAAATCCCACACAGACTCACCTTCCCTCAGGCACTTCATTTGACATCGGATCCATCGGAACTCGGGGACATGGGACATTCTTGGAGCTGGTGGGGAATTCAGCGGCACAGGGACTCGGCATGCTGGGAAAGTTGTCTCGCATTGACATTGAAATGACGGCTGCCTGCTCAGAGTGCCAATCATCTGGATGGACATCTAGGGTGGTTTGTATAAATACATGCACCCTACCTGTTCCCAATTATTCCCAAGACCGCGACATGCCCCGCAAACATTTGAGCAGAGGGACGGCGTGCAGCCCATGAACTGGTATTGTAACTGTTGTGCAGGTGGCACTTTGCCGCGGAGGTTGGGTCTCAATCCTATGGCATTCTAGGATTTAAGGGTCAGCGGTCGGCAGCATGCATCATTTATCTGAAAGAGCTATATTTGGACGGAGGAAGTTCGCCGCGGCAACGAGATAAGTGGGAAGATCAACGATGGGCTGCCAAGTGACATGCTCGGATTGAATGGCGGTGTTTCTTGGTAGCAGAGAATCCAGAACGTCCGGCGGGTCTCGGAGGTCATTCTCCGAGCAGAAGACGAAGGCGGCGTAGGAAATGAGTGATATTCGCCCGGCTATGTCTGACCACGACATTGTCTCCCGACAGCTCCCGAACTAGAAAAGGGTTAGTCAGTTTTATTCGGGCAGATGGCTTGCCAGCTATTTGGATCCGGTCTTCATAATACTTGGGTCGTCGCCATTGGTGTGAAACTCACAGAGTCCCACTTAAGCCGGGGGCAGTTGGACCAACTTTTTTACTCAAGTCGGGCCCGACTTGAGTCATATTTTCCGTGTTCCACAGAGGCTTCCAGGGACGTCTGTGCTGCGGAACTTAAGGTTCAATGAGCATATTGAATATTTCTAGCAGCTACACATCTCAAGTCAGTAATCCTACACATCTGACCTGAGTGTTTCCGACTAGAGACCTGCTGGCGAGTGCAAGGTGAGGTTGTTATCATTTTACCAGTCAGGTCTTGAGCCTAACGTATGTGCCTGCCTCAAGTTACGAGTACTTATGGAATCATTCTATTAATATCTTCGCAATAAGGTTTTGCAGCGGTTTTCCGCACCTTGATTTTTGCTTCTCACATGGCCAGACCGTAGGCGGTGCGCTCAGCATCGGAGGCGCGTGGCTGGTCATTAATTTACACACTGGTCCAGGGCGTGATGGTCCGCATTGCGGGTGGTGGATCTGCGTTTATCTGGTTTTGACCGATTTCTGCCTAACCACGAATACCGTCGGGGGCTTCCCTAAGCTCACCGAAGGATACAAATTTTGCATTCTTTTCTTACTTCCGTTTCATTGAAATCCATACCCGTGATATCGAGGACGAGTTGAAGTGTCAGCGAGGTGTTCATCTCGTAAAGCGTAAGAGCATTTGGCACGCGCTCCCTCCGGTAAGGTATCGCGTCGTCGGGATTTATGAAACCGTAGGTTATTATCGTGTAGGGGTCCCAGAGCACATCAACGCTTTCAGGAACGGGCTGGAAAGCACCGCGAAGGACCCCGTTGGAAGCAACGACATCATTAGCAGGACCATCGACAAAATCGAGATGGTCATGCACTCCGCACCATCCAAGTTGCTCAGTGGCCGGACCCGCTGAAAATCCCATCAGCAAGTAAATGACTAGAAAATAAATGTACTGACTTGAATCTTGACCATGGGTATGGGCGATATACTGTCAAATAATTAGGTACTGGTTCCATGGTTTTTGAAAACATCTGCTAGGAAATTGGGTGACATCTTTTCTGACCTTGGCTGCATCTTACTCACCTTGGTTGCATCTTTCATTATGGTCACACCTTGACATTGGGGTACAACCATTTGAGTCCCATCAGCATTGCTTGTGTTTGGTATTGATCCGCAAATCCCCCAGCTGTCTGCTGGGCTCGTGATCTCCTCAACTGCTTCAATATGGGTACGGCAGGGCAGGTCAAGATTCTCTGTGTTCAGAAAAGCCTTCGGAGAAATATCTGTGGTGTGCAGATGGAATCCCTTCCGAAATTCATGAACTTCCTGTGTTTTGATGAATTAATTGCTATGAGTGCTATGAAGGATGTTGAGCTCACTTTTGTGGAACACATATTTTAAGATACTGTTCAGAATATGCTCTAAGCACCAGGAATTCAATGTGATGCTCTGATGGCGAGACTTCATCCATTCAACTTTCGGAACAATGTGGCATCATTGTTTCAATCAATCCCATCATAAATTGAAAATTGATTGCAGTAATCTTATCGGATACTGGATAGAGTCCAAGGACAATGGTGTATTTCCTTGCTTTTACACCGGGAGAATTCCTGGAACCGGCGTTCGTGATTCGGACTGTGCCGTGTAATAATACCTACCTACCTACCTACCGGTATAAGTAGCGAGATATAAATAGCGAGTGGGGTGAGTAATCAGGTACGCGAGGCGGGTGTGCGGGTCTTCGGATGCCCCCGACAACACCCACGAATTGAATGAAACATCGAGGCAGTTTAGTTACATAGAGTACTCTGTTTGGTAGTTGCAGAGCAATAAATGGCGTCAAGGAAGGTGAGCGTTGGGAGCAAGACTTGATTGATCCCGTGATCCAATCAAAGCTCCAACCGTTTTCATTTTTAAACGGTTCACTGCGTTGAGACTAGACCGGTGACCAATCTGTCTATGAAGTGCCAATAGACAGACCGGTCGATCTGAGTTTTAATTTACATGGGAGAGCGATCACTCACATTTTTATCAAGTGTTTATTATGCTTTCAGCATGTGTTAAATCCAGAAATATTCAAAGCTCCATAGTAAGAGCCCGAGGGCAGGTGAAAAAATACTTATTCAGCATGGACACTTTTAAAACACTAAACAGGCCAAAATCTGAAAATGGTGTACAATTCTGTTTTAGTAAGAAAACTGACAAAGTACTGCTAGTTTGTCTGCATATCACCGTATAACACATTCTGAAGACACTATTATTGAATAGCATGATAGAGGTGCTTCCCCAAAATTTGATCTGAATTTAGCTCTTCCTTTGCTATGGGATTGAATATTTTCGTTCTGGTCCCGTGAAAAACACGTGAGGGAAATGTGATTAATTGCGCCCCATATAAATTAAAACTCAGATCGACCGGTCTGTCTATCAACACTTTTCATTAGGTTCGGATCAAGCCCCCGTTCTCAAATCACATGATATTCATGTGTTCCACTGACAATTTTCGACGAAAATGTCTTAGGTAGCCAGGAATTGATCAATGCAGTTGTGGATCAAATTTGGCATGTACCATTGACACGACTGAATCTATGCCAAAGCTGAAGACATGCGAACGAGCACAGACATCGAACGATGATAATACTTCCTTGCCGCAATGGAATCAAAGCGGAAATGGAGGAGATATTCACGTTTGAACACATATACCTTTTTTGGCAGTTTCTAACAAGCCTCTCTCCGAGATTGTCCGGCTGGCCGGACCGGAGACAAGCTTGCTCCGAACCTAACTTTTCATAAAGAGATCAGTTACTGGTCCATGTTGAGACATGTGCACGCAGAAATGTGGACATATGCAGATCAGGTGTAGATCACCATCAATTGTGGGAGACGCAGTGTGCCGACATTGGATTGACCGAATGGTTCCGACATATGCTGCAAGGGGAACTCGGGATTCGAAAATCAGAAATTTTGCTTTTGACCCCAAGTTGACCCTCCTCACTCTCCCCCTCCTTCCTTATAGGGAATGAGCTTCCCACCCCTGGGGCCGGGCCGGCTTCTCCGCGCCTCCAGCTTACTGCCTACCCTTTCGTGGGGCTTAATGAAGCTTTTCTATACCATATAATGAGTGCAGGTGATAGATTTAACATTCTGCACACTAACAGCTCAATAATTTCTGACCTGAGAACTGGTCACAGTTGACCCCAACTTGGCTTGAATCACAGAAAGTGTGGGTTCAGACTGATAAATCCTGTTCTATACAGTCCAATATGTTTTCATTACAACCAGCCAACACCCCTTTTATGGTCTATGAGCCATTTTGACCCTCTAAACTTTATGTACGGGAAAGTTTTTTCCAGCCCATCCTGGACCCCCCCCCTCCCCACATACAGATTTTTAATCCTGATCCCCCCTTGATATGCCAAGCTGTTGTAGATTAGGCATCTACACTGACTTGCCAATGCGGGTCCACACAGGTTGGCACACGTCTGGGGCAGCCGGCGACTTTTTGCTGCCTTTACCCTTCCCACTTTCCTTCACCCTCACTGGCGAGTCACTGCCCACTCGATGAATTCCGCATCCACCCCTTTACCTTTTTGGGATGGACACCGACACAAGGTCTTTCGGCACCACGGCACCTCTGTTCTTCATGCCGAGAATCCGAACCTCAAGAGCGCGTGAGGCAAAGAAGCGATCACGTGAATGCTGCCATCCACCACGTCCACTCTTAGTGCTCGCCCGTTGTCCTGCCCGCCATACACTCCCGCCGGTCTCGACAGCGCCATGGACGCCTTCATGGGGTCCTTTCAGCTTCATCCATCGGGGTCTAGCTCGTCTTCTTCACCAACACTTTCAAATACTTCAATTCTTTCACCTAATCTCAGTGCTGGGCTGTCCAATCTCTTCCGCATCAATGTCTTCTGAGAAACTGCACTCCCGGGATCTTTCGAGGAGGATTCTATGAACCCCAAGTTCGCCCTCAGCTGGAATTCTCTGGCCGACTTCAAATGCTGGCTTGCTGAAGAGGAACACAAGAATTGCATTGAGCCGGCGCTAAACAAGACAATAACGGGTCTGCCTGTTTTCGAACGCAAGTGTGGCAGGTAGGTAAACATGAATATATTTTGAATATATCTGGATATATTCAAGACCTCACTTTCGGAGCAAAACTGGGTCATAACCTTGTGCAATCTACTGGAGAATTAGGTGGACACCCTTTTGAAACCATTAAAGGCTCTGGCTCTTTGGTATTGGCTAGGAATGAGCCAAAAGATTGAACCCAGTTTCGGATCACACAAGTTTGATCTCGGCTAATCCAGGCGTGAACAGACCCGATGCGGTGTTATGCCGACCTCACAACTCTTACTGGGCCGGATCATTGATTCTGAGGCAGGTTGATGACTTTTGAGCTCCGACAGCTGCCAAGTCAGCAGCTCTGGGGGGAAATATAGCAACTGTATCATATTCAAATATATTTGAGTATGCCTCGGCTGTATCGTATCATATTCATATTTTATTTACACCTTCCACAGCGTATCATATTTGTATATATTTGAATATATTCATTTTTTTTTTTCCATATCGTATTTATGGCCAGCACTAACTGCAAGTGTTCTTTGACCGTCAAGGAATACCCGGAGCGAACGATGGTACTGGGTGCCTACTCCGAGGCACACAACCATCCAATTCACAATGCCAACCTCGCCTACATGCGTATTCCGAAACAGACGCGCGAATACATCGCGAGCTTGCTAAGGCTGAGAGTTGCGCCGGACCATATTGTACGTAAATATGCCTTCAGAATCTGACCTTCCTAAAACATCTTGCAGCTGGATATTTTGCACGGCGGCGCCTACAAGAACGACACGACATCTGCGGACGATCTCGGCGAATGTACTGCTGCACGCACCGACTTTATTCAACCAAGCGATATCCGGCGGATCGAAAAGGACATTGAGGTCGAGAATATCCAACTGCATCCTAATGACACAAACTCGTTGCTAGCATGGGTCGAGCGACTACGCCAGAAGGGTCATGTTCTCGGCCTCAAATCTAAAGCTGATCCTTCTCCTCCCAATTCCAATCTTGCCCCGAATCTGTTCACTGTCATGGTCCAAACTCACTGGCAGCGCAATATGTACCGAAAATACGGCGGTGGAATACTTTGCATTGACAGTACCCACAATAAGACGATGTATGAGAACCTCCAGTTAACGACCCTCGTGGTACGTGACCGATGGAAAAACGGTACGTTGGCAATCTTGGTTATGTGTGGCTGCGGCTAAATGAACCTGTTTGTGATCAGGAATACCTATGGCATGGATGCTGGCTTCAAACGGTTGTCAAGAAACCATATACTGTACAATTTCATTCAATTCGGCAGTCACGTGTCACGCACCCCCCGTGCCGCGACGACTTTTCGTCTTGGTCATGGGTCACGGCGCCCAGTGCCAAATGTAAAATTTGTGACACTCAGGACAAATCTCTCTTGGAGCTGCAAAAAAGGCAGAGTTTTCGAAATTTCCGCCTTGAATGCCGGAATTTTATAAGTGTCACGCCAAATTTTGATGGGTGCCGAAGTGCCGAATCAATATTTTCGGTCACGGGTCACAACCCATGCCGAATTGAATGAAATTCTACAGTACTTGTTCTTGCGGCTGCTCCGTGCACAAGCCCCTCTTGTTGTCCCCCGCAGATCGCGCCGGCTGGCTTTGTGGAGTATCTGACGAAGCAGTGGATGAGGAAGGAGGTGCTGTTAATGTGGTCGGGCGTTTACCGCAAGTACCGCAACATCTTCGAGCTTTGTGATACCAATAGAGAGCTTGGGCAGAGCCACCAGAAGCCACCTGGTGGCTCATCAGGTATGCACAAACCAGTGGCTACACCATCTGGTGGCTATCTGGTGGCTAATGAATCTGTCTTTCATTTTCAGAGAAGCTCCTCCTCAACCATATTTATGACCTTGGTTCAGTGAATTATGTAGAACTTTGTTTTGTAGGTTAAAATTCCTAGATAAATCCATGCAACAGAATTAAAGGAATACCACAGAGTTCAACACTGTAGCTTGTGCATTCGGATGCATGGGGGAGATGGTTTAGATCGACAAGAAGCAGAATGGATTCACAGTAAGTGTTCAAAAAGCGAAACTCATGCAGCCACCAGCCACCAGGTTGCGCATGCCTGATGGAGCCACCAGGTGGCTTCTGGTGGCTCTGCGCAAGCTCTCTAATATATTGATGGAGGCGTACGTTGTTTTCCTCTGCCCAAGCTCGGTCCATCCTATGACTCCTTCTAGTTGGCATCATGTTCTTAAAGGCAAATTTTTGCAAGGAAAGCGCAATCGACGGATAGACCACCTCCTCCATGTCTTTCTCAATCGTGTTCTCCCGTACTATGCACTCAAGCAGCGCCGGCAAGACTTTGGCTTTGAAGATCCGGACGTCGAGATCAAGAAACGCCAAGACATAGAGAAGCGCAGCAAACTTTACAAAAGGGGGACATTGAGCAAGTCGAAGACTCAAGATCTCTTGTCCGTTCACAGTCGGACCCCTCCAAGACATAGTACGAGGTCTACATTGACACGTACACATGTAATTGCCTCGACTTCCCGCTCATCTGCTACCGCAAGCATATCTGCGCTGTGCAGTACCACTTTGTCTGCCCTCTTCCCGGTGTCCCGTTGCCCTCGCCATCATCGCCAGGCCTGTCTTTTCCCTCTTCTCCATCTCCACCGCCTGTTGAACTCGAGCTCGATGGTCAGCTGCAGACACCGTCCCGGTGTCGAAGAGAAGGGTGGTCCGTATGTGGACCGAGTGGTGTCCAGGTCGTGCTGATGACGGCGCTGAGTCGTACCGCAATATCCCCACTTGCGAGAGCAACGTACAGGCTCTAGAAGTAGAAGATTCAGTAAGAAAGAAAGAGGAATCACGTAGCTTGAAGTGGTAAAGAACTCAGGTGCGCGCACAAGAATTCCGAGTCAATGGGTCGATTAGATGGTGGTGGTAAGAGGAAAAGAAGCGAGGTACATAAATGGGACGACTGCTCCCGTTCTCTTGGGACACCGGAGCCCGCAAGCGAATGACATAAAACAAATATGCCGTACGTAAAATGACCGTTGTAAATCCCGCCGCCAACGCAAATCCTTCAGCAAAATACAGACCGGGAACATGCGCAAAGACGTATAGGGAGGAACACTGCCCCACTCAGCGCCGACTTGGGTGCCCAATCCAAGCCGAAGCTCCCCGGCGCAGTCCGAGAAAGTGGTTGCCTCCAAATCGACGCAGACATTGGAATTGCTACGAAAAATGAAGAAGGAATGTGCGAGAGATTAGAGTATATGGAGGGAAAGAATGGTAGGTAGTTGTAAGTGGTATAAATACGCGCCTGACCGTGTTTTAGCGCCGTCGTGATTGAGTCCGTGCGAATTATATGATGTACGTCTTGGCAGTGGAACGAGGCTAGATGCGCTTGTGCAGCTGCAGACTATATCAGGACTGTAGAAAAATAATAAAAGGTGGTTAGCAATAAAATGGATGAAATGAGTGTAGTAAAAGAATAAAACAAAAACTAGACATGTTGTGATGTTTTGTTTGCTCGACGCGTCCAACCGGCCCGGAATGGGAAAGCGACGAGCTCGGCAAGTCGCACTTCCACACCGGAAGGTCTGGTCGATACTGGCGGAAAAACTGGAGCTACTCGCTGCTCGCCTCCGCAAATCTCGCCACAACGAGCTCCGATCTGTCTCGGATCTCGAAGCGATACTCGACACGATGTTGCTGGAGACCGACAACAGTAGTGCTCTTCCTACATCAACAAATGTACCGTCATCCTCGTCGGTGTTGCAGAAGATGAAGCAAGCAATGCTTCCTGGTATCAAGACAAAGAGGATGCAGGCTGGACATCCCGCGTACGGCGGCGGTGCGAGCAGCGGGAACAAGGCAAAGAAGCACAAAGCGTATGTCATAATTCATTCCGAGGACCTTGTGAATAATCTGGGCTGCAGATCCGATTCCGTGCCCTCTCCTCCTTCCGTGATTCTTGCACCAGCTACTGCACCAGTTATGCCTCTGACGGCTGGTCCCCCTGCCTTTATGCTACCTTATACTACCCAGTCTATTACCACACATGCACACTATACTTGCATAAATTCCTATATGCCTGGGCCTCCCTTTTGGGGGCCCCCAGGATATTATGCGCCCGCGGGCCCTTAGTAGTCATGTATTGCCTCGTGAATCTTGATGTGTAATCTGGATTGCGGCCCAAGTTTTTTAATGCGGGGTGCTTACTGGAAGTGGCGGAAAATTTATGGTGGGATGTTCTGAACTGCATATCAGATTTCAAGATCCGATCCAACTGGCAGGGCAGGCAGCATATCTGTCGACACTGTACAGTTTCTTTGTCGCCCAGAAAAGGAGCGCTGACTCATTACGATTTGAGGCCAGAACGGCAACACGGCACACCATTTCGTCGCCGCGCATGCCGGCAACACTGTGGCGGTGTTCGCCCCATTATGGTAAAGGGGCGGATGCTGAATTTTTGCTACTCTCACTGCCGGCCTGCCGCTCCCACGCTCGCCCTGAATACGTACATGATTGATGATTGACTAGCCCATCCTTTAAAACTGATGCTTGAGGCTTCTCCCATTTACCCTGGTCATCAGTAGGTGGTACAAGACATGCAGTTCTTTCCCTTTAGGTTTCTAGAGATGCTACAGCACTGACGTTTATGAAATCAACGGTCTTGAAGGCCGCAGCGAAGACATCTTGTCACTTATGGCGGTTTGGAGTTACGCGAGTACTTGGATTAATGGCAATTAACAACCACAAAAATTAGCCCAGCTTCTCTGTGCTTCGCAAGGATCTATGGCGGTCAATCTGCACTTTTATTAAGGGCTGTAAAAACTCACTATTTTGATAATATAAATGTAGTTGTGAGCCAGTAATTTGGAAGTTTTGAACAAGTATAAAAACTTTCCATTTTACAGACAAGAAATTTTGGTTGAACGTGTTGTGAAGAAAAAAAGTGTCAGAGACATAACACTTGTCCAAGTGCTCAGAAAGTTTTTTTGAAGAAAAAGGAAAGTTATAAAAGTTAAGTTGGTGAGTTGCCAAACTTTTGCTGGGGAAAATTTGGGTAAAAAAGTTGTGTTGAACCAAGAACGACAAGAGAAACTTTGAACGCTAGGGTTAGCATCGCCACCTGTCAATCATGTGATCGGCAAGCTTTGGTAGGTTGTCATGATTCTCACCACACGCACACCCTCCTTATGGTTCTGCTATAATCTAGATCCCCATATTCAAACCCTCTAATAGTACTGTGGGGAGGTTAGTAGAGGGAGAAGTTAATGTACTTGGAACAGCGAAGAGGAGCAGATCATGCCGATCACGCCGGTTGTCAGTCACTGACAGGTGGCTGCGCTAACCCTAGCATCCACAGTTTTTCTTGTCGTTCTTCGTTCACCACAAGTTTTGTACTCAAGTTTTCCCCAACAACAGTTTTGCAACCCACCAACTAAACTTTCATACTATATTTGACCAAGAAGTTGGCCACTTAAGCATTTATGCCCCAGCCTTCGTCTTCTCCTTCGGCCGGTCCCACCCAAATTATGTCGGATTGAATGCATGCATTTTGCGCAGAGTTTGAGTCCACCGGCACCGAAATATTTGAGGATTTGAGTCCGTAGTGAATTTATTTTGACCGACGGTCCAACATTATGGCGGTCAATCTGCACTTTTATTAAGGGGAATAAAAATGTGATATTTTGACAATACAACTGTGATTTATGATGTTCCAAACGTCACATTATTCCAAACTCGAAAAAAACTTCAACTCTTTGAAAAAAAAATTCTTCAAGGTTCAGAATTAGGTTATCACACACCAGGGTAGACTATTTACATCTAGTAGACCATTCCTGAGAGAAATCTGACCACAGTAGCAGACTGTACCATTGAAATACAGACACCATCACATTCACTGCGTTTAAGGAGGTCGTCCGCACAGCCGATGTCAGACCTACGTCGGCAGAGGTCTGCCGACTTAGGTGTCTGCACACCTGTGCAGACATTGGTCCACTTGCACAGACATTGACTCCAACACGAGAGGTCGGGGGCCGTTAAATGAAACACAAATATGGCATGTGTATCTGCGGGAAAGCTGTCAAGAAGATGTGTTAATCTTTGCGGTTGCTGATCACCATCAAGCTAGCAACGGTGTTCAGTGCCAAGGGTTTGCTTCTACTATTTCCGACTGGGAAGTGGGCCACCTAAGGCCCTTCGACCCTCAGCCCCCAGAACCTGCCCAGTATGTGCAAGATTATGGGTCCCAAAATGAAGGCAGGCGTCCTTCGAGTGATTTTGGACCGTTTCTGGGAATTTACATGTTGTTGTGATGGTTCGGCAAATTAATTTCGGCAGTAACCCCGAATCGGGCATAATCGGCCTAGTGGGCCACCCCGCAAAATTATTGATTCCTGCGCGTCCTCTTCACGCAAGTGCATCCCAAATCATCTAGAAGGTATAAATGAATCAGTATGGTCACTCAAAATGTGTATCAGATGCATATTCCCGGTGTAAATATTTCAATTTTCAGCCAGGGACAAGGGTGAATTTGGGGTATCAACTGAACGGCTCGCTGGGAACGGCACAGAGGGTGTCCACATTCGGAATTTTGGTACAATTTAGTTCATAAGTCATGATGGAACATATCTCATTGCAAAGGATGTTCCCCACATGCCCTTGACACCTCGAAAAAAACTCATTCTTTAGTGCTACTCAAATATGGTGCACTGAGGTAGTAACTGGCCGTTAAGAAGAAGGCGGGGAGGTGAGGGCTCATCGACCCGGGAGGATGTAGCTGCAATTGTCTTGGGTATGATCTCAAAATTTTGGGGCGCCAGGAAATGTGGGTCGTTCGCTGTGGAGGTGACCAGATTGAGTTATTTGAGGAGAGACAAACATCTTGTTCGGGGTGTCAGGAGAGTGAAGAGAAGGTTTTCCGACCATTTGAGGTCTCCATGCGATCTCCCCGAACCAGGGGATGAAAACGAGCCCCTAACCTTGTGAATCGGCGAGGAATTGGTAAAGAAAGAGCCAAAGAAGCCGTGCACGGGCTGGCCGGAGATAAGAAATGATGCCTACACCCTGACATGCCGATCAGGAACATCCCACAGCCATTGATCGCCGAGTCAGGGTGCCTCCAAATGTGGCAAGCAACATCGTCATAGCTTGTACTCCATCCTCCAACCACAAAATTGTAAAGCTATACCCACCCTGCCCTTGTATTGAGCAAGTGGCCCACTAGCTAGTTCGGCCCACTAGGCAGTCGGAGATAGTACAGTCCTCACGATCCTTCCAAGCTGGACTGTATGAATTTTTTCAGTGCCATCCCTGCTAGCTCCCCTCTTGCTATCAATTTGAGAAAGGAACAGTGGACTTGTAGATGCAAGCCAAATGATGGCTAACCCGCTTGTCGGCGATGTCAATCATGTACGTACATGCACATGATGCAGGGTCAATGTGGGAAGGCAGACCAGCGGCGAGGGGAGAGACAGCGAGGAGCAGTGCCTGGGCAGCAGGATAGAAGTTGTCAACTATAGACAACATAGGAAGTCCAGAACGGAATGGGTTAGGCAAGAGAACGAGCAGAGGAAAAGCAAAAGGAGGATAAGAAACTACCGAGGGAATACGCGGGCTCGGCCGCATGATTAGAACCATGCTGCGCTGTGGGCTGCGATCCGCTGCGTCCTTTCAACAAAAGGTCAGCTGTTTGAGGGCAAATCCAGAGGCAGTGTTGAAAAGCGTGGATGAAGGGGTTAATTGAAGAGCAGAGAAAAACAAAAGTAGAAAGGCTACGTGGGGCTACAGCACAGCCGAATGAGCAAAATCTTAAATGGATAATCAATTCACCCTCTTTATAAAATTATGTTTCTCTGTCTGTCCGAAGCCACTTTGAAACTCCGCTATCAGCGCCTCGGCTCCACCCGCTCTTTAGGCTCAAACGCTGGCGACTTCCTCATCCGAGGTGGTAAGCTGCTCCGCGGCTCTTGTTTATTTTAGAACGATCGAATTTCGCTTATCTGTCCGACGTCCGCGGGCTCGTCCACGCGGGAGTCTCGATGTTGGCAAGTTCCGGGTTTAGCCTAACTTGGGAGGGAACGTTCGCAATAGAATTGCTAGCAAATTAGAGCCGCAATAACAGACATACACCGAAAATCGATCATTTTTTCACGTTCTGTCACGGATATTGTTTCCGCATGCACCACCGCGTGCACCAGCGGGATGCACCACGCTGACAGGACAGCTTAATGACGAGATTGCATAAATAGCGCGTTGATCTCAGGCACTCAACAAGTCGGCTTTGATCGTACTCACTTGGATACGTTGAGAACGAGACGGGGGATCGAAGCGGGAAGGGGATCGAAGCGGGAAGCTACTAGCTAGACCAGGTGTACACCACCAAAATTAATTTGACTTGCACAAATTTTCCTTCATGTGTCTAATTCTTACTTGGGCTTTCCTGTCTGTTGTTTTCCTGTTTTGGACATTGGCGGCTAGTTGCTTGTGCATGTGTGCAGTGGCCGTATCGGTCACGAGTCCTATATACCTCCTAACTCTCGTCCCATGGGCGTGCGGCTTTCAGGCGAGTCACCACGCAACTGCATCATTAGCACCCGTTGAACAGGTGTCGGGCCATTGTATCGAGGATCTCCCCCATGTGCTAAGAGACGGGTTGATGCACTGATGGCCGCCTAACCCAGAGGAGACTGTGCGGAGTTGCTCATTGAGCTTTTTTTTCGGAGAATACCTGCCTGATTTGACAGCTTTACTCCGCCCGCTCGAAATCGTTGTTGCGTTTCAAATTGGGCTTCGCAATTACCGAGAATGATCGTAGCGTCTCAACCGCGAGTTCAAAACAGTTTCACAGCAGCCCGCCGTGCGCCTGAAATAAGAGAATTATCCAAGATTCATTCCCGAGTTGGAGGACGGTCAAGATTTGATATTCTCATCGACTATTCCACCATTGACTTGTTCCAGCTCAACACGAACCACTAAATTTGAGCAGACGGGCGGCAAATCAACGGCCCTGGGCCCTTTGTCAGGACGGCAACGGGCGGCAGTTTTAGCGTTGGAATGTTGGAATATTTGGAGCAAGCGCAGTGCAATGACTTGGAATGTAGAGTCATGACGACTTGACTCGACTAAGACTCGGATGAACTCTGGCCGGTAATATGACTTACCTATGACTCCACCTTAGTTAAACGGACTCTACCGTAGTTAGTTCGGTTCCTTTAGGCCTATATATGGCCACCACTTTTTGAATTTGAACAAGTGCGTGGTGGGCCGCTCTGACGACCCACCACTTCGGTTGGAGAAGTCAACTCGCCAACGCTTGAAGCGCGCAGTATATTTAGTGTCGGATTCAAAGTGGGAAAGAAGCAATCACACGGTGGATCGAAGCTGATAAGGATCGAAGTCGACTGAGAAGGAGCAGCATCGGCATTGATGAGGAAATGACCGGCAGATCGCCAAAGCAGATGGGAAAGTAAAAGAAGTTCGGGATGACCACGGAGTTGAAGGCTTTGAGCGGAGCTTAAATAGCTTCAGACAGACAGCGTAATTTTATAATAAGGATAATAACCTTTGACCCACTTTTGCAATTTGGCTTCCCAGTGCCGCTAAAATTTAGAGGACCGGGAGGGTTAGGTCTGTCGGATTTAATGTGTTTACCCATGTTGTCTTCAGAGGATCATTGGCCGCAACCAAGTCGTCTCTGGACTTGGGTGAAAGAGCTAGCTCGCGGCCGTTGACACTGGCAAGGAAAAGCCAGAATCCGGCAACGTTCGTACACGGATCTGCCTGAGAAATGGCCAGAGTGCAAGGTGTGGGTCTGCCCTCATTCAGCGGAATTCGCCAGGATTCCAAGAGCGACAGGAACGCAGACGGCCCGAGTTCTTTAGGGCAGTACGGTTTACTTCAGGGTTCAGGCCGATTATACTTAAACTCCGACTCAGGAAAACAATTAACATGGAAAGAGTGGATTATGGCGCCGGCGCCTATGTCAAACAAGGCTGACAAAAAATCCCCGATTCAACGACGATGAAGCTTCAAGCCAGGCATCTTTAATTGAACTTCACCCATTCAACCGCGCATGAAGCCATGAGAAGTCTGCCCGCCAACACCACAGCCACACAAGCCACCATGAATGCAGGGCCTGAGAGATATCATTAATGGAGAGGTCACCGGTGGCAAAAGACTTACTGTGACTGACTGCAGGCTAAGTGGTATGCTGGAAACTGAGACGAATAGGCCACGGAGCCATTTGGATGCGGCGGTGCAGAATAGGGCAGCGGATGCGAATCATGACCGCTGTCGCTGTATCCCTGAGCGGGGACGAAATACGGATGGTTCTCTGGGTGGACTGGCTGGCCGCCAGGATAATGAGCGAAGCTGGGGCCCGATTCAGTGGCCCTTGTAGTATCGACTCTTGAAGTTGACCCCCATTGAGCGGACTGCGGAGAGAGGGGTGGGGAACCATTTGTTTCTGTGGAGTGTGAGGGTAGGGCTTGGGGCGCTGGCCACATCTGCTGGGAAATCCCCGAATCGTATCCCGACGCAACTGGTGCACGCGCAGAGATGATTTGACCCTGCTGGTGGCGTATAGGGATGTACTCGCACGCGAGTCCTGTCCTGCTGCATCTCTTGCAGGGATCCCCGGGGTAATTGGTTTCGCACTTGGTTTTGCGCCGCCGACAGTTCAGGCAAGCAATGTACACTCTGCTGCGTCTGTCAGGGGTGGTATCGGACATTTGAAGGAACTCTGGCAGAAGAGGAATTCGCATTTATAGCCCGGCCCAACCTAGTATATAGAGCGTCTATGGACGAAAGATTAACCACTTCGCACCCAGATGCGTTTTTATGGAGAATAATAATCTCCAGTGCCACCATCGAACAGGCGAAACGTCAAGCAGTTTATTTAGCCCGAGTCTAAGGTTGGATTAACGACCTTCTCTATGGCATCATTCCCAGTGGGAAACTGAAATACAACAGTGCACCGCGGCCCAGTGAATTTCTCCATTGATTGGATCCGGCAAGATCGTGGGGTTCCTGGGAGTCCAGGGTAGTGATAACCTTCGTTGAACACATGTCTCCAGTTCTTTTCGCCGTCGGGGTCTCCTCGCCTCCTTTGCTTCCAATTACCCGGTTTACCGTACCGGAAACTTCCGATCAGGACGAGCAAAAATGCGATTATCATCCTGAAGCTTCCTATCGAAAGCTCAAGGATCTCTGGAGTTCCTTCCCCTGTTCCTCCTTCGTGCATCCCCATAAGCTCGGTCCCTCCTCAAATTTCATCTTGCAAGCGAACTTGGAAAGATAATCGGGTTTGATGCCATGTTCTTAACCCCGGTCAACATGAATTTTCTTGGCGAAATTCGGCCTAAACTTCGTTTGGCTGAGATGAAATGTTGGCAAATCGCGATAATATCATGTTGAGCGCTTTTCAGGGGCAAGTTTGTATATTCTAACGGAATTTGAATCTGAAGGACCTAAAAATGCGCCTGATAAGTATGTATCGGAAAGCGAATCAGAGGAGCTGAAAGCACCGGTTTCCTAAGAAGTAGATCAGTCCGATTCGCCAACTAATTTTATCATGTCAGAGACTGTTTCAACTGTCCTGATTCGAACTGTGTCGGGCACAGTTTGGTGGTAGCTAAAGCAACAGGTTCTATTCTTGTACAACGACACTTCGCGTATCAAGCGATATACAGGGCGGGAAGGGGCGAAGAGCGGCATGGCCCACTACCACACTTGATTGGATGGGTGCAGTAATGCAGTACGTACTACTAGCTGATCACCAGGCGAAATCACCTTCAAATCTAAATTTTAAAAACAAATTACTGTACAATTTCGATTAACTCTGGTTTGAACATTGTAGGTTATGCTTATTTATGTGGTTGAGGTTTTATCGTGGGGTATGGGGTGACCTTGGCCTAGATGACATGGATGAATCCAGGGATGGTGTATTTTACCTGCTTGGTGCTACACCGGAAAATTCCCGGGCCCGTCGTGCACAATTCGGACGGGCCGTGTAATGATACCTATCCATATGTATTCTTTGATAATTATCAGCTCATGTGCTTTTCCATAGGGCGAGAATGAAGACCAAGGCGTACCGATCCCGGGAGTATGTACATGCGCTCGATGCGTGCAGGCAATGAGGATCTTGGAACGCGGGATAGGAGTACTAGTTATTGGGTCCCAGATATATCCCGAACGCTTCGGGAGATCCGTTGTGGGATTGAGCATATCCCATCCTGCATGTCTTAAAAGAAGGAGTCAGTTTGAGGAAAGAAAGAAAAAGGAAGCTAAACATACGTTTTTATACATTTTCACGACCATAACATTAATATTGATTTTCTGCGCGGGGAAAGGGACAAGGTTTGAGGGGGTCGATGCGGTGTGGAAGGGCTCGCTCTATGCCTCCATCCCCGCACTATATTCGGAATATTCAATCCAATCCAATCGTCGACGCTGAGACGAGTGGTGTGTAGTTGCCTCCGGCAGCTCCAGAATTGCGTCGCTTGAATAAAGAATGAAGTAGGTGGACGGTCGATTTCAATTTTAGACGATGCAGATGCACCAAGACAAAGAACAGAAGGGAGGGACGCATGCACAAGATGCGATGCCTCGAGGAAAAACGGGCCATCGAAGTTTCGGTTTGGATCAGGAATTATCGATTATTGAGGTATGCGAGTGTCGTCGGGCCAAAATTCGAGTCGGTGTCGTGTTTCCTTAGCCTCTCTGTGGATGCGTTGCCAGCGTTAACCTTTAAGCTAATCGAGCGAGGATAGTGCTACCGCCTCGTTCCGAGAGGAGAAGGGAGGGATCACTGTAGCAGTCGAATTTACATATACGATACGCGCTTGACATGCGCGCAGAATCGTGTTTGCGACGCAAGAGATGACTAACCGGTTAAGAGAGAAGTGTCTTGCATCGCCGTGGACAGTTCTTGCGAAATTACTTTTGAGTGGGAACGCGGAGAGCACTTCATGGTGAGTTACAGGAATAGACCTTGCGCTGAAGAGCAGGCCAAGGGTGTCCTGGAGATTACCGAAACGAAACGGCGCAATCGAGAAAGCCTGATTGAACGAAGATTGGTCGTCACAGCTACACAGAGCCTAGTCTTGTCTCCGGTGTATATCGCGTTGCCGCCGTTGAAGTCGTTGCGGAGGTGAAACAAGCTGGGGCCGGCTTACAGCGCATCAGTGGTGGCGAAGACATTTGGGGGTTCAGCATTGCAGTAGTCATTGAGAAAGTTTGACACTTTGTATATATATTGACGCTTGGTACAACGGAGAGGAAGACTCTAAGCACGCGGGCGGCTGATTGTTAAGTAAAGACGTCTGAATGAGATTCGGACCTGCCGATGAACATCCGCACGCAGTAAACAGACGCGGGCTAGGAACTATGCCTCCGTGTCCTAGAGCGGGGCGAGCAAAATACATATACGATATGGATTCTGTATACGCCGGGACATGACCTGGAGGAAAGTCGTCTGACCGGGCACACATCCGCGCGCGCCTGGCGTAGAACCGCCACATAGGTACGGTGCGTGCGTTCCAGGGCGTGGAGTTGCCGGGCGCAGAGCACTGCGATAGGGGAGAAGACGCGGAAGTGTGGACGCACCGTCCTAGAGCCCTGTATCGCCGCGCGCATGTAAGCTCGGCCGCGGCTTTGCGGTCCTTTACGGTGTGGGCGTGCGTCGATGTCATTGGCTGGAAAAAAAAGGAAGGCGAGAGGAATGGAGCGAGTGAGCGCGACGGGTCGTCATAGGAGTAGAAAATAGATGAGGAGAACGCACGCAGAATCGCATTCGGATGGGCCCGCCACTGAGATCGCGCTAAAAAGCAAGGCGTCCTGGGTTGCCATTCGTGGAATATACATATGCGTGCGTTTGAGATCACTCTATAATAGGGAGAAGAATAGCGAAAGTCAAGCACTACGGATCGGGAGAACGATGAGATCGTGATGTTCTCCCCCGGGTTTACTGTATCTTGGGTCTCTGCGGCCTGCGCCCACGGGGGTATGAGACACGTACGTAAATAACGCGTTTGCGGCGTGCGCGCGGAGGATACACAGACCAGTCACTCTGTTCGATATGGGCAGGGTGCCGGCGTCCTGTGCGCGCGGAAGTGGCTTCGCAGCGACGAGAGAAGAGCGGAAGGAATGGGATAAAATGAGATGTGGAAGTTTGGACGCACCTCACTAGAGCCTCTTCATCCTCGCGACCAGCTCGTTCTTCGAGCCCGGCCTTGACTTTGTGGTATTTTCCTACACGGCCTATAGGGTGTGCGTTATTGCGATCGGAAAAATGAGGGAGCAATGAGCGTGGTGGGTCGCTATTGAACCAGAGGGTAAATGGGAGGAGAAAGACCTGTACGAAGCGGTGACATGGAAGTGGAATGCGTTGGGAATAATCGGTGACGTGTCCTCACACGTATAAGAGATGCGTGCGGTGGAGGGGCGGGCGCTTAAGGAGGTGCATAGCGGGCCGGGGCGGGCGGCGCTGGCGGTGGAGTAGAATATAATGCTAGGGGGTGGGTAGGACAGGGGCGTGGGCACTGGGCGCGGGGTGCGGGCGCTCCCAGGCGCAAGGAAGGGTGGTGGTCAACAAGGAAGGCAAGACGGGTTGGATTAGGAGAGAAAGAAAAGCAAAGACAACACACCTGTCGTCTTGCTATTCGTCTCGCTATTGATAGCAGCTCGCGGTGGCGCTCGTGGTCATTTCAACTGGATAAGCAGCGGTCTGCTCAGATAGGAGAAGGACCCACACATGCATATACTGAGCTTCAGTCTCCGTCGGTTGCGGTGTTGTATGAGCGCCGACGGCGCAGGAAGGTCGGAGCGAATGGAGGAAAATAGTCGTGGCTGTGCGGGAGTTTATGGTTGTTGATTTCGATATCAATTTTCGGGTCAATTCCATCACCATCGTTCGGCAAATCCCTCAAGTTTGATTCGAAGTTCCCGAAGAAAAAATGAGTGATGGCATTAATAGCGAGCACACAAGGAAGAAAAGTCCCTGTGGGGATTCGGGAAGGCAGCTCCGAGTCACTTTGTGTGTACTACTTTACAAGAGCGAGGGGGTGGTTCGAAACCACCGAGGGACGTGACGATTTGGGTTAGGTTCTTTTTTGCTCTGGAGAGACTTGATTGCAGCGTTCAACGGTTTGGCAAGCACTGAACTAAATACATGCCAGTATTAAGTTGTGCACTTGTTTTTTATGAGGTGTATCTCTAGGATGGGTACGGCTCGCTCGCTCGTGTTGGACTGACGGGGAACACTGGGTCCGGCCAAAGAGGTTTTGACTCCGCCAGTCGAGGACGTGGGCGTACATCCCCTGCAGCTCTGGATCGTGCCCTGGGCTCCAAAATTCTCTCACCGCCTCCCAGGCCGTCAAGCCCTTCGCGACCCTCATCCCCTCGTCACCCCACCCAATGTGCGCCGGGGTTTAATCGTCGATATCGCGGAAGGCGCGCGCTAGGTCGCTGGATGGGTAGTATTAAACTTTTAAATCTTATTCCATAACATTTGCCCCGTCGTTCCACGCTCGTACCCCCTACCTAGTCTTTGGTCGTATAGTAAATGTACTAGAACCCGATAGAGTCAGCCTGAATTACTCCACCAACGACGTTGATAGAAAGCACCGCCCTGATCTGTGCCGTAGGCAGTCTATGATAATACCACTCCCGTATCCATACGTTCAGTTCCTAGTCGCTGTTTGTGTATTTTGTGGCTAACACATTAGTGCGGTGCGAAGGAAGACATTCACTCGACTTTTGATAGTGATTCGATGGGGCCAAGCCGCGGGATTTCGCGCTTGGGGTAGAGAAAAGTGGTCGCAATGACTGCTCTCTCCAAGCCGTGGAGAACAAACAGTGCGTTGAATTTGCGTGAAACTGTTCTATAGTTTTGGTGTTCTGGTTCAAAGGACTTCAATCCTTATATTCCCCAAGAAATTTCGGATATAGGGTCGAAAAGTTTTTTCGACCCCAAGCTGACCCCCCCTCCCCCCCTGCCTTATAAGGAAGGAGTTTCCCACCCCTACGACCGGGCCGGTCCCTCCGCGTCCAGCCGCCGCTCTTCAACTTACTTTCCACCACCTCCTTGAACTGATTCCTGCTGTTTATACCATCTAATGAGTGTCAGTGATGAAGCAAACACTCTGCATTCCAACAGCTTGATAATTTCTGACCCAAGAACGGACTACAGTTGGCTTCAACTTGATTTCAATCATGGAAAACATGGGTTCAAACTGATCCAACTTATTCTATACACTCCCTGGGCAGTTATATGTGTTTCTTACAACCAAAAAACACCTCCCTCATGGCCTATTAGCCATTTGGAAGCTCTAAACTTTATATACTAGAAAGTTTTTTTCAACCCAACTTGGACCCCCCCTCCCCTCCCTCCCTATATCCGATGTTTTAATCCCGATTTCCCCTTGATATTCCCACAATTATATAAGTTTCACACGATGGCCGTGAGGCCTTTGGGTTACAAGCTCGTTCTAGCTACTGTATTTATACTATTTAAGGTGGCGAGTCATTTCTCTCTAACTCTGTAGGAGTCATTGCCGTCCCGGAGCCTCGGTGATGCGTCCAAACCTATCCAAATTCAGTGTATGGGTAATGGGCATTGAAGGAGAATCTAAAAACGTACTGTACCGTGCACGTCTTTGTTTCACCTCGCATAAAATCAGAGACACCGATCGCAGCAACTCCAGAATTGTAGTTGTAGCTTGCCAGTAACACGGCCGAGTCCCGACAGCGAGAATCCTTCAAGTCTGGTCGTTAGGTAGTTGGTCCTAATTTCAGTCTCAGAATACGGAAAAACAAATGGTCTACGTCGTACGCCTGGCTCTTTGGATTTCCAGGCAGAATGATGAGAATCAGCGCCTCGAGGGTTAAAAGGTTGCCAGGCTGAGTTCAGCTGGAAGAATCCCTGAATGTAGAACGACGACATGGGTAGGAAGGGAAGACGTGCTGAGCGAGATGTGGGAAGGACGTTGTAATGAGAATTCACATGAGACTGCGCCGCGGAAATCTGTCGATGTCGTAGCAGATAGAAGAGGAAAGAGGCTGAAAAGGGCAGGTAGTGTCATGGCCTACAGAGAAAAAAATCAAAAGGGCAGTACATTTTTTTTTTTTTTTTTTTGCGGAGCGTTATATGGTAGGGTTGGAAACATCGTAATGTGCCGTCAGTGCCGTCTAGCGCTTTCGCGCTCCATACACTTCAGGCCGACAAAGTCAGTCGTCCTACCCGCTATAGTTTGAGGCCAAGGACATAAAACCCAGCCAGAGGAAATTAAAATCAGCCGCCCGAGGTAATGCGTTAGCGCACTTATGCCCGACTATGTCGCGGCACATGTGTGGGACTTCGCGCAACCAGTTCAAGAGGATTTTGATAGCAAAAGCTACCTCCCCTATCATCACCGATCACCCGACACCCACTAAAACCCCGGTCTCCCTCATCCAGTCTTGAGGGAGTAGTTCCTCATTTTTGAGCACCCTTTCCATGTTTTTAACACCATTTTCTTTTTAATGGCCCTTTTTCCGTATTTGATTTCGTTTTTCGGCGCGCAGTCTACTTTGAGTCTGTTGTTTATCGCATGGCGCCATCTATTTTGAACCTCGGGGAGGGAGACTTCAGGCTTTCCCTGGATCACTCTTTCATTTCTTATATTCCAAGCAAGGTGGGCAGATTCCGATATTACTATTCTGAATAGACGCGTCGTGTCGGCATCCCCGCGTTTGATTGCGGCACAGCCCAGGATTTGGTCGATCCGACTCGATCGTGGGCGGAGGTAAGTCGGCACCTGTCTTTAATCTCCACGGCTCGCTTGCGAGCTCCCAGATCTCTCTCTGGTCGGTCGCCTCACACTTTGTCAGTATATGGTCCATTGATTCTGGGATCCCCTGGCCACACTTCTTACATTCAGCTTTGTCTTCTTGACCCGGGATATTCGTCCAGTGGGGCCCGACTTTATATCCGCCGAGCAGGAAGGGCAGTACATAAGCTGTTCAGTATTAAACCGGATATGGAGTTCGCCGTTGAATCAACTTGAATGAGGACATGCGCGTACACCCGGCACATCGTGGGATGTGAGCGCGTCAGAATTTAGGAAGTTCCGGTCGGGCTGTGTCGAGGGTACAGCAATTTGTAAAGGAATGGCCGCAAGCAAGGAGAGGGAACTGAAAGGAGTTGGATTACTTAAATGGAGAAAGGTGCAAACATGTACAATGACACACTAAGTAATCGTTTAAGAACAAAGGTGGGCACGTCAGCCGCATTTGAAACCAATTTAAATTTCAACCCGCCCTGTACACCGGGTGCAAGCCTAGTCTCGGCTCCTTTGAAATTTCCCAAAAATGATGGGAAAACCCCATGCCAATTTCCGAGGAACAGTCGGAACCCATACACCAGCGAGAATAAGCGAACAGAAAACGCGTCAATGGGGAAGAGTGAAACATCGGTGATGAAATCTCGTTTATGCGCATCAGAAGCCAAGATCTGGATCGGCGCCAAGCCTGGATGTACTTACCATGCACAACGTCGACTCCCCCGTCGAGTACACTCGCCTCAGTGTCGGTGACGAAATGCCTTTCCCCGACCAAACCCATCACAGCGGTTCCGTCCCAGATGCAGTCTTTGACCATCCCAGGAAAAAGACGACGTTTGGTGCTTGGGCGTCGGTGTCGATCGTAGGAGGGACTCTGCTGGCCGGTATCATAGGTGTCGCTCATCATCTTTTCGACCAACATCTCGATGCACGTCCGGTATCGGGCCGTTGGACGCAGACGAGTACTGGCCGGGTAGAAATCTTCCTTGCTAGTGCCTTCAAAATCTTCTTCTGCTTTTCTGCCGGTGTTAGCCTCTGCCAACTGGTGCGTGATTATGACTACACTGGCTCAGAATCAGCCGGCGGCTCACACGTCTCATCCCCACAGTCCTGGTATTGTCTGCGCCGTCAGCCTGTTACATGTACGTTCCCGCGCTTTTCGCTGTCCATCAGCTCATTGACCGTTCTCTTCCAACGTAGTGCCAGACATTGATGCACTGGTCGGAGAACCATCGCTGATGATTCTGTATCGCCGCAACCTATTCCTCAAGATGCCCCTCATCATTATCATGACAGTGGCCATCCTGGCGTCTCCCGTGATTACAATCCTTACACCATCCCTGAACACCCGACAAGTTTCTGCCCTCACACGCACTCTCACCGTTCCTACCCTAAACACAACGACGGACGCACTTTTGAATGACATTTACCTTCGGTGCGCTCCTCTGCCTGTCCAATCTGTTCCGTCATTAATAATATTCGATATTCAGCGAGACTGACCAGTATGGTTCGGTCACGCAAACTTGGGATAAAACCGCGCTTGCCGCGTTGTTGTCGGACGATCCAGTGGGTTGGACGATGCCTGAGGGGTGTTCTCCCGAGTGCAATTACGACATCACTTACGTCGCCCCGGCCTTGCGCTGCTCTGATCTGCGGCCCAGCCAGATTTCTGATGGCATTCTGGACTCAGAGAGATTCGTGTCCCGTGTTTTTGATGACCCGCCTAGTGCTTATCTTCTGGGATACGACGGACACGCACTGTCGGTAAATGAACAAGAGTCGGCGCTGAATTTCACCGTGCAGAATGCTGCTACCCTCACGTCTTCGTTGTATAATCTGACCTTGGCCTACGTTCCATATTCGGCGTCGAACGGCGACGAAGGCGCATTGATCAACGCGGCGGGCTCGACGTGCACTTTCTACAATGCTACTCACCTCGCTTCCACCCACTATTTTAACGGCACGCAGGAGAGTCGCGTCTCCGTGGTGGAGTTCCACGAACCCTTAAACACCATCTATCGCCACCTCGACGAGGGCCCCAAGCCAGTGATCGGTCCCGTATCTCTGTTCGTGAATTCAACGTCACCGGACACCTTCGGCCCTGGCATCGGAACCCACGTTCACCTCTTGGCCATGGCGGATTCACTCTCTCAACGTTTGCAAGGAAGTGTGATTATTGACGGCTTTCATGGGGATTTGAACACGACGACATTCATGATGCAAACCAATATATTCGAACCCTACAGTGTCGACTCTGTACTCGCGGGGGAGTCGCAGGATCGAGTCTTGGGCATCAACACTACCGCCCATGTCACCAACGTCTCACAAGGTGAATCCTTTCAGTTGGCCTGCCGACGTACGACTCACAGCGCCACCTCTAAGCCCTTCAGGACATGATTGCGAATTCGACTCTCGGTACGGGATCCTTCCAACCGTCGCGTCGTGTCAATTCTCAGAATTTTACAGGTTTCATTAATCTCAACAGTGGATTTACCACTGCGGAGGCTACAGTCAGATCGACAGACATAGTATACGTCTACGATCGCAAGACTCTCATCGCAACCTATTCAGTCGCCTTCTTCCTGCTCCTTCTCATGAGCAGCGTGGGCATGTTCTCGATGATGAAGAACGGCGAGCCTAGCTCCAACAAATTTTCCAGGCTGCTCGTCGCTCTGCGAAATCCGGAATTGGACGCGGTAGCAGAGGCGGTCGAGGGAGGTTCAGTCCACGGTGTGCCCGCTCACCGCGTGCGGTTGAGGTTCGGTGATCGACCATCGAGTGGGTGGCAAAACAGTGGAGTTTTCGGTGTGGTGGCCCCACGCCACGGCGTGGAAGGGGAGGTTTATGAAGGTAAAAACTGACTTGATGTCATTGAGTATCTAGGTGTACGCTCGACGAATCATAGTTCATGATCAGTTGCAGAAGAATCGCAAAACATGGCTCGCTGTCTATTAGCTATCTAATCCGAGAATGTGGTGCCAAATTCTATTAAAATCGGGCCCAACCACTGGAATCTGGCGGTGAGTTCTGAAATCTAGCGGTCTTTTGAAAATCCGGTCTTTTTGGACAAGAATCTGGTGGGGAGCTGTGGAATCTGATGACTTTGCAAAAACGAGGCTGTCGAAATGGTGTTGAGAAGATAAATCTTGCCGCGTCGATAACTCTGACTTTCTAGCTCGGGGCATTCTGACGGGAAGCATGGTGTGGAGCTCGGGTGGCGCACGCAACAAGATCTAATTCACCCTTCTCGCCGACCCTCTTCTGACGACGCTCTACGCACATAGTCTCTCAGACAGACGCTATAATTGAACGCTTGTTGCTCGCTGGTTATTACGCACGCACAGAATCGCGGTTTGGTCTCGGCTTGGATCGCAAGTAGACGTGCTGAACTTATTTCTGCCTTCACCGTTGCTTCTTCGAAGTCCAACTATCCGCCCTTAGCGCAGCATCCATGACGTCTACGTAACCTTTAATATTACGAATGTCCGGTCTTTGGCCTTGCAGTGGTGCGAGATCCATTAAAGCACTATGGACCCGTCAGCCATACCCATCTACCACCATCATCTCCATTCTCTCCCATGCTTCTGTTTTTCCTAACGATCTTAAGAATCCTTATACTCCTTCCGGCTTTTCGGGCTAGGCAGCTTCCCTTTCAGCATGTCTCTCACGATTCTGGGAGGTTCCTATCCGAATCAGAATGGGAAGATCTGGGAACCACTCCGGATGCTAACTGGACGGGACACCTCATATTTGACACCGTTAACTCGCTGCTGCTACAATGGCCCAATACCCCTTCCCTCATGTTTCCGCATTATCGCTCGCAAGCCCTCTTACCTTTGTGCACAGGCCACAACATCGTCCCAGGTTCCGTTTCTCTTGGCACACTACTATATCACGGCCGCGGGGACAGCGCTCTCCCCACCTTCCTGGAATGGACCGCTACAGATCCTGAGCACGCTTTCGCCTTTTGTCAGGATTCATTGACGATGAACGGCTCCATCGATGGGTGTTGGCAGCTAACGCTGGTTACGACGCGCCTGTTGAAGTTGCTCTATTTCGGTGGCTCCAGTGCTGCGAAGATGAAAGATGGGCCGCTGGATGCGCAGGATCTCCTATTATGGGGAAAGGTTGATTCTGCGCGCTGAGCGGGCACGAATCAACGATCTTTGTGCGTGGGGCAAGGGCCTTGAATTCGATGGTTACGTGCGGTGCGTGCTTGCGATTAATAAGCGTTCATATTTAATCTAGTGGCATAGAATGGAGATGGACTTGTGCATGCTCACGTATTCCATGGAACTGCAACTCACGCCACGAATGATGTAGCGAATTGATGCTCTGTGATTCCTTTGATGGTGCTGAGCTGGTCTCTGCTGACTATCTGGCGGCATGGACGGAAGGCTATGCGGCGCCATCTCTGTCCCGAAATATCCAGGCAATTTCTAATCCTGCTGGTCTTGGACCACATTCTTCATTCCCAGCTCACGAACTCCTTGATTTTGAAACTATATCTGCGGGGTCCTCGCACAACCACTACCCAGGTGAAACCCGGATTCGTCTCGATCTCACGGAGATCATCTCATTCTATGATACCTCATTTGCCCCGTCGTTAATTCCCCACCGTGAAGGCAAAGAACGCTGGGATCATCGCCTGCTGGGAATTTCGTCGGCCGATCTGGCTGCAGTGGAGAGGCGCTTGCGAGATATGCTCACTTCGGGCATTAACACCGGAAGCGGAGTTGACTGGAAAACGCTGTATCGCGTGGTGGTAGACCGCTATGCAGATCGTCTCGAGATGCTGGAGTATCTGCTTAATACACCAACCACGGCAGACCTGCGTGACCGGGCGAGGATAATTCAGACAGAGTCACGAGCAATGTTGACGCCGTATCTCTTGTACACCGAGCGCCCAAACTGGTCCTCCACCGCAGATTCAGTGTCATACGCCGACGGACATGAAGCGTGGGCACTTCCAATTTGGCGCGCGTGTGCGACGAGACACACAGCGCACATTCATAGGAGCTCTGGGCTACAATCGCGGCTGACGTCTTCCGAACGTTTAATTTTAGGTGCTCTGGACGGAACGACACGCGAAATCTGCCGTGTCTTAGTGCGTATGTGGACAACTGCCGGCCTCGACAGACTTCTTCCCTCACAGGAGGGTGGATCAACTTCGAGTCTTCCACAACTTCTGCGAGTCCGAGAAAAAAAACGGCGCCTGTCGTATTGGTACCTAGTGGATGTGTTGCGCAGTCAATTGTCTTCAGGCCAAAAATGAACGAGCCCGAGCAAAAGCGATACAACCCAGAATCGAGTGAATCGACATGGGAGTTCGAGAGAAGTTTGCGAAGATGCCGTCATTGATTGATCGACAACGCCATCATGATCGGCGTTTCGCGGCTGTTCTCGTCCTCCCATGTCGCCCGACTGGTCTCTGGATAAGTCCCGTTGGCCCTCGTCACCACATCGCGCCGGGGAACTAGGCCGGAAGCTGCTACCGTGTATTGTAGGCTATCTGGGGATCGTCCGACTTTTGCGAGCATGCCATCTTCGCCGCTGCTTCGTCCCGTCCGGCAGCCGCACATCAATGTACATGTCCTCGCGCTCTTGCACCTGTCTCGGCCCGTATGCACCTATCCATGCTTAGCGCTCGCCTTTCCTGCGCATCTGCTTGCACTCGCCTACACAACTCGGACCCGCATGTAACCCGCCAAGGTTCGCAAGGACGGCCCCGCGCCTGGTTGCAAGGACGCGAGCTTGGATGAAATGATCATGGACGCAGACGGGTTCGCTGGTGTCTTTCCCCGGACCCAAGTACGAAATGGTGAATCATCTGCAGGTTGTAGGATATTTGTGGGCGCCACGTTTCGTGTACATACCTCTCGAGCTAGACACGATCGCGACCGTGATCGTCTTCGAGCAGGGAAAGACCTTTGCCGGTAAGTCACTCGGTCGGGTCTGACCTCAAGTTCAACATGGGGAAACCATTCTGCCCGGACGCCCAAGGTGACGTCCTCCGCGGGATGCAGGTCGGCTATTCCGCAGGTGCCATCCCCACCACGCTCCTGGGCGAGAAGATCGAAGTGAGCAAGGACATGGACACACGGAGACGCGGAAGGTGCTGTTGGGCGTTTGTGCGAGGTGCGGCGCCGTTCTCTGTCCCTCCCGATTTCTGCATCAGTGGCGAAATTTAACGACATGCAGCATCGAACATCCCCGCGTGGGCACTCCCACGTTAGCCTTAAAATCAACGCAGGATGATCCCCCTCTGGACGATCCCCCTCGCGCTCGTCACGGGTAACACCCTCGTCATCAAGCCCTCGGAGCGCGACCCCGGCGCGACCATGATAATCGCCGAGCTGTGTGTCCGGGCGGGTGCGTGCGCGCCTCTTTTCTACTCCTCCCCTCTCCCTTCGTTCCGTGCAATATTCTCTCTCCCTTGCTCCTCAACTACCATCCAACTGATCCCTTCCTCCACCTTTGATTCAACCCCACCTAAACCCTCACCGTTAAACAAACTCATTCCTCTTCCCGCCTCCATCCCCGCAACTGATTAACCGACGGCTGGGAATATTAACCGGCGTCTCTCCCGACGCGCTCAACGTCGTCCACGGCACCGTCCCCACCGTCAAAGCCATCCACACGCACCCCCG
This sequence comes from Mycena galopus ATCC 62051, assembly GCA_014925785.1. Classification (NCBI taxonomy): domain Eukaryota; kingdom Fungi; phylum Basidiomycota; class Agaricomycetes; order Agaricales; family Mycenaceae; genus Mycena; species Mycena galopus. Next base: position 1,026,113 of record WIQG01000027.1, read on the forward strand.
CTCATCCGTGCGGTCAGCTTCTTGGGCGGGAAGGGCGCGGGGAGGCATATATATGAGCTGTGCGTGCCACCGTGAAATTGACACCGTACTAATTTCATGATTCATGCCGGGGCACGAAGAACGGGAAACGCATAGAGGCGTTACAGACGATTAGCGCGGCGACGCTCAAGGACCATGAGAGAAGCGAGTTCAAAGTACGGATTCCTCAGAGTGTTGCAGTCCCAGGAATACGTTTCACAGAGAAAACAGGGCCAACATTTGCACAAGGCACCGGTAGATCGCGGAATCCAAGGCCTAGTGGGAGTAAGAGAGAGGACGACGGTCAGGAACGGCGTCAGTCCTGGGAATAAATCCACTGTTGACACAGGTAGAATTACACAAATCTGATTGCACTGTCAGTGGCGTGACGGCGTCCATGCATGGAGACAAAAATGGTGCTGATGCCAGAAAAGTGCTGATGATAAATGAGATGGTCCGCCAAAAGTTGTTTGATTGGGCCCTCACCCAACGGGGAATCAACATGATTGTGGCCAAAGGTGTGCTCAGATGGGACTTCAGCCACTCACTGAACCAAAGGAGGATGAGTAAACTCCGTAGTAATTGCGCTACATTGCACTCTGGTACTGAAAGTGATGGAAAATCCGCGCTGGACCAAATCATGACTGCCTTTGCATGTAGTTATACTTCAATTTGGAGAATCTGATGTAGAAACCTGGTCAAACATGTGCGAGCCCCGCTCTGAATTGCGGTGGCTTTCATCACGTGGCCGCGTACTCACTTACCTATCACAAACATTCCGCGGCGCCGAAATCTCCAAGTAGAAGTCCGAAATTAACCATCAAAAACCAAAATCAACTGCGACCTTCTCGCCGACCGTAGCCGCAGGATGAAGAGATAATTTCGGACTTGGTGCCTTAAACATAGGGGATGAGATGCCCAAAAGAGATAAGATTAATGCTGGCACTTAACGTATGGGGAAATTTGGGATCCCGCAGGAGATAAACTTATACTCGTCGCCCGCAAGATAAAGATCTCCGCTGCTAACTGCGACTGACGCCCTACCGTCAACTCTCACTACATTTTGATGGTTCCTCGGGTATGCCGAGCCTTTGCCGAGGTGTCTCAGGGTGTCTCGGCTAACCTAGACACAGCCGCTTAGCAACTCGGCAAAGCAGGGCAAAACCTCGGCATAGCGGCACTACCTGATACTGGTGAAAACACCAGTGAATTGAGAGGCTATTACCTCGCTACTCCTCTCCACCTATCAGTTGACCCCAGAAATTCCATGCTATGAGTTTGCATTTGATGTTGTGGTTCCTGTTTTCCGTGCTCGAGTTTGTTTTGAGGTTCTCTTTTTCAACTAACTACTTCTCTATTTTTCCTTTAGTTCTACCGTGGCGTGTCGAGAGATAGCGTCCGTGAGCTCGGCTACGGGGAATATGGAGAAGTCCAGGGACCGTAGTGTACACTAGTGCCCTGTACACTCAGTTACTTCCTGGGCCCCGGCGTTCCTAAGCGGGACCGTGCCGTGTAATCTTCCTTCCTTCCTTCCTTCCTGGGCTAAGGTGGGTCCAGAACCTGTCAAAATGCAGTGTCTGTCGACTCAGGTCTCTCAACTTGCGGGCGATCACCTCGGGCGCGGCGTCTCTGCGCATCATGCTTGGGCGGAATCAGAAGCATGGGGACGCGTGTGTGCCGTCGCTCCTGCTGTCGCACCATTCGCGCTGTCGGTCAACTTGCCCTCGCCAGTGAGGGAGCGAGATATCTGTCGATCGGATGCTGCCACAGTCGCGACAGTGATGACAGGACCGACCACGGAGATTGAAATGTCCTTTACGGAATTTACTTAGTTGCTTGTAGCCTGGGTGAAAATAACGATTTTGAAATGGTCGAAGGAAGCGGCAAGGTGCATGGAGGAAGGAAGGAGGCCGCTGAACATTACAGCAAGTTCTGCTTTTCTTTCTTGGACGTCATCTCCTTCCTGGATTATGAAGGCGACCTGAGAACTGTCGTAGGAAAACAGCACGTCAAATGTTGGACTCATCTGCCACCCCTTGGGGACTCCTCCACAGTTTGCTATGATTCATGTTCTGGAGGCGAGCGGACGTCGGGGAGGTTTTAAGCACCTCTCGAGAACTCAAACTAAACAGAGATTATCACGGTTCCGAGGCTGTTCAAGGCTGTGAATAGGACCCGACTGATGGTCATTTAATTGGCATGCCGAATTCATTCGGCGCCCTGATGTGGGGTAAATGAAAACCACGGAAGCGCGCTTTGACTCGGTGGCCGGCGCATATATATAAGTACCGCTTAACGACCTTGAACGCGCACTCGACGACCAAGGGGTTTAACGCCTGGCGGAAGAGATGGCTGCGACGATGGAGTCCCTCATATCGCTCATGGGTGCTCTGTCTCCTTCATTATCTGACACTGGTGCGTGACAGTAGACCTTCGAGTCATTTGAGCCCGCGGGGCTCCTTCGGCAGCCCGCAGCCAATATTCATCTGACCGCCCCCACACAGAGCCCCGCATCTCATATTTGCCATTGGTCGACAACGAGGCATGGATTAGACACCGCCTCATCGACTCCGAAGAACCCATTTTATTTGTCGGAGAATCCAGGAATCGAAGTCTACCAGTCGCACTCGCCATCATGCGCGAGTCGTGGCAAGGAATTTGGGCGTCCTCGCTGCACAAGGAAGATGTACCAAGACCGCCAGCCCTTCTCGCAGCCGCCGCGGACCGCTCACAGAGAAACACCGAGGTCTTCCGGCGGAGTGAGTCTGGGTTTTACTTTCGAATCAACGTCCGAGTAATTGTGCGCAGAGAAGTCGTCGCCTGGGAAGTCAGTGCCAGCGATGCGACGCAAATTATCCGAGCTGACAAGTGCGCTCGCTCCAAAGTCTCAAGACGAGATCGCGGCACGGCTATCCCTCGTCGTCGATGCGACCAGGCTCAAATCCTCAATTCGAAGCCCCACACGAAATATCTGGTTCCAATGTCCCTGGATCTCACGCGCCCATGATGACATCTACCCGACGGCGGAGCTCCTTGAGAAATTCATCTCCTCGGCTGCGAAGATCCAGAAATCGGGAGACGCAATTTTCCTAGGGCTCACGTCGCGCAAAGAATATCGCGATGAATATGACCTGGAGTATTTGAAGACAGTTGTGCGCAGGCTGGGGTATGAGGTGTTTATGGATGACCAGTTCATCCTGCATGCGATCGACGCGGGGTACAGGCACGAGAGTGTGACAGAAACAGATATCCACAAACATCTCATTGATCATCACCAGACGTTCGTGTTGGTAAAGCGGTGGGTACTCCAAGACTCAAGTGTGATGGTTGGCTGGGCTGATCTGAATGAGACTACAGGGAGTACTCGGAGCATACATCGATGAAGAAGCATCACTGGGCAATTGGTGTGTGCTCGGGCCAATCATATGGATTTACCGAATTTGATCTTAATACCCTCATAGATTACGGGAATGGACAGTCGGGGAACCGAAATATTTTCTCCAGGGCGTCTCAAAAACCCCCTCCTGCCCCTCCTGTGACGACACCAAAAAGGGCTGTTCAGTACAGCAAAGCTGGTCGTGCGGCAACTGGTGTGTACCCGAGTCGACCAGGCTTACCAAGTTCGATGTTAATGGTTATGCTGCCATAGATTCCCCCATTGGACGGTCGAGAGACAGAGATGCTTGCTATGAGGTCTGTCTCCACAGTCTCTTATGCAATCACACGGCACTCAAAGGTGATGTTCAGTGCGGTGAATATGGGCATTGGGCAGCAGGTGTGTGCTAGAGTGAATCATATGGATTGACGGAGTTGATATTCATACTCTCATAGATTGCAGCAATGGACGGTCGAAAGATCGAAATATTTCCCCCAAGGTGTCTCAACAACCCACTCCCGTGATGACACCAAAAAGGAATGTTCAGTACAGCAAAGCTGGTCGTGCGGCAACTGGTGTGTACCCGAGTCGACCAGGCTTACCAAGTTCGATGTTAATGGTTATGCTGCCATAGATTCCCCCATTGGACGGTCGAGAGACAGAGATGCTTGCTATGAGGTCTGTCTCCACAGTCTCTTATGCAATCACACGGCACTCAAAGGTGATGTTCAGTGCGGTGAATATGGGCATTGGGCAGCAGGTGCGTGCTAGAGTGAATCATATGGATTGACCGAGTTGATATTTGTACTCCCATAGATTGCAGCAATGGACAGTCGAAAGATCGAGAAAGCTCGTACAAGGCGTCTCAACAGCCCTCTTCTGCGATGTCATCCAAAAGAGATGTCCAGTACGGGAAATCTGGTCGTGCGGCGACTGGTGTGTACCCGAGGCGATCATCTTACCAAGTTTGATGTTAATGCATAGATTCTCCCAATGGACGGTCGAGAGGCAGAGATGCTTGCTACAAGGTTCGTCTCCGCAGCCTCTTCTCCAATGACACGGCACTCAGAAGGAGTGATTTTCAGTGCGGTGAATATGGTCACTGGGCAGTAGGTGTGTGCTAGAGTAAATCATATGGATTGACCAAGTTGATAATTATACTCTCATAGATTGCGACAATGGACGGTCGAAAGATCGAGATATTTTCCCCAAGGTTCGTCTCAGCAGCCCCTCCTGCGATGACCCTCAAAGGATATGGGCAGTACAATAAATCTCGTCACTGGGCAACTGGTGCGTGCTCGAGTCGATCATAGGGCTTTACCGAGGTCGATGTTCATGTGTATACTGTCATAGATTCCCCCAAATGATGGTCGAAAGGCCCAGATATTGACCACGAGGTTCGCTTGAACGGTCATATTCTACGATGACACTCAAAAACGATGGGCAGTACGGGGAATATGATCTACATACGCTTGCAGGAGTCTTTCCGATGGATAAACAGGATCTCAGGCCATTTTAATAAGTTTGGTTTATGGACTTGCATATGATTTTGGAGTTTGTATAAGTAGTCGGGACATTCACTGCGCTCAACGCCCGATTAGCCGCAGCACCACCTCCCCGGAATCGGCTAGTTGGCCGTCGCTAGGTAAGGCTAGGTGGCTAGCCGGAAGCATAGCCGAAGCATAGCCACACGCGGCTCGCCATACATACCCGTACGTACCCCGAGCTCGCCGCGATCGGCTAGTTGGCCGTGGCTAGGTGGTTAGCCGGTGGATAGCCGAAGCATAGCCATATATAGCCACATCTACCCCGATCTGGAAACGGCCTCGGCTATCCTAGGGCTAAACACAGTGATTATTACGAGTAGGACACAGAATTCCCTTGTACTAGTGGTGGTGGGCACCGACCGCATCAATGATGGCCAATCATTGATAACTGATGGAATAATTCCTGTGCAATTAATGAAAGAAAGGAATTTGGTGTAAACATTTTTATATAAGGTGGCGCTTGATTTCGACCTGGGTCACTCATAGCCTGTACTGAGTGTATATAGTCCAGTTATTGTAATACACGCGAGGGAAGTAATGCTTGTGTGGAAGTGGGCCTTGGGGTATGGCTGTAATAGCATTGCAATATTATTTTGTGTTCCACTTGGGCTGTTTCCCTCCAAAAATACACCACTTCAGCCGAAATGGTGAAAAAGACACAGGTAAATGGTGACCTCCCATGGATTCACAACTGCCTCTTCATAAAATCCACGACCTTCGAGAGTCTCTGCTATTGCAACACCACTTGTAAGTGACACGAAAAAACGGCAACAGTTCTCCAAATATATAATATGGACATGTTGAAAGGAGGTCACAACCTTTGACACACCGAAATAAAGACACGACTTCAAAGTGGGCTGCTGTTTTGTTACACCAGCTTTCACTTAGTTTAAATCCATTGAAGTGTGACACATGGGATGAGGGGTTTCGGAGTTTGATTTTGGTAGGCAGGGCATAGTTGGCTTTAAGGAATCTGCTCCAGTACATACAGAACTATTGGCAGCATGGCATTATGATCATCACCCTCTTTATAAAATTACGTGTGTCCGTCTGTCTGAAGCCTTCAAACTCCGAGGACTCCACTAGCTCCGCACTTTTCTAACTGCTGAATGAATCTCAGCTTGATCTATTGAGGACTACAAGTTAACCTTGAGATAGTATCAATTCCTCCAACATCTTCCACATTGCTTGTGACTTCTCAGGAATTTAAGAAGTGAGCTATAGGAGATAGTCGCTCGAACGGGCCGCGATGACAACTCCAAATCGGCGGGCACTGCCGCTCCCACACAAACCCCTCCCTTCGCTTGTTTGTCAATGCGTGGGTTATGCAGCTTGAGCGAAGTTCAAAAAAAAAAAATCCTTTTCCACCCTGCGCATTATAGGTCCCCCTAACCAGTCGAAGTGGGAGCGGCCCACCGCGTTCTTGTAATCCTTCAAATTGCACGTTGCAAACCCACAGGAGAGAAGCAGAGCTTTTGGTTCATACCATGGTGGTGAACAATGCCGACGTTGCCATCAGCCACTTCCGGATCAGCAGAAGTCACATCACGACGGTTGCTGAAAAACTCTTGACCCAAGGTTGTGCGTTGTTTGCTTTGTCTCTTTCATGGGTTGTGTTTTTCCTTCCTAACTTGTGCCTTTCTTTCACTGGGTTGCAGACTTGTGTCTTTCATGAGATTGGCAGGCATAAACCTTTCTGGTTTTTACACTGGTTGCGTAACTCAGACAATTGTGTAGTTTTCCTCTGCTAGAAGGTGTGTATTTTTGTCAATTTTTGCAATAATATTGCAACAGTATTACCTCCATACGGGTCGCCAAATGCGCTATTTCTTGGCGCAACAGAATACACACTAGGGGATGTACTGTAGGGTGGTTTAGGTTTAAACCATGATGTTGCCAATGTTGGCCTGGTTTAAACCAGCTATAAGGAAAGCAGGTACAGTTTAAGCCAGAATGGTTTGAACCTGGTTCAAACCAAAAAAATTGGATCAGAAGAGTTCAAACAATGTTGTTTATACCAAAATGGCTTAAACCAGGTTTAAACTGGTTTAAACCAAAAAGAGTCGGACCAGAAGAGTTCAAACAGTGTGGTTTAAACCAAAATGGCTCAAACCAGGTGTACACCAGTTTCACTCTTATTATAAAATTACGCTGTCTGTCCGATGCTATTTAAGCTCCGCTCTCATATTTCAACTCCGTCGCCATCCCAAGCTTCTTCAACCTTCCCATCCACTTTTGCCGATCTGCCGGCCAATCCCGACGGTGCTCCGTCTCAATCGACTCTGATTCCTATCAGATCCTTATCAACTTCGATCCATTCATATCAACTCCCTGTCAGCAACCTCTCTCGCACCCCTCGGCTCCAGCCGCGTTTTAGCGCTCATTCAAACGCTGGTGAGTTCACTTCCTTAACCGAAGTGGTGGGCTGCAGAGCAGCCCGCTGCACTCTTGTAAACCAGAAAATCATGGAAGGAATCATGGTTGAGTCATAATTTCAGATTTGGTTCTTTGAAGATAATTAGATATTTCAATCAGAAGAATTGATTTCACATAGTTGTTCTCTACTATCACAGCTGCCCAATCAATTTTTGGATCCATGTGTTCAGACCTGGTATGTTGGCCAAGACTGACTCCAAGCCTTGGGCCAAGTGTATGGACAATACACTGTCAAAAGTATTTGCGGCAACTTTGTGCAAAATAGCACTGGTTGAAGTATTCAAGTTTTTGACCCTGAAAACTGATGAAAAACTAACAAAGTTTTTCATCAATTTTTCACACAGAAATTAAATGAAAAATCCATCAATTCTTCACGAGTTTTCCAGTAATGTGGTAAAAAAAAATAATTTGGAAACATGCGAAAAACTAATGGAAAAGTCATGAATTTTTCACCAGACTTTTGATTGAAAATACAAGTGAAAAACTTAGATAATTTTTCACCCATATTTGCACCAAAAAACTCGAAATGCTCAACCAGTGTAGCATCTTTCATCAAGGACAACTTGAGAATCAGCACAGAAAACAGACAACTCGGAATGAACCACGGCTTGGAGATCAGGACAACTTTATGGTAAAGCCAACAACTCCAGAAAGCACATCTAATTACGAGTACTTATGTAATCGTTCTTAATAATCTGGTACGCCAACTTTTTGAGTTCGTGTCATTGCCTGTAGCATTTATCTGAACTACGCAAAATAGTGGCTATGCTTATTTTCAATACATTCTTGTGACTTTGAACTCTATTTCATTAGTCGGAACATCTTTGACCCTAAAACATCAGTAAATTGGACTGATGTTTTTAGTGGCTGTACAATTTCTGCTTATGAAACGGATTCCGATTTTGTTCTGCTCGATGTTTGCTTGTTTGTTTGGTCCCTAAATGATGTTCATTTTGATCTATACCACTATAAATCACCGGTGCATTGCATTGGGTGGCCTGGATGCTAAAATGTCCGCAGAATGCCCTTTGCAGGCTTTGCTCCGTTACGTTCCGGCCGATGCTGATCGCTCTTCCGTGGCCCGGGTCACGCAAGCATGTGAGCGATCGATCGCGCCTATTATCTTATTCAAATGATTTGAATCTGCGCAAACGACAAACTTGAACAATGCCGAGATGCCCGAGGTTCGAACAACGCCGAGATGTCCGAGAAAATGTTCCACTGGCTCGCACATCATTGAGTCAATTAAGCCCAGTGATATAATGTTCGAGTTTGAATTGAGTGCTATGGGCTTCGGCACAAGGCTATTAAAAACCACCCTACATAAAATTTGGTATATTGAGGAGCAAAGGACATAGCTAAGCTAACCAAGATATTATGGCAGAATCCTAAGATGCGGCATCATATCCTGGTACCAACTCCTTCATATGCATGGTCCATCCAATCGATCAACAGACAATCCCCCGCATGTCAACAGACCAAGAAGCAATTCCACCCCTTTCATGGAGCCACAACTCCAAGTGATTAATGTAGATTGCTGAAACCTTACACATGGTAATTTCGTTAACTGCACGATCCCTGCTTCCGGAGCTTTTGCTCTTGCCGCGAGAATTTCTTTTTTGCCGAACGTATTCACCTGGATTGATTAGGAGCGGGAAATCACAAAAATCTCTGACGCTCTCGAGAGTATCTGTTTTACTCAAAACACATTTGAACCCCTTGGCAAAAGTGGCACAAAACTGAGAAATGCCACTCAACCCATCAGTCCAGAGGGCAGGTTGGCATTTCCAAAGGCGGTACAAGCAAGTATTCAACCACTGATACTTTATTGCCAAGTGCTTCATGATTTCTGTGCTCTAAGGGAAACAAAAAAAGAAAAAGTACTCGTCTTGCCGCGCTCCGCATCGGCCTTACCCACCAAGTTTACAAAGAGGTTTATCACTTGCACCTTGAAGTGTGCAACCTTTAATTTGATGGACACAACTAGCAACCTCTTGAAATACAACTTCATTCTACTTGGCATTGCAAAAGGTAACTGACCAGTCTACAATAGGGCATACCACTTCAGGGATCAGGTCATTCTGGCTGAAATTGTACATGAGAACTCCCTGGGGTATGCCTTGGTGTTACATGACACAAGCAGTCTCAAATTACTGTACAATTTCGATCAATTCAGCACTAATCCGGAAATTTTAGTACAATTAAAATCCAAAAGAATTCGGATAAATTGAGAAAAAATCATTGCCACAATAAAATAAAAATGGGTGTGATCTGTGACTGCCGAATTGAGTGAAATTGTACAGTATGCTGGCTTGCGAGAAAAATCCAAAGTTGATCAATTTCTTGGTAATGGCTGTGATGTGTCTCTCTGGTAATTTATTCCTATATGGTGTCAGGATAGGTTCTGATCCCCCAAATTTGTGCATGTATTCCAACATACATTACACTATTCAAGAGGTACTGAGACCCTGAAGAATATTCTTCAGCCCATTTCAATTCAAAGAATACAATTATATCTGAATTTAAGATTTTGCCAAGTCTCAGAATGTTACAGCTATTTGCGGAACATAGGGTGCGGCCTGTTTTTTTCTTTTTTTTGTGAGTTTTCACGAGATCGGCTCCTGTGAGCTCAATTCTACACCGTTTCCTTTGAGAGTTAGCTCATTCTATTCAGACAGAGAATATGGATGCTGTGTCGTTGCCCGATTTTTGCTAACAGGCTCAAAATGATTTGGTGGGTCAGATTGGGATGTTTTTGTACATGTGAGAGCAGAATGTGTGTCAGAGTGCTAGTAGTGCTCCGATTGAGCTAGATTTTTGTTATGGTGTACATGAAAGTATTCCAGAAGGCTACAAATACCGTGATTTCCAATGTCAGTTGCAGCTGGACCAATTTCCCATGACTAAGAATGTGAGCTGTGGATTTGAAGTACAGCAGCTCACATTAAAAATACCGGTTTGTGAAGTCCTCTGCAATACACCAAAGTACATCATATTAAGAATCTAGGGTATTTGAATCACAAATGGTCTTCTGGTGCTCGTTCTGTGCCCAGAGGTCTAAAAACAGCCCAATGTGACCCACCAAATCATTTTGAGCCTGTTAGCAAAAATCGGTCAACGTCACGGCATCCGTATTCTCCGTCCGAATAGAATGAGCTAACTCTCGAGGGAAACGGTGTAGAATTGAGCTCACAAGAGCCGATCTCGTGAAAACTCACAAAAATTTTTAAAAAACAGGCCGCGCCCTATGTTCCGCAAATAGCTGTAAATACACTCTCAAATCAAGTGTGGATTCATAATATGTTCAGAAGAGTAGGCAGAATCTCAGCTGTGTTCTGGTGTATGTAAATGGCCAGTCAATTTTGACAATACCAAGTTTTACCTAGTTAATGTGACAGTTGTACACCGCCAAAGTGCTGGCACGTCGCTGCTAGCTGGGCAATCACAACCCTGAAAAGTACATATCAGCTTTCTTCCGGGTGGTAGCCAGCTGGCATACATACACCAACTGAAATTCCAGCTGTCCACCAGCTGAGCTGCTACATAGGTCCCACGCCATTTGGCACCTGGAACCCATGTTACCATGTAATTGTATATGAACAAACACACTCCATAGTATGGTAGACGGGATGGTCGAGATTGAATTTCGGCAGTTGTGACATTTTGACATCGGCATTTTGTTCTGAGGATTTTTGACAGATGGGTCTGATCGACCCCTATCTGCGCTTCTTCAAGCTGGAAAATGCTCTAGGTTTATTCCTTCCCAAGCAATAGCCCCTGAGGCTCACATGGTTATCTTCCTTACTGCTGAACCTTCAGGTTTGGCTATGTAAGAGAACATCCATTGATCCCGCCTTTACAACACGACTGGATAAAAGAATCCTTATACATGATTTGTCATAACGTCTTGAACGCAGCAGAGTCCATGCAATTAGAGACTGTAGATCTCTCACGATTTTTTGGAGGGGAAAATGAGATCGGTTTTGCTGGGACTTGGGACTTTGATCAATCCTCCCAGCCGAACGTGCTAAGCCAGCTTGGCGACAAGGTGGGGACTGCGATTCAGGCTTCAACGGAACTACAACTCCAACATGCAAACATGGAGGGAAACTTACTCAAAGGGGGTGAGAAGCAATTTGAGAGAACATTGTAGCTCTATGGGCAGTAGGGTTTATATTTAGTTCCTGCAACCTTTAGGTTACAGGTCTACGGCCAATTCAAACAAAATCCTCGCCTTTTATGGAAATTTTGTCCCGTTTCGGCAACGTTCCCGCAATGTCACTTAACGCCACTCTCCGCCACGTGGACTAATCGTGTGCCATCACCCGAACACAGTTCAAACAAAATGTTTACCTTTTATTGAAGTATTGTCCTCATTTGGCATTTCTCTCACAGTGTCAGTCGACCTCGTGTGCCATCACCCGCACGCAGTTCAAACAAAATGTATACCTTTTATGGAAGTATCATCCTGATTTGGCGTTTCTTCCACAATGTCAGTGGATATCATGTGCCATCAACCTTACTGCAGGCCGTTCACAGCCAGATTATGGGGCCTCCTTTGAGGGTGCTCCGAATCTCACAAAACCAAGAAATAATTCATAGGCTGATTGTCAACGTACGAAAAATATGCATGTCATGACCACCCACGCCAGCCCGAATCGTATCGAACGGGATCCCATTACCATGTCAATTAGAACCAAATTCCTGTCCGCACCACGTGCACGCTTCTGGGTTGTATCTGATTTGGAATTCAACTGCACCCAGCTTATCCAGCGCATAATTAGGACTGGTGGCGTTATGAGATAAAGAAAAGATCAACGGTAGCTAATTCAGACATATTTGAATTGATAGCCCCCCGATCGAACGGGCTACCGTACCAAACGACGCGCTCTCTCGCCATCTCCCGATGGGTGCTTTCTAGTTGATGCTAGCCTCTGAAAAGAATAAAAAGTTGTCATTAGAAATTTCGCCAAGAAATGTGGGCCCTGTGAATCTGCGATCCTGAAGCTGGACGAGAATTTGCAAACATGTGATGCGCACCTGAATTATCTTGGCCTGTATATGGGTGCCCCTTGGTTGGAAATACAGACAGCATGCTCGCGTTCTAGAAACTATACTGTTAGTTGAGAACAATGCCAACAATACCGATTGAACCCAACCTTTACACTTTTAGAAATACAGATAGCATGCTCGCATTCTAGAAACTACACTGTTGGTTGAAAATGATGCCAACAATACCGATGGGACCCGATCTTTGTACGCATGTGGTTACCTTTTTCGTTGGAAATACCAACAGCATGCTCACATTGGACAGGGATGTAGTGTGTTGTTTCGAGATCTTGCCAGGAAAACATAATAGTGCTTGTGACTCTGCGATTGTAATGACTACTCGAGGCTTTGTAAATGTCTGATGTGCAAAGAAACCTGATCTTTGCATGCGGGTACCTTGTGGTTGGAAATACAGACAGCATATTCACATTTGAAATAGATAAAAAACGCAGTTGGAGATGAAAATCTGGCACCTGAAACTCTAATACCTAATCTATATTTGGGAAGTTGGACTGGATCGAGGATCCACCCAAGGGGGCTACGGTCCTCTATAGGTTTTTAGTCAATTGGAGGGAGGAACACCCGGGTTAATTTCGAAATATTGTAACACTCATACCAGCGCTCAAAGTTGAGTAATTAATTTAATATTTGAAGTTGAATGTGGCACAGCCAAACATCAACCAACACTGCCTAAAATGAGTGCCTACTTGCCACCACTGTATGTATGGACCCAGAAGTCTCTCAGATATTCAAAAGCTACCTGGGGGCCCAGATTGAGGCACAGTATCCAAAGGGACCGTGCAACGCGGACAATTAGGAGGACGAAGTGTGACATAAACACATAAATTAGGGATCGAACTACAATTAAATACATGGTTCCTTGTGCCGCATCTTCCCGTAATCGGATCAGAGTCGGCATGAGTGTCCGCTTCACGCGTCGGGCAGGAAGACCGTAAGGTTAAGTTTAAGGGTTCTACTGCTCTTCAGTAGAAGTTGTGGGAGCAGGCGTGGTGTCACTCGACGTATGCTCATACTCGTTAGGGAATCATAATACCCGGACTTTCTCGGCAGCTATAGTGAACCGCTGAGGAAAGCATGTGTTATTGTTGTTGCTGCCGCCACGCACCCTGAAACCGAAGCCAGCTTGATTGTCCCACCTCTGCAGCCGACACTGCACAAGGACCCATTGGCCAATGTCTAACGGATAATCGAGAACATGAGCCGGCTTCTTTTCAACTAATATGCCCCTTCTTCTACGTAAAATGGCGCATAATGAGAAGTCACTTCTATCCAGGTCCCTCCCGCCATCGTGCGCCTGTCCGTATTTGTGCAGATGTGCGCAAATTCCTGGATTTGAAAATAACTTTAGACAATGTTTGAATGACATAATCGGCTCACAGGTTGACTGCACACCCTCCCGAATATGAGAGGCAAAGAGAACGAGCTATCTTCACGGACACAGGCTGTCACGTCCGTTGAATAGCTCCCAAAAACAGGAGGGAAAAAGTCGACTCGTAGATATTGTGGAGCAGTGATGGGGTAGTGCGCCAACTTAGGAAAACGAGCAGGTCTCCCAGGTCCGTGATATGGGCTGGCCAATCAACTTTGAAGTAGGCCATTGTCGAGAGCATGTAAAGGGTACCGAAATTCTTCGAGGCTGGCCATAATATATATATCCCCAGCCGGTCAATGTCCGGTGTCGGAGCACTTGTCGTCAGCAGAGTAATTCATTTGAGCATTGCTCCGCCACATCAGCGAATTGATCGATCATTCCGCAAGCTCAGCATCCAGTCGGCCAATGGAGTTGTTTTTTTTCTTTTCACAGGGAACCTCTTCCAATTTGCAACTTTGCACTATCAATTTGATTTTTAACCAACCAGTTGCCTACGAACCCAAAATCCAATTATCAGCGGGAACAATTTGCTTTTGTTAGAAGATCAGACTGAAAGTCACCACATGGATGCGACTTCCAACAATTTGTTGTTTGTAGCGGTGCAAAACCTAAAGTGGGATGACATCGCTCACGCAGAGTACTCCGACACAAGATTATTCAGAATCACCAATAATAACAATCCGAAACAATCTCAAATTTGTTGTTTACAAGTACGACTGAAGGTCGCATGAGACAGCTCTGAGCTCAATTCAGGCCCTCCCGAAATACAGATCTCCCATTAAGATATGTAACAGGGGCTGTCAGAGCAGGTTTCCCATGATATTCTGCGCGGCCCAAGCCAGCACATCAAGGGGAACTCGGGATTCGAAAATCGGATATAGGGTCGAAAAGTGACCCCCCCCCCCTCCTTCCTTATAGGGAAGGAGATTCCCACCCCTAGGGTCGGGCCGGCCTCTCCGCGCCCAGCCGCCGCTCTCTGGCTTACTTCATACCCTTCCTTGGGCTTAATGGTACTTGTCTACACCATCTAATGAATGCAGGTGATACATTTAACACTCTGCATTCTAACAACTCAATGATTTTTAACCTAAAAACCAATCACAATTAACCTCAATTTAGCTCAAATCACAGAAAATAGGGGAAGTCAAAGTTCGCTTACGAGGGCGATTCACCGGTCGATTCTGATGTCGATTCTGGTGACGATTCTTGACACCAGAATCGACGATTCTGATGAATCGAGCAGAATACACGTGGATTCTTGATGAATCGACGACGGCCTCGATTCTCCGGCGATTCTTGGTGGAGAATCGACGAGAATTGATTTCTGGATCGACCACAGAATCGATTCCTGAATCGAGGTCTGAATCGGCCCCGTAAGCGAACTTTGACTTCCCCTAATGTAGGTTCAGACCAAGTTCAGACTGATAAATATTGTTCTATTAGTCCCCAAACACTTATATGTGTTAATTACAACCAGTCAATACCCCTCCCTTGGTCTATGAGGCATTTTGAAGCTTTAAACTTTATGTACAGAAAAGTTTTTTTCAGCCCTCCCGGGACCCCCCCCCTCCCTCCCCACGTACAATATTTTAATCCCGATTTCCCCTTGCAGCACATGGCTTTCCTTCAAATTTTCAGAAACAGCCATATGCCTCTCGTGAAGCGATTTCAAAATGCAATGTAAGTGATCATGGTGCGTGTTATCCTCTGGTTAAATCGCGCGCTGCCTAATCGTATTTAATATGAAATGGGAATTGTTTCAAAAGGTCGTAGATCTACCATGGGACACCACCATCCTCGCTGAACACGAGCTGACGGCAGTATCGGAACTATAATCATAGGGAACGCAACATTATGGCAATATCATCGCGAAGCCGGCTCTTGCGCGCAGCCCGACAAGTCCGCCATCACTTGAACGCACTCCTGAATTGATGTGGAGTCAGCATGTGAGCGATCGATTGTGGAAAGATTATGCGGCTACCTTCGAGTTCAACGTCTGCGTGGGGTGTGGCCGCAATACAGGCTCCGGCCGTTGTGAGCTTCCAGCTGATCTCTGCAAACGGAGCCTTCCGGAGAGTTACATCAGTGAAGGGAAAGGGGATGAAAGTGCAGCCCGCATCGCCTGCTGAGCGCAAAGTGGATGGGCAGTTATAAGGCTCGCCACATGTGTGGGGTTCATCCCAGCGTCCGAACCCGAAAGTGAAACCGCGTCTCTGGAGTTTGTGGATGATATTCCATGCTCGCCGGCACGCGCGACGTGTGAGAGAGACTGCGCTCTCCGTGAGGGCAGGATACCCAAACCAGACGCCTGAAGCGGACCACGCATTCATCACCGCGGTTGAATGAAAGGCAAGAACAGTGTCAGGAGATTGTTCTCCCATGCTCTCGATCACGTTAATTTTCCGCGTGGAGGACTTGTTTTGCATCCACCAAACCATGCTAATCGCAGTTGCGCCGTCGTACCGAAGGGACTCCCTCATTACGATAAATCCCGTGGCCAGATGAATGAACCTGACCACCCGCGTGCCAGTCGATCGACCCGCGAAGAGATCGAGTCGTTGGGAACGAAAGACGGCCCCTTCAAGAACGAGGTCACAGTTGACCCAGGAACTATAACCGGCAGGGTCTCCATCAACAGGTGCATGTCCGAGAAGCGGATACCGAATCGAGCGAGTGCCACCTCGCAGGAGAGCTGCATATCGAAAGCCTTTTCATGGATGCTACATTTATCTGGACATAAACCGGTAAGGATTTGTACGGCCGAGTGGGTTCGACAGACTGTTATTTGTGCTGGTTCTGCCAGTACAGTTTAGGTAGTTGGACACCGCATGAAACTGCATATGGGATGATAGCGCAATGTCCAACAGTTCGGAGCGCTTCAGGAGGCTGTAGTCCGGCGGGCTTGAATCCATGAATTTCGGTCAGCGAGAATGAAGAGGCAGGCCGTTAAGAGGGCGGTAAGGAAGAGCCAATTTTGGAGCGGGAATGGTGTTTCAACGGCGTGCATAGTTTCGGCGTCGTGGGATTAACGCCACTGAGCTGGTATACGTACATCCGGTGGATACGAAGAGTGGTGCATAATTATGTAAATGATAATGCTGGAGTCTAATTATTTTTTGGGGGCGTGGTCATCGCCAACCGTGATGGGAGTGTACGGTGCGGTGCCTCAGGTTTCAGGGGTGCCCGGAGAGTCATGTTGAATTCAATCTACCATTTGGCTGTTTCTGTTTCAAACTCTTATAAAATTATGCCGTGTTCTTGGCATTTCCTTTTTCGGGAACGTGTTTGGTTCTGCTTTGCTCCGGCCGATTGCTCCGCTTTCTCGGCAACGCCTCCGAGATCATGTCTTGCTGAGTGCTCCGGTTTCTCCCCCTCTTCCCCTGAATATGTGTTCATGGTTTCCTCTGCCCATAACTATCCACTTCATTCCCAAAGCTTCCCTCCGGATATCTCTTTTTGTCCGACCACCGCAACTTTTCCACAAAGTTGAAATGGTGCCGCCATTGGCGTTCTATGGGGGTCTCACACTGCACAGCTCATCAATCACCCTCTCGCTCGGATTGACCTTCCCTCACCTTCAAAGACTGTCATTTGTGAACCACTGCTGTCCAAGTGAATTCTAAGGTCTTCGAGTTTCTTCCACTGCTTTGGGGTCTCAAAATCATTTGGCAATCCTTCGAGCTCCTTATCTGCAACTCTTGAGGTTAATTCGTCTCCGTAGCAGTGCTAAGCGTGGATATGACCCTGTCTGTCGTTATGTTGATTGATCGTTGGTGTGCCTTTCTGATGAAAACCTCCATCTAATGCCATCCTAGCTTTTTTATTCAATAGAGAAGGGATGAGGCGGCGAAAGGCCGCCCATTCCCTTGTAGATTAGATACTTACATTACACTGTTGCGAAGTCAAATGACAAGGTAGCAAGTCAACGTCATCCCATTCCTAATGCAAGAGATTGAGTGAGGAGGTTCATTAGGATGTGGAACTACCGTGTGTATATTTTAGAGCATTTTGCAGGTACCTCCCTTGCACCTCGATAGGTTGACGCAGCGCAAATAAGGGTCGATCAGGCCCATCTGTCAAAAATCCTCGGAACAAAATGACAATGTCAAAATGTCACAACCTCCGAAATTCAACTTCGACCATCCCGCCTACCGTATCCATAGTGTAACCTTCTGTGCTCTGCACATTTATTTTGACAAGGACTATGTTCTGAAGCCTGATTATAATTTCTATCGACTCAATCAACGGAGGAAATACTGTGGGCCCAGTTCTCACAGTGTTTTTTTCTGGAGTGATGATTTATACTTTGCCTGCCTGTGCTCAAAGTAAGGCAAAAAAATTAGCAGGCCGGGAAGCCGTGTTCAATAGACGAAGGAAACCAAAGGAAGCGACTGGTCTGTGGGCGATCACTGATCAGGTGTCATCATCAACATCACGTGCATGTTGGTCGCAACTCCAGTCTTCGCTTTCTACCGCCACAGGCCTCTTCTTCTAAATCACTACCCAGCATTGTTGAGCCATACGCCCTGTATGTATCCGGAACCATCGTCCAAATACAGTTTGAGATTAGTTCATTTGAGCGCCAGGAGGTCTCCCTCCCGACCCGACACCAAACGGAGCGCCACCGGGTCATTCGGACGTGGGGGGTCGACCTCGTGCCGTCAGGCATCGTCAAGAGATGGCAAGCACACAGCTGGCCGTGTTCTAAAACATCACATCCAATCTCTTAAAGTCTGCGCATCTGAGGGTGAGACCCAAGAAGGCCAAAAGGAATGCGAGCCTGATAAAAAAAACGGCGCCCGTTGCAAAATGGAGTTGGTGCATAGTAAAAACGTTTCGTATCCATCAGGGCTGTAATCCCCGACGGCGGTCTTGCAAGGTGTCATGATCACCGGCACCCGAAAAGGAAAGACCGCTACCGATTAAAGACAGGAAGAAGGATTGTAATCTGTTTTTATATGGAAGTTATCGTTAGTTCGCCACTCCCCTCCGTCCTATTCACTCACTTACTTGCAATGTCGGCGCTCGATAGCGTCACCGGGTATGTTCTTCATGGCCTTCGTGGTTTCTACTTAAAGTTTCCAAGTGCGCTTCTCGTCGGTACTTGGGCCAGTTCGGTAAGCAGTTTTTTCTTCGGAACCTGGCAAAGAGCGCCTAAACATGGGACAGCTTCTCTACATGGCGGAAATGTTACAGGCTACGTACTATTTCCGCCACTTCAAGCATGATGACTGGAGGTTGAAAGTACGCCTCGTTCATTAACATGCTTCTCTTCTTTATCTGAACTTGGAGAAAGACGTTTGTCACCATTGTCTTCGTCATCGATACCATCTCTGCACTAGGAGACTACGCTTGCGTATATCTTGTGAGCAGCTCATTCGCACCGTGCAGGAAGACCCCAGTTGACATTTTAAGCAGTACACTATAACTCACGCTGGTATGTGTCCGCAGAGAACGAACGAAGGCATAGTCAATCATTGTTTTCAAGGTGATCTTGCGTATCTCAACAAGCAGCATTGGGTCAGCCGCCTTTGGTCTTATAATATATCTCTGACCTTCCTTCGCAGCCCGTTCCATTATATCTTATATCCACAAGTCTTGTTGCTATTCAAGTCCAAAGTTATCTGACACTCAGATACTGGCGTTTGTGAGTTAACCTCTCTTGCACCCGCAGTGTCCGTCCAATCCTGCAAATTCCAGCACAAAGAACACTATTGTTGTTGGCTTTTTGTCCCTGGTTATCTTGGCTTCAGTACGCACCCAGGCAACTATGTAATTGATTACTACTTATACTCATCCATATACAGTTCTGTGGCGGGGTCGCCACGGGTTTGGTGATTGTACTGTTCCCCGCCTTCAAGGACCGTATGAAGGTCAAGGTCTCCGGAACGTGAGTTGGCCCATTCCCTCTCCAGCGGTGCACAGACGACGCAACTCATCTCCTTGATCAATTGCCAGGATCTGGATCATCACGTCAGTCTGTGCGGACTCTATGATTGCGGGCGCCATGGTCTACGAGTTCCAAAAAGTAAAATCAAAGTTCTTGGAGGGTCGGTGTCGGTACGCGCTTAGCATATCATCTCTGATGCACCCTCATTGTTTCGCGCCACAGAATGCAGAATACTCTCAACCGACTGGTTGTGATCACGATTCAGACAGGTTCGGCGACAGCGGTGATTGCGCTCGGGTCCTTGATCTCGCGAGTCTTTCTTTCATTCGCAATCGACATAGAGTTCTGAGAGAAAAGCAGGTATTTGATCGACGAGGAGAGCAACGGTACGTTCGCTGCTCTGTGAAGGTTAAACTCAGTCTCCCACATTTGGTCATTTTTCACCACAGTTCCCGTCGGCATCATGTATTGTATCGGCCGTGTCTACGTTCTCAGCATGGTGCGCCGTCATTTCCCATTAGGTTAGACACGGTTCACCCCCTCCGGTAGTTCTTGAATCTCAATCTCCGTGTCTCGGGTAAATCAATGCTAGGCACAGCACGGACACCGACGATCGACCTGGATCTCGGGACGATAGCATTTCTCCACAGCAACGGCACCTCACGCATGGACGGCATCGGAGGCACTCGTAAATTATCCCTTGCAGCCACTTTGTTCCTGAGCTGACTCTCTTTACAAAGGATTCCGAAGCGCTTCAAGTTGTGTACGCCGTGCTCCATTTTTGCCGTTCGACTGTTCGATCTCATTGCCCTCAGCTTTCTAGTGCCCAGGGGCAGATCAACAGCCGATTGGATTTGAATGTGAAATTCAAGACCGACGTAAGCGTACCACAGATCTCATCCTGTCGGCTCTAAAAATCGAAGCAGTCCACAAACAGCCATACTGCCGAGGACTCACGGTCGAAAAACGATATGGCAGCCACTGATACATCAAAGACTCAATCCGAATTGGTTCTTGTCTGAGAGTTCCATCCTCCGCAGAAGCATGGTGGACAATATGCATGTCTGAGTGCAATTATCAGATCCTGCTTGATATAAAATCACCCTCTTTATAACATTACGTCGTCTGTCTCCTGTCAACTCCGCTACGTCCGAACTCAGATCCGCTTCCCAAAATTAATGTCTACTTCTTCACACGGATGGAAATGGCCCCCGGAGCCCTCTTGAGCTCGGCTTCATCAAATATTGTTGTCCGGAGCATCTTCGTCACTTAATAGGTGAACCTGAAGACGTGCGCCTCAATGCCGGCCACTATTCGGCAGGCTGCGCCGCTCCACACAAATTCGCACATCACCTTCTCTGTCAAGTCGTGGGTACCTCAGCTGCATTGAGTGGGACAGCCATGATTCCAGCGAAGTTGTGGCGGCCCGCCGTGCTTTTGTGCCTTCTACAGTGGTGGCAAGATCATTTGGGAAAGTGCCATCAAATTTCCTCCTTTTCTCGTCGTTTGTGAGCGTTGTGGCCCCCCAAAAAATATCACACCTCTTCTATATGAATGTACATGACATAAGTATATAGTTAGTACTTGGTCCGGAGGAAATTATTTTCCTTCGCACCCGAAGACGGTGTGCAAAAGACTTGTAAGTAATATAATCGTTAATTGCATGTGGAGCTCCTGTCGACATCAGGACCATGTTTACAATCAATCACTAGCTTGAAACCTCCCGAATTACATACTCTTAGTCGGAAATACCCGGTGTTTTTTCTTTCTTCGTGAGAGCAAGGTGGGAAAGGAGCAGTTGGTAAGCTGGAGTACTAGTCCAGTCTGCTTCGGCGCGGTTCTCCATGCAAAAAATTGATTTCAACGCCGTAGGCATCACACCCTCACGATTGCTTCGAGGTGACCCATGACCGGGTGAGGTTCACTACATTCCGAGCCCGTCGGCAGAGTCGTTTGACATGGGACGACGTGGACCTCCGCCGATCATGATTGGCGAAGGTCGACGCCACGTCGGCATAAATGTGCCTAAGCACCGGTGCCGACGGTCAGTCAACGTCTCAGAGTCAGCCGAGTGGCTTGGCAGAATGGCTTGCACCCCTTGGCGGAATTTGAATTGGCTGGAATGTGGCGTGGCTTACGGCGGGCGTCTACTTGTGCTCGGTTACAGTACACACCCTCGCTGTAACTATTTCGATGATTTCTCGGCATTGACGCCTTCCCGGCTCCTCTGCACAGTTGTATTCCCAACATCCGGATCAATGTTGCCGCCGTCATTGATCGCGTCAACGACGATTCAACCAACGAGCTCGGATCGCTGTAATGACATGTGTTCAAGCCTTTTTTGCATTCATTCTCGTAACAAGATGTATGGGTGATACTGTCAAAAGTATTTGGTACAACTTCGTAAAAAATGGCAAGGACAACTCAATAATCAGCCAAAAGAAAAAGACACCTCAGATTGAAACACAACTTGTAGGTTACCACAACTTTACAGCTACTGGCATTACCGAAGGCGCAAGCGGAAAATTTCTGTTTTGGGATATTTTCAAAGAATTCCCAGTAATTCTTACTCAATTCACATAAAAACTAGATAGATCTACATGTACATCTTCTCCCGATATTTCCGAACGCACCACCACGTTTCCAGCAATTTGCCAGCACGACCAAGGCCGTTTTCTGTCTACCAGCAGACAGCATACTTATTACTTCTTCGGCCTCGACTCGGCTAGGTCGAAAATAGTGTAGTCCGGCGTCCAGTTTTCTGGACCGCGGTTAATTTTGGATGCACAGAAGGTCAGGTGGCCAAACCCAGAAACATTTCTCAGCGCTCGAACAGCTTTGGTACCGGCAAGGACAGAAAAAGATCAATTATACCGAAGGCTTATAGCTTGCGAAAACAAACAGGTGGATCTGCATAATATACGAAGTTTCTTCACCGCACCTCCCAATACCGCTCCTGGAGGACCTCATGCAATCTCCCAAACACGCCGCCGTGCCAGGTGCAAAATTCGGCCCACTCCTCCGGCTCCAAGAACTGGCTATAGTCCCTCAACCACCCACCTACGACCAAATCCGCATAGCTCGGCGTCTGCCCCTCCAAAAACGACCCCTCCTTCTGCGCATACAGGCTCGCCAACCCTGCGATCCCCGTCTCGAACGTGCGGAAGAGGCCCGCACGCTTCTCCGCATCCACAAAGGCGCCGGTCATGTCGTCCCACGCCGACACTCCCGCGCGCTGCGCGAAATGCGCCTTCGTGCGCGCGGCACTCGCGGGCGGGAAGGCGCGCGCCATGTTCTGCATCGTGAGTCCGACGAACATGGTGAACGTCGCGTCGACGTGGGTGTTGAAGTGCGCGTAGTCCGCGAGGTCCGGAGTGGCGGCTTCGCGCGCGGAGAGCGGGACGAAGCTCATGACGTCGTCGAGGTGCGGCGAGGAGTAGTCGAGCCCGTGGCGCGTGCTGTCCGCGGGGAAGAGCGCGGCGCCGCCCCAGGCCGCGGCGCGCGAGGCGAGGTAGCACGCGATGTCAAGCGAGTCGCCGAGGACGAACTCGGCGCCCGGGGTCGTGTCTTGCAGCATGGGCAGCGTGTGGAAGTCCGAGCCGTCGAGAAACTTGCGCGTGGCGGGGCAGTGGAGGGCGGCGCGCACGGCACTGATGTCGGTGATTTCGACCCACTCGGTGCGGTAGGGTGCTTTGGTGAAGTTGAGCGCGTAGCGCGCTTTGCAGGGGTTCGGCGCGTAGGGTGTATTCTGGGGATGGGTCGCAATATCGTACAAGACCAGGGCTGCGTGGGAATCCGAAGATGCCATTTTTTGGAGGGCGGTGTGGTTTTCAGTCAGACGATGGGGCCGCAGAGGTTATATGGTGCGCAGAGAACGGAACCGAGAACGGCACCTTGGCGCGAATACGAATGAGTCGATGACTTGAGACGACGGAGGCGTGTAACACGCGATGACCTCGAGGCAAAGAGAATGCCGATGAGTCAGACACGTCATCGGACCCGGTCGGCCGAAAGCCCTTTTGCTTTTGACTATGACCTTCAGTTGCCCTCACGAGTCCTCGCAGCCCTCTGGCCGGCATAAAAATCGTACTAGCGCGCTCCGCGACAGAGCCCACTAACTGTCTCATAGTTCGCTGCTCATCATCCTGACCCTTTTTATAAGATTTAGCATCAGGCCAACGTGGTTGACCGTTGACCGTTGACCGTGCAGCTTGAGTTATATTCCTGAGCTCAAGTATTCACAGAAAAAATATTAATCTCCAGTAGACTCAACTTACCACATTCCCTGCATTCCTGAAACTGTTTCAGAAATTGCCCCTCACAAACGAACCAATAATAATTCGGAACCCGCCGTTCAGGGGTGATGCTGAATCGGTCGCAAGCGACACCCTGAGGCCATTTCCGGCCAAATGAAGCTCTCGGAATGACGGATTTTTCGAGTCGGGTGCTCTCATCCCCTAATGGCGAAGAAAAAAATATTCAAGCACTCAAATTCACGGCATTCACGGTCATTTAAACGGAGCAGGTCGGGCAGCAGCCGCCAGGCTGTGTAACCGGGGTGGCACCTTCTGTACTTTTGACCGGGTTAGCAGTTTCAATGCGACAGGAACAATGTCACGGCTAACCAAACTATCAACGGGCAAGCAACTATGCCACAGTTAACGCAAGTGGGGCAGCAAGCACCGGCTTGGACTTCTGCCGTCTGGCCGAGGGGACTGTCAAACAGATGAGCACCCAATGTGGTTCTAGAACCAACTCAGATCGACCAAGCTATTGCGGGACAGAAAAGTATTCCGCAGTCGATGCAGGTCGGGCAGCAGGTGCCATCCTGAATTTGCGCCGTTTGACCGAGGGGGCTGTGCGGGACAAAATGGGGAATTAGTTTTTTGTTTCTGCTAAATGACAAGATTCGACTCGCCATTCGATTGCGGGACAGACGACGTGAGCACATTTGGGGACAGCGCCGACGAATTGAGAGACGAAGAGCGCAGAAAGAAGGACGGAGAAGCTGAGGAATTTTGCTTGCATGTTTATGTGGTTACGTGGGTCGAAGCCCAACTGTCCGGTCAAAATTTATACCTCCAGCGGCTTCCTCGGGACCTCGACAACCCGCTTGACGTGTCTGACGGTATTACACATTATACTCAGATTCAGGAACCCGGTTGAGTGTTACGAAAGATAATGTATTACCGCAGTTCCATTTGAATTGAACTAACAGTACGTGGAGAATGAACAGTGTCTAACTAGGATCTAGGCCATCAAAAGGTTTTGCCTATGCCAGCCTGGACCTTCGGTTAGCCCCTATATGGGCGCCCGGACTAATTACCTCGCGATATTGATAGACATCTCGCCCTGAAATCATCAAAGCTATTCCTCCGTTCTTCATTACTCCCTGTCGGTCGGTTGGACCCTCACGTTTATTCTTACCCTAGACCAAGGCTAAAAAGGAAGATGATGAAGGGTTGACATGAAGAAACTAGTCAACAAATTGGAGGCCCTTCTCGCGGCGTAGTGCCCCTGAAAATAGCGCGGTGCATTCACATTCAATTGGTGTACTTGGGCTTGCTTCGGCAGATTCTGGTAGTCATATTTATTACTGTACCAATTCAACCAAACAGACGAGCCGACGCTTCACTGGGACGGGAATGTATTGATATACGGCCGAAGTGGCGAGGGTCCGAGTCATGAGGAGAACTCGCAAAGGCGGAATGAGTTGTCTGTTTCAGCGGGTAGGAAGTTGCCTGCCTCTCGGTAGACGTAGGGTAGGGACAGAATTAACAGAATTCCCAGGCGAGCTGTTCAGATCTTGGAACCTAGTTCGGATTTCAAGAACGTCACAGAATCGAAAAGAAAGCGAGCCGAAATCATGATCGAAAATGGTGCGAAAGGCGCCAACAAATTTTGGCTGACAATTCATCTGTGCTGCGCAGACAGAAAGATCAGCAGCAGAGCGTGTGGATACATAACAGAACACCGGAACCAATGAGGAGGTGTCGGTGCTCGTGTCACGGTGCAAGTTTTGCGTCCATGTGGGGTATGCAGCATGAAAGGGAGTATCATACATGTACCACAATGAAAAAAGCTCTGTCTTGAATGTCCGCGCGCGTTGCAACCGATCGCTTGGATTCCTTGCCAGGCGGGATGGATTTGGTGGTGGTAGAAGAAAAAGGTTGAACTAGTCACGTGATGTTCAAGATCAGATGAACTATGAACTCACGAACTTTCATTAGAATTTAATCACCTGACGATCTTACGCAGAAAATCATCGGAGGTAACAAACGTTCCCTAAATGCGATCAAACTGACGAGGTTCTGTGAAAATAAGGGAAGTAACAAAGTGACGAAGATGGTTACTACCCTTCGATAGCCTTTAGAAAAGAAGTTCCATACCGGTTTCTAGGGGTACGAATTGATCGCCGACGTCCCCGGAGCAATGAAGGCACTCCTTGATTTCGATTTATCCCTGCTTTTTCATTCTGGTAAGTCCAGCTACGCGTCAATGGCCCTGCAAAAAGGTTTCTGACCTTTTTCCAGACGTTAAAGTCCACTGGTGACGTCCCGGGAGTAATCTGAGCACTCCCTGAATTGAAGAAACACAGTTTTCTTGATTTCTGACCTGGTTTTCATCCTGGTAAGTCCAGCTGTACGTTAACGGCCTTCAAAAACTGTTTCCTGCCATCTTATTGGCGTAAAAATCCAATGGCGATGTCACCACAGAGATATGAGCACTCCTTGATTTAATAGGACGCATTTTCTTCGATTCCTCGCCTGTTTTTCGTCCTGGGAATTACGAGCGCCTCCGTTTGGATCCAGAAATCGGCCAAAGCGGGGATCCCTAGAAGTGCGTCCAACTGCACTGAATTGAAGTCAAGTTCATTGAATGCAGTTGAATTGCATTGCGCACTCAATGCATCCTGATCCGTCTGATGGTATTTGGTCTTGCTTATCTGATCCCGCGCCCGCTTTCCCCACGTCAAGCGAACCGTCGCTATAACACTCGCTACTCTCGCTCAAAGTCCAGGGCGTCACCATGCTCCCGGCTTACTTCGCTATTCCCGCACTTACAGACACCGCGCCCGCATACGCCCCGTACTCCTTCCCGGACTGCACCAGCGGGCCTCTCGCGCACACCACCGTCTGCGACACATCTGCAGACCCAATAACGCGCGCAGAGGCACTCATCGCGATGTTCACCACGAGCGAGCTCATCAACAACACGGACAACTTCTCGTCTGGGGTCCCACGGCTGGGCCTGCCAGAGTATGATTGGTGGTCGGAGGCTCTGGTACCCATATGTTTATCTGTTACGAGTGGCCTCTCACATAACATGGACAGCATGGCATTGCGTCGAGCCCGGGCGTGACATTCGCGGACTCGGGCGACTTTAGCTATGCAACGTCATTCCCCGCGCCGATTCTGATGAGTGCTGCATTCGACGATGCGATGATCAAAGAAGTCGCGACTGTAATAAGCACAGAAGCCAGGGCTTTCAACAACGTGGGCAGAGCTGGCTTGGACTACTTTACTCCCAACATTAACCGTCAGTTGCCGCTCGTGCCCATTTCCTTCTCGACTGACCGAACGCCGCCGTAGCCTTCCGCGATCCACGTTGGGGCCGTGGGCAAGAAACGCCGGGTGAAGACCCATTCCACATTTCGCAATACGTGTTCAACCTCATCGATGGTCTGCAGGGCGGTATCGACCCGGCGCAGTTCAAAGTCGCGGCAGACTGCAAGCACCTGGCAGGGTATGACTTGGAGGACTGGGAAGGCAACCTGCGCTACGCGTTCAACGCGGTCATCACGCCGCAGGACCTCAGCGACTTCTATCTCCCGCCGTTCCAGACCTGCGTGCGCGACGCCAAGGTTGCGTCCGTCATGTGCAGCTACAACGCGGTGAACGGCGTCCCGACGTGCTCAGACCCATATCTCCTGCAGACGATCCTGCGTGACTACTGGAGCTTCGACCAGACGCGATGGGTCACGTCGGACTGCGATGCGATCAGCAATTTCATCGACCACAAATTCGTGGCGGATCTTCCGCATGCCGCCGCAGCCGGTATCAAGGCTGGTACGGACATTGATTGCGGCTCCACTTACGGGAAACACCTCGGCGCCGCCCTGTCGATGGGCCTGGTCAATGTGTCCGACATTTCCGGTGCACTCACACGGCAATATGCCTCACTCGTTCGGTGAGTATCACGTCGCATCCACATGGGTGTGCTAACCCTTATTCGCAGCCTTGGCTACTTCGACCCCGCGGCTTCGCAGCCCTATCGCCAGCTCGGTTGGACCGACGTCAACACCCAGGACGCGCAGAATCTTGCGTACCAGAGTGCCGTCGAAGGAATTGTCCTGCTCAAAAACGACGGGACTTTGCCTGTGGCCAAGTCGATCCAGAAGCTCGCGTTCATTGGGCCGTGGGCGAACGCGACGACGCAGATGCAAGGGAACTACGCAGGCACCGCACCGTTCCTTATCAGTCCATTTGCGGCAGCGCGGGCGGCGGGCTTTTCCGCGACGTTGACGCAGGGGACGGATATCAACTCTACCGATACGAGCGGATTCGCGGCAGCACTTGCGGCGGCGCAGGCTGGAGACGCCATCGTGTACGCTGGCGGGATCGACGACAGTATCGAGGGGGAGACGAAAGACCGAAAAACGATCGCTTGGCCGGGGAACCAGCTGGACCTCATCGCACAGTTGGCGGAGCTCGGGAAACCGCTGGTCGTGATGCAGTTCGGCGGCGGGCAGGTCGATGATGCGGCGCTCAAGAACAATTCAAAGGTATGGCCCTTGGCGGTTGTCCATATACCACAACTGATATATGACTACCAGGTCAACGCGATCCTGTGGGGCGGCTATCCGGGCCAGAGCGGCGGCACGGCTATGATGGACATAGTCGCTGGTTAGTCCCTGATCTTCTAACTGACCCCAACTTGACCCAAACACTAACCAGGCAAGGTATCGCCTGCCGGCCGTCTCCCCGTCACGCAGTATCCCGCGAACTACATCAACGAGGTGCCCATGACCGACATGACGCTCCGCCCGAGCGCGACTAACCCCGGACGCACGTACAAGTGGCTCACCTCCGCGCCGACATACGAGTTCGGCGCGGGCCTCAGCTTCACGAGCTTCAGCCTCAGCTTCGCGAGTACTACCCCCACGTCGTACGACATCCAGGCGCTCATCGCGGCCGGGAGCACCTCTGCGCACCTCGACCTCGCACCCTTCGACACGTTCTGGGTCGCGGTGCAAAACAGCGGGGCGGTGACCTCGGACTTTGTCGCCTTGTTGTTCGTTAAAACGGTGAACGCAGGGCCCGCACCATTCCCGAACAAGGAACTCGTCTCCTATGTGCGCCTGAAGGGCATCGGCGCGGGGCAGCAAGCGACGGCAAGCTTGATCGTCACGCTCGGTAGCATCGCGCGCGTCGATGACGCGGGGAGCGCATGGCTGTACCCCGGGGACTACACCCTACTGGTGGACGTGCCGACCGTGATCACGCACAACTTCCGGTTGACGGGGACCAAAGCGCAGATCACGCATTGGCCCACGGCTCCGTCCTCGTAGATAATGTCGGGTATTGTCACCCTCTTTATAAAATTACGTGTGTCCGTCTGTCTGAAGCCTTCAAACTCCGACGACTCCGCCAGCTCCGCACTTAGTTCTAACTGCTGAATGAATCTCAGCTTGATCTATTGGAGACTACAAGTTAACCTTGAGATAGTATCAATTCCTCCATCATCTTCCACGTTGTTTGTGACTTCTGGGGAATTTAGGAAGTGAGCTAGGAGATGGTCGCTCGAACGGGCCGCGATGACAACTCCGACTCGGCAGGCACTGCCGCTCTCACACAAACCCCTCCCTTCGCTTCTCCGTCAAAGCGTGGGTTATGCAGCTTGAGCCAAGTTCAAAAAAAGATAATCCTTTCCCACCCTGCGCATTACAGGTCCCTAACCAGTCGAAATGGGGGGCCGCGAAGCGGCCCACCGCGCTCTTGTAATATTTACAATTGAGGAATCTTGTTTTGTCTCGGATGCGAGCGTGAATTGAAATGGGGCAGGGGTAAAGTGACGCTGTGGCGTTGCATTGACGCAGATCGGCGCTGCAACTTTTTTGGACTGACGTTTGATTGCCATTCCAACATCGACGCATTCCCACTTTATAACTTACCATTGACGCACGCAACCAAAGTAAAGCCAGCGCCGCACGCAACGCCGATCAGACATTCTCCCACCCACTGACCATCATGCCCAAGAATGTTCAACCATGAACCATGAAAATCAGACTGGATAGGTTCACAACATCGTCCATCGAAGTCTCTTTCTCTAGATCTCGTTGAGCCCATCCAGTCGTCGTTGGCCTCTAAATTCAACGAAGATCGATACAGACTCTCCCTAGCTTGACTCGGATGTACTATCCTTCTACCATAGAATGATGTACCACCTTTGGGACTCAATCAAACATATTGATTTGCCGCTCCGTTCTGGGAGTAATAAACCTGTGGCTGTGTCTTGGGCATAACCACGCGTTTTGGACCACAGAACTGAGCGGCGAATGAATAAGCCTAAAAGACGGCCGCCCGAAGGAGTAACGGATGGGGGAGGCCGCCCGGCGGATTATATGGCTAGCTTTTGACTTCAACGGCGCCTCAAATATCAAACGAGCCCTGAGAACAAAAGGGAGGGATGGAACCATTCTATACAACATTTTCGACCAGACTGCCCAGCAAGACAAATTCATCGGTATATATCTCTGTCGCATACCAATGATTTAAGGGGCTCTGCCGCAGTGTCCCTCACCGTAGAGCCAACATGGCAGGACCGTCGAAATCGGATTCCCGTGCAAAGAAAACAATGTTTTAGCGAAATCGTGGTGCGAGAGAAGTAGGAGAACCAAACTGCAGTCCTTGTGGGTACATCCCGAGGCCAAGCAGCGGGCTTCGTTGTGGTCGGGAGAGACAGAGTTCGGCTATCACGGCGTGATGCACTAACACAACCATAAAGCTTTCCCTTTTGACTCATTCTCCCAACGATCTCTTGACCTCACGCTAATCTGGTCTGGCTATTTTATTAGCCTTGGGTCAAGTTTCGTCTCCCCGCCAATGTTGCATTTCACAGCGTTCCATGAGGAAATGCTGTGAAATTCAGGTGAAATTCCGTCTGGAAACTTCGTGAGTCTACCCGACATCACCCCTCCCGCCAGTAAGAGGTCTGAATCAGCACAAAATCATATTCTCGCAAGGTCGCGACCATCGATGGATATAGTACACAGAGGCTGGAAAACGGCTAGAGGGAAATTTACCCTGCCTCATTGGGAAATCATCCGGCCCCAGAAATCAGGAGCCCCATGGCCTTTCTGCCGAGCGGCTCCTCTATGTCTTTGTCGCTGCCCAATCCTACAAGTCCGACATCGGTAGTTGCAGCTGCGTAGTCGGGCGGCGGCACGCCTTTCAAGAAGTGGTCCTTCTGGCACTCAACGTAGCGCGCATTTGCGGGCGTCAAGGGAACTGCTGGGATGTACATCACTGGCAAAGAATGGTTCAAGTTAACGTGTTGAGATGTTATGTGGAAGAGTCGAGGCCACACCGGCGGAGTCCTCAGAGCCGGTGTGCTCCTGTTCAACAGAATGCACAATGTCGCAGTGCCAAAAGACGGTGTCGCCAGGGTTGACTGCGGGGACGGATGTCATGGTCGCATCAAGAAGTAGGTGCTTTTTATAATGAGTTTTCCGCTTTGAGTCCAAGATGTTGACGCACCGGGTGAAGCTCAGTCGTCGGCCGCAAACCCCATGAGCCGTTGTCCCGGGTGAAAATTCCAGGGAAATCAGGCGTCGACATGTCTGCTTCATGCTCAGTCCAACGTATACCTGTGTGCTTTTCCCCCCCGCGTACCAAAAGCCCAGTTCGTGGCATTGAGAATGTCCTTGGAGTCGAGTGAAACAAGCGGGCGGAAGAACGGACGCATAATGATGTAGGTGTTCGAGAGGAGGATGTCTGGGAAGACTTTGAGCGTCCCTTGTCCGGGTCCCGTTTTGCTGTTCGAAAGCCGGGGTCAGAGAATCGGTACACACGGAGAAGTGACAAACCTGATGGCGAGCCAGCCCTGGAATGCCCTGAATACAGTGGACTATCGTAATGATGAAGTTGAAAATGGTCTTCGAGGCAAGACCAATCAATCGTACCTGGCCGGGTCTGCCATACAATGACGTCTGCGCGTCCAGGCGGGGTTCTAGCGCGTACGGATCGTGCTTCGACCATTCTCCAGACAGGATGTCTGCAAAGCACGCGCGGAAATTCTCGTCTTCCCAGCGCTCTATAGCGCCCCCTGCAACAAATTCAGCGGGGACGATAAATTATATCCACAACATGCCATCGATGTGCGGTGGATGGCGACCCCACATGATGCCCGGGTGTCGAATGCGGAAGCGGTCAGCGTAACTGAGAGGCGTCGCCAGGTCTACCCCTTCAATCTTCTGCTCAGCCGTAATGTGGTACAAATTGTTGAGCCAAATCGATGCCGCAAGCATATTGGGGTGGGCGCGTGCTTCGATCTGCGCCTTGGTCCAGCTTCGAAAGGGTCCGACAATATACCGGACCGCGCATTCGCGTCGACCACGTACTAGACATGGAAGAATTGCTTATCCGCCTCCGGGAACCCTTGTAGATTTAATAAATGAAAAATAGTAGAAAGAGCGAGCGTAATCAAACCTTCGGCATGGGGATTGGCCTTGACGAATTCCTCAAGACTAGTCTTCCACGCCCGGGCCTGGTCATCGTCCACGACATCCTTAATGACAACAGTGCCCTTGCGCTTGATATCCGCGATCTGGGCTTCACTCAACTTGTTCAAATCCCCAAAGGACACTTGAGGAATGTACTAGGTCATGGTGAACGTTTATACCAGAAGTAAAGGGAATAATTCCACGGTTGTGCCCTCCTTTGCAATGATCTTGGTGACCTTGTCCAATTCAGCCAGAACTTCGTTCCAAGCCTTCGTAAGATGCTGTTCGAAATTCGGGGTTGTCGAGGCAATCGCGTGCTTGATTACTGCGAATCGGAGAGGGAGCTGTGCGGCCATTGTGGGTTGAGCGTATGAAGTCGACCTGCGGCCACAACGAGGTTTTTGTATGTTTTGAAGAAGCCATTGGTCCGAGGTATTACCAAGCCGTTACAAATCTGAAATCCAGGTGAAAAGGGTGTCGTGATCTACGGGAATTCTAGAGTGTCAATCGCCAATAAATTGGCCCCAAAAATCAGCGTTTGGACCTTGCAACTTCTGAGAAGGGAAATGGATCTTCGGCCGAAAAAGCATTTTCCCGAGTTATTGCCGTCAAACGTGTTCTGAAGGCTGCGGAGCCCCCAAAATCAGCTTCTGAACCTTCGCAACTTCACGCGGTCGCTTCGCCACTTAGTCACACCGGGAATAAGGAAAATTTATTGGACGATACAGGACCGGGAGAGACTGGAACCGAAGGCGATGAAACGAAACCTTGTAAAGAAACGGGAAGTGCAAAGTGCGTGCATGTATGGATTGACTCACCCACCTCCACGACACTAATCTAAGACAATGGCGAAATGCCTCCGGTGATCGAGTGGGTGATACATGTGAAGGGGGGGGGCGGCTCCAATCATTCTTTGGGCTCCGCCAAATAGCTCTAGCGCTGGGCAGTCTGCAGCATCGACCGCGTGAAGTCATGCCGATCCCATTGATTTGAAATGTCAGAGGGTGAACAGATAGCCAGAAATTTCCTATCCCCGAAAAGGGTCTCTTTTGACGCAAGTCCGAGGGACCGGGAGCGTAGGTGAAATAGGTCAATAAAGTCCAAGCAGGGGAATTGATGGTGCAGACCGCGTGTTATAATGAAAGCACATAAACAGAATCGTGATCAGGGTGACGGACGATGAGGATATATTCACCATTGACGCGATTAGTACGTGAAGAAAGGAAGGAGAGATCGAAGTTAGGAAGAATAATGAGGACCAAGAAAAGAATATAGCAGTCCGTAGAGATGCACGCGCGGACTCGGACGACCCGCGTGTGCCTTCGTGAGTGAACACACCGACACAACTTGGCACGAATCAGCCGCACGACACGAGGTGGAAATTTTGTCAAGTACCGCGCGGACACGCACCCCGAATGCCGTCCGCGACTCCCTTTTCGAGCACCTCATTGCGAGAAAGGGCACCAGACCACCAATGGGGAAGGAAGAAAGTGTTCCAGTGTAAGTGCGCCTGGAGGAGCGGTTCCAAAAATTCTGGATTTTCATTGCGGATACATGTGCATCTGGGTCTATGACGAGTCCCAACTCAGTAGACCTGGAACTACATGCTAAAAACCAAATCCAGAACTGGTTGCAGATGAGTATCCGTAAAACACACATACTGGGTGCCTCCAACTAATATGCCACTGGTTCTGGATCCTACTGTTGTACTATAGGCAGGGGGTTGTGGATAGTCCAAACAAACATTGGGGAATAAAATATCCATTCTGTGCCTATTGTCAAACTCAAAGCAAGTTGCATCTTGAACGAGTTTCAACATTGTTTGTCCATGCTTGTACAAAGAAGGCGATGTGTTCAAGCAGAGGATATACCAACGCCGACACAGCGACACACCTTGCAAATCCGACACACGCCACGAAATCCGCCACATTGCATGGAATCTCACAAAAGCTGACACATTTGTGTCAGTTTTCAGCAAAAGCGACACGCCCCTCAGCAAACACGACACGACCTGTTTGGGAATAGTTGAATTGTGTCACGGTGTGATGCCGCTTCTTGCTCTCTCCCACCACCATCCCCGACGCGCTGAGGCCCAGTCAAAGCTAACAGATGTTAGGCCAATATTTGGACCGGTGTGTCCTATTATTTGTTCTGGTTCGTTGTCCTCCCCGCATCTTTAATGCCGGAAATTCATCATCAACGTCGGGCTACTCTCAAGGGCCCTGTACGCCGTTCCCCACGGAACCGAACGAATTCACCGCGACGGATTCTGGCAGAGGCTGGAGGGGTGCGCTTCGGATCCAGTGTACAGAGGGTGTTTCAGAGGAGGGTTTTGGAGGAAGATAAAGAATGCACTATGGCGAGGCACAGGCCTCCAGGCGAGCAGTGATAGTTTGGGGTGG
Organism: Mycena galopus ATCC 62051; assembly: GCA_014925785.1. Lineage (NCBI taxonomy): Eukaryota > Fungi > Basidiomycota > Agaricomycetes > Agaricales > Mycenaceae > Mycena > Mycena galopus. The sequence continues at coordinate 1,060,948 of WIQG01000027.1, forward strand.
GTTGAAGGAAGGCAATGGTGCACGAGGCAGTCAGAAGTTGGTAGACAGTGTGACGTAGACCCATATGATACATAGCTGGGTAATAGTCAGAATATAATCACAATACTGGTGCCCACGCCCACTCTTAAAAATAGGAATGGACGATTTCAATCAATTGAACTCTACATTAATGTCAAGGTATACATGCAAGGGGCAGCCAACACACAAAAACCACATGAGCTTGAAATTGATCCCATCACCACGAGGATCGCGATCCCAAGTTGGAAGTAAGTTGGAAGTAAGTCAGTAGGTAGGAATTTCAGGGAGTGTGTCGGGATTTATGAGATACTAACAGGGTGTGTCGCATCTTCAACTCGTGTCGGACTTGCGAAATGTGTCGCTGTGTCGGGTTTCAGGGAGCCTCGTTCGATCATGTGATGACCCAGAACCTTTCAAAGCGGAGCGGCCCAGATCCGGATGTGGTGTCATACACTCATCAAATATCGATCGGCTTAATATGGCAACCGAGTTCGAACCCAATTTAGGAAGTGGGCTCTCACTTGGGCTATGAAGGGGACCAGGGTGTCTAGTTGGGGGCAAAAAACTCAAGGTTCCAGAGTTCCAAGAACCCTTTGAGGGACACAAGTAGTGCACCCAAGAAATCCAGAATACCCGGACCGCTTGGGTGCTAAGACAGAGCCCTGATTGCATCCGAAATAAATCAGACAAATAGGGAGCCTGCTCAACCAGGTCCCGCCTCAACGAATAAACGATCTAGGGTAGTGCTTGGGCTATTTCTTCCGCCGCCTTGATGGGTTCATATTCAAAGAGGTAAGCTTGAATCTCTTTCGCTGTCGAAAAAATGTGAGCGCAAGCCAGGGTTGAATCACGGTGAGCTTACATCTGAGAAAGGTGAATTCTCGCGCCATCTGCTGGAAAGATTCTGTGTTGACGAAATCCCCGCGTGGCTTCGCATGATCTTGGTACACTTGTAACCGGGCGGGGATGTCTTCCCGCTTGGTCCCAGCTGGGAGCAAGCACCCCAGCAATCCGGCCTCCTCGATGGCCATGGCGGCGTCCTGCCCGAGGAGTGTGAGCGTAGCGTGCACAGCATCCCCAAGGAGGGCCGCGCGACCGGAGATCCAGGTCGGCAAAAGAGGCAACATGCGCAGCTTCCACTCCTGGATTTCGCTATGGGCCGGCAGGTCGAAGAAGCGCAGATATTTGAGATCGGAGTCGCTGAACTTAGCGAGCAGCTCTTCGCGAGTTACAGTCGGAACCCAGGCTATATAAACGCTGAATGTAATCAATATGCGAATATAACTGAGCCATCCCTCTGAATAATGACTTAACTCCAGCGTCCTCTGGCGAATCCGGATAAAATGCAACGAGGTTGACGAGAGTCCCGTTGCAGCGTGGGTAGAGGAACAACATTCTATGCGGCCCGCCCTCCAGGACAATGCCGCGACTGCCCGAGACTCCACCGTGGAAACATTCGAGCTCGGAGATGTCCCGGAGGTTCGACGTCTCCAAAACGGTACGGACGCAGGACCAACCAGAATCTTGTGCATTTACAACACTTCCAACGACGTGGGGTCGAATGACCGACTGAATACTGGTTAGTCTCGTGTTCTCACAGAAAATGTTGCCCACATGGACTCCGTCCACCCCGAGAATAAAATCAGAGCGAATGATCTCGCTGCCATTCAAAGTTATTCGGGATCACACGCGACCACCTTGGCCCCAAGGCGCAGCTCGGCGGGCGGAACTTCTCCTTCGCCCATCGCCAGTTGTTTCAATTCCTCGCACACATCACTCCGATGGGCAAACAATCCATGCCCTAGATATAAACCACATGATCACCAACAACGGAATATAACATTCGGGGTGCTCGTTCGCAGCCGGGACCAACCACCGGTGGGTTGTGCCCTCTCCGCCCTCGGAGCCGAAGAAAATGTTCTAAAGAATATTTAGACCTGTCCAAAGAAAATGCAGAAACATACTGCACGCCAGGGAACGCCTTTCAGGTTGTCCCGGGACACGCCGATGTGATCCAAGACCTTCAACGCGTTGATATTCACACCTAAGGCAGCGCCGATTGCTGTCTTGATTTCGACGGCCTCAAATATCTGAGAATGTACATCAGTGCGACGACGAAGGGGGTTTGAGGCCGGGATGTACACACCTGGACAAGATAGCCATTCTTCCTGAGGGTTATGGCGGCCGTGAGGCCACCGATGCCTGCGCCGACGATGGAGATCCTGAGAGGCTCAGAGGAAGTGTTGAAAGGCGCCGGCAGAACGGATTCCAACAAATGGCATTGTCGCTGCCTTGCACTTCCGTTTATCTGGACTTCGTGTCAAGGTGCTTATACCAAGCTTATACATCCCCTAAGTTTATACATGCCGGACCAACCCAATGGGACAGAAGGAAGCCACGGTACCACTAGAGCACAACGCTTCCACTTGGGATGGACATTACAAACCGTGCTCGTAGGAACCCGGTTGCATATGTGTAAGGAGGATGAGATAAGTCCGCTCTAAGACGTGAGAAACACTACACTTTCGGAGAAGTTGCCAGCCTGGAAAGCCCGATGAGCCCCCGTTATTCGTAAGACGACTGACACTTTGCGATGTTGCGAGTCAGTTGGTATGTCATTTGCCAGGAGGCTATCACTGCGTCTCAGGCCCGGGTAGACAGAGCCTCAGAAAATGTCCAGACACACTCACAGACCCAGACAGGCTAGCCCATGCTACGTCCGAAGGCCAAGTATGGCTACCTCGGTCGACATCTGGGCGCCTCGGACTCCGGACGTAGACCAATGTAGACAAAAAATTCCCCCGATCTCGGACGAGTCTGAAGGACTCGCGTAAGTGGGACTCGCTTGATTTGAGTCCCCATTTACATGTCGTGATTTACCGGCACTTAGCAGGAATTTGAGGAAAGAGCGGTCATTCGCCCCATCGTGAATAGCACGATAGCATGTGACTAGCCAGAAAATCAAACGATGCTGCCTCGATTTGGCGTCAATACGAGAGAACATTTGTACGCATTACAAGGCCACTATATTGATATCTGGGTGGTTTTAGCAATATTTAAGCCATAGAGCCTCGTTTGAGGTATAAATTGCCTACTATGCATTCAAAACCGGTTCAGTAAATTCCACCAGCATTATTTGAAGTTTCTAGTACGTAAGAAAGAAAACTAGATTCTAAATTATGTCGACAGGTCAATGTACAGGCAAAAACTGGTCCACTATCCCGATTGGGAGCGTGGGAACATCACGTGTAGTCATTTGGCGATCACGGAAATCTGACTTGCGGCTTCGGTTATGCCAATGAAATCAGACTCCATATAAAGTTTAATCAACTATCATAGAATCTGTGGAGTCTGACTGCAGGAGACTAGTACAGAGCTGTGCAAGAAATGCAAGGAATATTCGGAGAGGAAAAGAGATTTTATTGTCAGTTCATCAACGTCAGCGTGATTTAAGGGGGCCATCTATCTTCTGGGCTCCCATTTAAATCTGTACCTCCGGAAAATTTTGAGAGACCCAGGGTATCATGTATAACACCTTGTAACTCCATCTTGGAAGGAAAGGGATCAATTGCCTGACAATTGATTCACTGTGACTCTTCTCACTGTTTCCCTCCAGAATATGACAAGCCTAGCCCAGGAAAAATATGATGAAGCGAAAAAAAAGCAATATGTGTTATACAGTGTTCCCCCACTCCTTGCGACACCAGATTGTATTTCGCAAATAATTCCATATCTAGTACATATTCTGTCCAAAACTTTTAGCAAGTCATGTTCGGCTACTTATTAGCTACAATTCTATCCAGGTTTCAAAAGAATTGACCCTGGATTGACCTCACAGTGGTGAAATTGATCGTGACGCAAGGAGTGGGGAGCAAAAAACATGGATAAATCCACTTTTGATGTGGCTCGCTGAGCTTCCTCTACTCATTCCGAAGTGTCTCAGGTATGTAGATCAACTATTTAGCATTAATACACTTTTATCAAACATGTTTTGAGGCCAGAAAAGCAGAGACCAAATTTATTTCAGGTGTCGCAAGGAGCAGGGTTGTCGCAAGGAGTGGGGCTACACTGTACAATGGTCCACACAAATTTTTCTGGAGGTCCACGCTGAGTTGGGAGCTCAGAACAAGAGCCCCGTTCTCAAAACCTCTGACTTTGTTGGACCGGCAACTGATTTTCAATTACTATCTCTCATTGTGTCCCTTGAAATTTTATACATCTATAGATAAAGATTACGTGAAATTATTATGGAACTTGAAAGAATTGGAGAGCCGAGAGGAATTCAAGATTAAGACCCATTCGGCAAATTCTGAATGTTGTGTCTCAACTTTTGAAGTCGATATCTCTCTCCCTGAACCAGTTTCTCTACCTAGCATTGTAGCAAGCCTGTCTTCTAATCGTGCGGGTTCGGGTCTGGGTGAAGTCCATCACAGGTGCGACTTGCATTGCTTTGATTCCGACTAATTTCCCTCTTTTGCCTCTTTATAAAATTGCGGGTGTCTGTCTGAAGCCTTTCCCATGCCCGCTTTTGGCTCATTGGGCCCGAGTCATTGTAGCCCATCAGCTTCGAACTTTCACAGTAACCCCGAAATTACACCTATATACGTTGGCTGACGCTCTCTTTAGCGCGCACTCGAGCGCTGACCTCGCTTCTTTAATCGAAGTGGTGGGCCGCGCTCTTGTGGCCATATAAGATGAGTCTGCTCCGTGCACAACTTCAAATGATACCGTTGTGCAGCCATTGAGTCAAAGATGTTCGGAAATCAGTACCATACACTGTATGAGCTTGCTTCATTGTACTGTATCATTTCAACCAAAGGTTCAGGTGATGGGTGACAGGTGGTCATGAACTGAACAATCTTGACACAGGTGCCGGTGACTTTGGGATTTTGAGGCTTAAATAGGCGAAAAAACATCAAAAATTTCAATCCGGCAAATACCAGACTGCCATATATGGGAATTGTCTCTGATTGCCGAGGAATGAACACCTGGTTCAGTGAACAATTGAGGTGACGGGTGACACCCTCTGAACCTTTGGTCGAAATGATACAGATTCGGACCATGCTTGGATCACGCGCTGATTGCCGAGACACATTGATACAAAGCCGAATCACGGATGATCACGGCTGAAGAAATCTTGATTGTGATTCCCTTGGACCAGGGACAGGCTGTCCCTAGTCCATTGGAGAATTTTGCCCCGGAAAGACTAGGAACCTGTCAGATCAATGATCTGATCGATAAATTCTTGGGATTCAGTGTCTTTCGTGGTGCTCCGGGGTATTTCGAGCCCAAACATGGTTGGCCATGTACTTGCTCTGAATATATATCTAAATCTCTTTCTCTTCTCCCACTTTTTCTCTCCTTTTGCAACTTGATTAATCGGGATCTCAGCTTGTCCTCAACCGACATGGGTCATGGGTCTCAATCTATTCATGTTGATGCTGTTGCGACGAGGATTTGACTATGAGTCAGTCTCGCCGGGGTAGGGTTGACGAGAGAAGTCTTCATGGTTGGCTTAATTTGTTGGTGGCAGATTTCACTTTTGGACAATTTTCAAGTCACAGCGGTCAGTACTGCAGAGGGTAGGGGGAGGCCTATACAGCTAGAGGTATGCCGACCATGGCTCGACAAAGCCCGGCAGACACGACGTCGGCAAGACCTCGGGACATGTTGGCCGTTTCCCGGCATCTGAAGGCCCTGGGAATGACAGCAAGATTTGATAAAGCGTAAGAGACGGAATGACGCAGGCTCCTACTCACCCGCACGTTACGGGGTTGAGGAAATCAGAGTGGCGATATTTAAAGTGAAATCTCTGCCAGTGCACATCGTAATACAAAAAGACAAATTCCTGCCAGTGATAGCCGACACAATGGCTTCCGAACTTCCATGCCCCAGCGACCTCGGCAAAGTAGGCGTAGCTGCTCTGCTTCAAGTTCGTCTGGATCTATTTGCCACTTGCGACCCCGCGATATTTTGCCTGCCCCGGCAAATCTGGGGCCCGTGATGCTGCACACGCTGCTGACTCTTTGCTGGAACCTTATATATTTTTGGAGATCTGTCCCGTCATAATCGGCCCTCTGCCTGCCGAAGACCCATCGGGAGATATCGATACAGTCTCACTATGGAATACCGTCGGCCCAGTCTACTCTGCGCTTGATATCTTGCAACGGCCGTGACTTGGTGGTATTTTCCAACCCAAAGCCCAGCCGGCAAGACAAAAACTCTCTCGGCATCGCGTCGGGTTTTAATTCCTCCGCTGACCATCTAGAAACACTAAAGAAGTGCGTGAACAGGATGACAAAAAGATGGCACAGGATGACAAAAGAAAATCGGTTTTCGCAGTTTCTTGCTCCCCATCCGGTACATGCATTACTGTACCTCCGGTTCCAAAATTAGCGTCGCTATTTTCACTGCGCTGGCCTCTTCTTGTTCACCACGGTACCTCTGGTGGCAAAATTAACGTCTTGTTCTCGAAGCTGCGGTGGGTCTGATTCTGATTCTTACCATCCTCCCATGCCCTCATCCAATCTAGACACTCTTTGCCGTCCGTGACACGCGAATTCGTCCGTGATGCACCGCACAAACTTGACGTCTCTGTGGGATCCAAAAGCGTGAGACCCCGCGCATAGTTGTTAGATAAAGAGCGAACGCGTTGAGAGGCACTCCAACAGAAACTTGGCCATGATTTCACAAATCCTACTTCCCATCGCTGTAACTCTCGCCTGCTTCGTGCTGTTGCATGTCGCACAGCTCCTCCATCGCGAGCTTACCTCGCCGCTGCGCCAAATGGTGGGTCCCAGGAGCCCCAACCTCCTCCTCGGTAACTTCAAACAAATGACGGTAACTCATTCTTTGACCTACCATTAAGACGGTGCAGGACATTATAAGAGAAGAAAATGCACCGTGTTCGCGTGACCTTTCGGCGTTGTCCTCCAACTGCAGAAATTGGTGAGTAATCAAAGGAAAGGCGGTGGATACCCACCTCATTGACAGCTGCCTTGGACTGGGAGAGAGACAAGATCAGTATGGAGAGTGGGAACAAGAGAGTGATTCTTCCAGCTGCTGCAAGCGAGGACGGTGATCGCTTAATGTAATGATGCGATATTGATGTGATCGGTGTTCTGGGATTCAGTCGCAACACTGATCTTGCAATGTCCCAACGCACATAACACCAGTGTGTCCATGAGCTTTGCTGTGCAGGAAGAACATCTCAGTCTGCCCCCAAATATGCGGATAGCGCACTGTTGCAGGAATATGGATGATCAATAACGCCCCCTGATTTTCCATCAGTGATTGGGTTTTGATCATGGCAACATGGTTCTTATCTTGCATCACTGATTGAGTTTTGGACGTGAGAAGGTAGGACAAGACTGCTGCCTCCCCAACTTGCATCCAACATGTATGAGTTTAGTCCTCGTCAGCACACCATTATAAAGCAGCGGCGAACGGCGCCTGGCTGGCTAGACAGAAACTGCTTGATGATAACAATGCACCCAAGGTGAGAGCGTTTCTCACACTGCCAAAAATATGCCTCATGAGGATCTTGCAACAGGGAATCTCAGCTTTTTATGAGCGACTGGGCGCCCCACTGCACATGCTGGAGACCCCTAAACCAAGCACTGATTTTTTGGCCAATGCTCTGCACCCGGAGCTGGAGCGATGGGACGATGCATGTGACAAAGCGATGGAGGCAGTCATTAAGGGCTATAGGACGCCGGCGACTGGGGACTGGGTAAGGCTTTTTAGCCCAGAACAAGAGGTGCTAATGCTCTGCTCATAAGCCCCTCTATTTCGTGCACTCCATAAGCTCCCCAGCACCGCTGCAGTACTTGTATTTCTTGAGAAATTCAGAGCTGCAGATGCTGTTGAGGACCTTCCCGTCTACACTGCAGACATGGATCTGGAGCTTACCTTGGTCCTCAACATCGGGATAGTGCTTCATAACATTGACAAGGAGGTAAGTGATGTGGAAGCCACCTTGAGTTTGTGTTGGCTGATTGACCTTCATATAGGTGCGGATGTCCATGCTCATCCACCCAATTTTTCAACCGTAGATTAGAGACCTTGCGGCAGCCACCGGAAGCCACCCAGCGGCTAATCAGGCATGCGGTCGCAAGTGATTGTGGCTGATCAGTGGCTGGTGCATTAATTTCATGTGTACTGTTAGAACAGACCACTACTCTCTGGTTCCTGTATATAGGATAAAACACTATCCTGGTGTTCAACCTGCTCTTTACCGCCCCATTTTTTTTTATCAATATGATGGAAGACATAGCTGTGTCACGTTCTTCATGCAGGCATAGTACAAATTGGTATCAAATGTGATGGTAAAGGGACTTAAAGGACTCGGGTGCCATTGTACAATGTACTAGATGCAGCCACTGGAGCAGCCACAGCCGCCTGTCACTGCATGCCTGATCAGCCACCCGATGGCTTTCGGTGAGTGCCGCAAGGTCTCTAATGTCGGGTCGAACAGTTTTGCGAATGGTACAGTTGCAGCGTCTGATATAGAGGTAATTCAAGTTCAAACCATCTGTGGAAGGGATATCCTTGGGTCTGGAAGCTTAACAGGACGGTAACATTGAGTTGAAACATTCTGGCAACAGCCATAAAACTGGCAGTTCTGGCGATATGGTGGAGCTGGCAACTGCTGGTGGCCGAGGCGGCCAGCAGTCCCAGGTGCGCCAGCAGTACCAGCTCTGGCCAGATGCCGCCAGGAGAATTACATTTTCCTGATGAATAGTGGCGGTGAGACAAGGAGTCATCTGTCAAGCGCCATCAGAAATCGACCCCTTGCAGTATGTTCGTGTTTGTCACGGACATTGATCTTGCTGACGGGCTCACGTAGTGTTGCCGCGGCTTGGCTTGGCTTGGCTAGCCGATTGAGCGGAGCCGAAATTTAGCCGAGCCGAGCCAGCCGTTCCCACAGTGGCTATAAGTGGCTCGGCTTCGGGTGAAGCCGGCTTAAGCCCAGCTTAGCCGCGGCTTCAGGCCTTTTTTCAAATATGCTAGCAGACCACTCCCCTGTGGTCTTTTGAGCACTCTACATGTTGTGTAATGCCTCCTACTACAGAGAACAACTCATGGGTGTTTCTCATGGCAACCCGCGTGCCACGAGAAAATTAATATGATAAGCGGACTTTGAGCCGAGACAGCTGATCAGATCACCTTACGGCACATTTGACGTTGAACAATCGATTTCGTCCAGTGCCAAGGTTGTTGTGGGGTGTAAAAAGTAAGCCCTGTGATCTCGACAATCCTGCACCTACTAAAAGGTCGTACAAGTGGTTAGAACCCGTGCGGCAACCAATGCTCTCCGAGCCGCGGCTGAGCCTCAGCTAAGCCGCAAGCCGCTCAAGCCAGCCGTCTATAAATGGCTTCATCAGGAAACAGCTTTTGGTCAGGTAGAGGCCCCGGCTCCAAGATAGAGCACGGATCACGATGTCGCGGCTGATAGAGCCGACTTATCCCTGTAGCGCACCATCGGGACACCGGCGCTACGGTCGCCCACTCCCTCTACCGCGGATCATATTCTCTATGTCGTTATATGTCGCGGTGCAGATTTCACATGCATTGTCGGAAGCTCAACAACCGAGTATCAACTTCTTTAAAATCCCACCAAGTCCACGCCGTCACTCCCACTTTTCTCTCCTTCCTCCACCACCATCTCTTCTGCTTTCCCTTAGACCATTTGGACTTGGTATCAAGCTGTCCCTCAAAACTCTCACTCAAGTCTCCTCAAGCCTCCCTCAAGCCTCCTCAAGTCTCCTCAAAGCCTCCGTGTCTCCTCAAAGTTTTCTCAAGCGTGCTCTTGTGCAAGTCCCAGTCGGCGCGCAGCAAAATCCTTCAAGTTTTCGAGCACTACATTTCCTGGCTGTTCGGTCTGCATTGCGCCGCTCCCTCTTTTCTTTTTGTCTGTAGTCTATGTTCGTCGTTGTAACAATGTAACTGTGTGGAATACATCTGTTTCCATCTCTCATCCCGGATTCCACCGCAATGTTCTGCCTGATGGCGCCCGAGGGAACGCGCGATACATGAGAAGCGGAAAGAAGCGGTTTCTATGGGACCTCTACCGTAGAACCACGTGCTCTACATTGATCTACATCGCTCTATGGCTCTATGGCTCTACCGTCTACGGACTCTATGGCGATCTTTGATAGAGGGTACATGCCTACGTGCCTACGGCTCTATGGGTCTCTCGGTGATACTATATAGGCAGGTGGTGTTTCCCTGATGTTGGCTCGGCTTTAGGCGGTGATGGCTCTGGAGCCATCAAAAGCCAAGCCGAGCCAGCCGCAGCCGAGCCGCGGCAACACTAGGCTCACGTGTAAGCGCGCGATTCTCCATACATATTTGTTTCTCACTCAGTCTTTTCGCGTCTAGGGCATTGTTGGGATTAAATTAGCTCGGAATAATATATTTACACGTTTAATCTACTTTGTTTAGGTGTATGGGAGTCGGAGCCAGTAGTAGATTGGGTTCCAGACCTTTCTCTTGGCAGTTTTCCCGGATTTCCGCGCGGAGTTTATGGATTAAACAGTTGAAGTAGTTCAATCAACAGTTTTGGCTCGGCGCGTGTGTGCGCGCGCTTACACGTGAGCCCGTCAGCGAGATCAATGTCCGTGACAAACACGAACATACTGCAAGGGGTCGATTTCTGATGGCGCTTGACAGATGACCCCTTGCGAGGAAAACGGCGTTGTTTGGCGATGATTGACTTTGATTATCTGGCGCTTGTCATTTCCCCAAAACCACCACCAACGGCTCCCCTGCCAAATGCGCCCCTCGAGTTCCGCAGCATCCGGTGCGCCGCGCCCTCGAGGACCGGGTCTTAGTACGCGCAGGCATTTCTCGGAGAAATCGAGCGCTATTCCGCAGAGAGGGCTGCGCTCATCAACGGTACGCATTAACCCGCGGATGAGCGTGGACGTGCGCGAGTGCATGTATATCGCGGTGAAGATGAAAACTAGGGTCCGGTGACAGTTAGTGTCAGCTGTCAGTAACTGTCAGGATGACTGTCAGAATCTGACTGACAGTTAATTATTTTTGCGTGGTCGAATCTGACAGTTGACAGTTCCAAACCAAATTTTTTTTGCTCCGACTTGCAGAGAATGACCTCCACAGCTCCCACTCGCCCGGCGCGGAATCACCAGGTCTCCTCCCGTATTGCGAATGACGACAACTCTGTAGGCCTCAGTGCAGCTGCTCAAAACCTTCTCTCCGGTGTATGCTGCTCACAGCACGCTGATGATTCTTATTATCTACCTGCTGACAGCAAAACCTATCATTGATTTGGTCAAGAAAATTGCGAAGCTCACGTTGTTTCTCCCAGAGACTGTACCACTTGCCACAGAGGAAGATGAGCGCCGACTCACATCAAGTTCTGGCACACGTCAAGGCGTTCATAAAGAGTCTGTTGAAGGGTCTTATTGACCAACACCAGAAACACAACTCTGGATGTAACTGCCATCTGATTTTCAAAAGAAAGACGTCTCTGGAAATCGTTCGTGAGTGCCAGGCCTACCTCGAGGCATGCTGGCAAGGCGAGGCTCCATTTCATGCACCTATTCTCAACGACAATGCGATGGAGTGGTGGGAAGATCTCGAGATTGGATATTCCCCGCGCTCGGGTGTTCTAACAGTAAGTCGTCGTTTTATTAGCACAATATCACTGACCCAGTACTCCAGATGCTCGCAGTACACATCTTCGGCATTTTGGCCAACTCAATGCCCAACAAGCGCACAAACTCCAACATTACATGGTTCAATTCTCCACTGCGAGGGAACCAGAAGGCGGAGAATCTACTCAATATGATCTTGGTCAGGTAATGGCATACATATCACGCGGAGGTACGTCGATTAATATTCACATTCCTAACCCAAAGTTCAACTATTTATCACAGGGTGTAAAAGTGCAGCGTCCTCGCCGGAATCCGACTGTGGCTTTCCGACGCCTAAACCCTGAGCTCTTGGAGAAGGTGAAACACAAAGCCGCCGACCATTCCAACAGCGACAGTGAAACCGACTCAGACTCCGACAAGGAGTCCGACTCTCCCACTGTCATCACACAATCTGTTCCCTCGAAGCTGACAGAATCCGTCACAGGTATCATCGTAAAAAGCGGGTGGCAAAGACAAAAGGGAAAAAGAAAGTATTTTCGTCTCACACGAAATTCGTCGTTGATCCAGATATCAACCTGCGCTGAGCTGGACTCAAGGAGGTTCTCAGTGATGAGCCGTCTGCACCGAAAACCCGCGCTGCAGTGGTGATTGGCGTTGGTGCGTCCAGTTCGGACAACCAAGACCTCTGTGAAGGCTGGTAACTTTGCGTAGTAGTCCTGTACACCAAGCTCGCAATTGTCAGAACTGTCAACTGTCAGAACTGACTGTCAGCCTGACTGTCAACCTGACAATTAATTATTTTCTCCAAACGCTAACTGTCACCGGACCCTAATGAAAACGGCCAGGAAGCGCTTAGTGTGGTAGATTTGTGGTGGGATCCCATGGCGAGTCTGCTGATCTTTTTTATTTGGGGCTACGGCCGGGTGACATGGCATATGTATGCCACCACCGAACGCACGGGCCTGGGGGTGACGCTGCACGTCGTCAAGGTGTACCTCTGCCCGTTTCTCTCCTCATCTTCGCACTTCACACATTGACCCGTGTGCGCAGCAATTGAGAATGCGCACGAGCAGCGCGTCGCCACCGAGCCCAATCCCAGTAAGCTCCCTCTTTGTCGTCGTCCGTGGATGCCACGCGTAGGCTAAAGGATCAACCCGCGATGTACCGTCGCGGGTTCGCTTATACGAGGTCTTCAGCGTGTCGCGCATGGGAGCAGTGCAAATGTGGGTGGGTGTGTTACAAAGGGTCAGTAACTTACGGCTGACGTTTTCTGCCGATGAGCTGGGAGTTGTAATAAATAATACGAGAGGTATCACATGTAGATGGAGATAGCGTATGTAAGGTGGAAAGAAGGGTATCTGCGCAGGATCCTTCATGCATGACTTGTGGAAAATCTGGCATCCCGCGCCAGGGAGCAACACACCTACTCGAATCCTTACAACACCCCGTCTGTTAAGGGGATGCCGAAGTACTAAAGACAAACCTCAGCGCAACACCCATGTATCACGTACGTACTCACAATGAGATGATGGTGCGGTAGGCCTCCCACGCCCCTGGAGCCATCGCGATCCTCCATGTAGGAGCCAGCATCGTTGCACATGAACGTTCGGTCCGGACCAGGGGGATCGAGCTGCCAGTACTCAGTACCTGCGCAGGCGACGTCGGTGTCTGCTTCACGGGCAATAGATTTGTAATTACCAAAGTGTTGCCATCCCAGCAGAGCCGGCGGGAGGTTCGAGGCACTTGCGTTATAGCGTCAGTGTTTTGCACCCCAAGTCTAGACATGTCCACTTACAAGTCGTATCCGTGGACGACTAGCCAGCCCAAATGAGATATCGCACCGGTCAGAAAACTAGATGATTAGACGTACCACGGAAGACGTTGTTGACACCAAGGACGTCCGTTGCACCTCTCGCAAATGCGGCATTACCCACACGCGGTGCGCCATATGTGTACAGACGGACGGTTCTGTCAAAGCAAATGTCACTCACTACTTCTTCCCCTTGGCCCCGGACACGCACTTATTTGGAAACGCCCACTTTGCATCGATACCGCCCATTGTAGCTATGACTGCGCCGAAGGAATGACCAGTGAAAGTGACAGTGTAGTGCGGGTGTTCGGCGAGCTCTTCCTCCAAAATTTCCAGTACCTCCGAGCATACGGTATTCCATGCGGCGTGCCAACCAGTGTGAACCTCACCGGCTATTGCGGCGAGTGGCGATGGTTTGTCAGATAAACGAAAGCGCAAGCACGGAAAGGGTCACACTTACCTGGCATCTTTTCGCTATTGAAAGCACTCCGCAGGAAGTTTACACCGAAGACCCCATTTTGTGGCACCACACTTGGAAGTCGGCCGCGTCAGTCTGATTCCGGCGACAAGCGACAACGTACCCGGTGCGGAATGCGACAACGATCTCCTCTTGCTCGTCATCGCGTGCGATAAAACCGGACACCCCGCTGACCACACTAGACACCTACACGTCCAACGTCCGTAAGTTCAGTTCGGAACGCCATAAATCGAAAACACTTGACTCTTCTGACAACTTCCGCGTTGTTCACCGTCTCCTTTTTCACAAGCTTGAGCGTCTCTAGCGCGTACAAGAAGTGGTGCAGTAGGTCGTCGTACTGAGCTGCAATGTTCCGTCAAGTACTCCGATGTTGGTAGATGCCTTGAGCGGTCACGCACCTTGGGAAACCGTGGGTTTCCCATCAGCCGCACCTCGCACGCGCTGGACGAGAGACGCGCCGAAGTTCAAGGCTTTGAAAAGCATGGTGGTTTTGGAAAGCAGGCCAAGGGTGCAAGGAAATATATATACGGTGAGCAAGAAAGAGCGAACGGTATACATGAGGCGCAGTTACGATTACTATCCGGACGGGTAGTGCCAGCTCCGCTTTGCCTCCGAGACAGGCATTTGACACGATGCAATCGAACAGTGCTTAGAAGTCAGAACGCGCGGCAAACGCACGGATTGCATGGTATACTATGACCCAATTAATCCTCCGAAATCTCGTTTCTTCTGGGAACCGGCGCTATCCGAGTTGCCGTCCCCACTCACACAGTCTTAAATTTGAGGGGTTTACCCGGAGTTTACGTAGTTGTAGCTTCGAAAATAAAAATAAAGAAATATCGTTTCTTTTCTCATCCTAAGCCTGAGAGGGGTCGAACGGCCTGGAATACTGCTGCTACGCGGTTTGAACGCCGTGCCAGGGAAGCAGGCTGAGAGGCAGGCAAACCTACGGGATAACTGCCGTTCTGGGCGCTGTCCAGTGTCCTCAAAATACCCGTTCACACACCCAGATGCGGCCCCATCCGGGGTGTGCAGCTGCCCCTCTCCATCTCGAATTCTCAGGCTGGTTTTCGGCCACAATCCGGGGGTCTTTACCCGAATCTACAACGGAATATCAGGGAACTACTTCGATCGGTAATAGAGAGCTTGCGGCAGCCACCAGGAGCCACCCGGTGGCTGATCGGGCATGCGGTAGCCGGTGGCTTTGGCTCCTCCAGTGGCTGAATCTCACACATTGTGGGATGGCACCCAAGTCTATTTATGGTTCTGAGCTTGCGGCAGCCACCAGGAGCCACCCGGTGGCTGATCGGGCATGCGGTAGCCGGTGGCTGTGGCTGGCTGGTGGCTGGCACATTGATTTCATGTGTGATGTTAGAAAAGACCTCCACTCTCTGGTTCCTGTTTATGGCAGGTAAAGTCATCCTGGTGTTCAGACTGCGCTTTACTGCCAAAAGCAAGCTATTTTTTTTGATGAATGGAAAGAAAGCTTAGCTGTACTGCCTTCTTCATGCAGGCATAATACAAATTGGTGTCAAATATAGTGGTAAAGAACCATAAATAGACTTGGGTGCCATCCCACAATGTGTGAGATTCAGCCACTGGAGGATCCAAAGCCACCGGCTACCGCATGCCCGATCAGCCACCGGGTGGTTCCTGGTGGCTGCCGCAAGCTCTCTAATGATATGATAGTTGAACAATGAAGGTTGTTGGATGAACCAAGTCATCTAACATGTTTAAGTATGAATCAACCAAACACGTCGCAGCACGGGGTTGAACCTTACATAATCTTGTGATTTCCCTCCAGAGGGAAATCGCGATCAGGTGACTGTAATCAGACTTGGAGTTCGCGTAGGTTTAAGTGCACTGCATCAACTCTAACACAACTAGTATCCATAACAGGGGTGTTTGGGCGGCGATGACGGGCAGCGGCTCCCTCTAAAAGCTAAAATATCTTCGCCGAAGCCGGACGGCATGCCTTGCACGGCGGATTAACTTTGATACTTCAGTAGCCACATTTTCAACGCCATCCTGTACGGGACGATCTGCCTACGAAAACCAACATTACTGTCGCTCAAAGTTGGCCTTTCTTGGGCTCCTGCTTTTTCTCCTTCTTGGTCCATTTTTCACGATTTTGGCGGGGATCCTGAAGTAAATTTGCGAAGCAGGAGGAAAAGAAGGAGACCAAAAATGGAGCAAAAATGACAACTTTGAGCACGTAGTCTGCATCAGCGATTCGACAAAAATCTTGCGGTCTTTTGGCTCACAAGGTCAAAGTGCAAGAAAAAACCTTCCAAAAAATGCAGAAATAAGACGTGAGAAGGTTGTAAAAGTTCTGAGGAGTCCTCTCAAAATTTATCACAACCATGCGGTACCCAACAGCCTTTTAATTTTCACAATTTACGCCCTCAGCCAAGTGATCTTGTGAGAATCTCGACTGGCTTTGCGGTCTTGCGATCTTGCGGCACTTTTGGTGCGTCTTGCGACCTTGTAGGGTCTTGTACAAACTCACAAGATTTTTGTCAAAAGTGGGCAAAAACACAAAAAGGAAGCAAGAAGGTTTTTCCAAAGTTTTTTCCACATTTTGTCCCTTTCATCTGGCCGATTCGGAGCATCTATATTCAGGATGTTCAAATTTTCACCTTTGTACCATGGTATAACAAGCATTAAAGCACGACCAGGAATTAATTCATATTCCTGAGTGTTTTCTGTGTCCAAATACTTTTTGTTCAGAACAAATGCCACACCGGCTGTTGAACATGGCTTTTGTGGGTGTGCAGAGTAGTATAATTTGAACCAACGGTTGTACGTGTTAGTGAATTGCATGGCTGATCCTTGGTCGAAGTGGGTTTCTTGTATTCCTAACAACCCGAGATTATTTGCGTCAATTGTTTGCTTAAGAAATCTGAATTTGTGGTTTCTGTGGTGCATGGATGTGTTCCCTTCACGGCCAGCTATGTTGAATGATCCAATGGTTAAATTTGAACGGGTGAATTTGCCTGATTTTAGAACACGCGGAATTTTGTACCTTTGTCTTATGGCTATGTTCTCTGATTCCCAGCCGGTGTCTGTCCTTTCACAACTTGTGTTATTTTGTCTATGCAAATACTCATCTTGTGAATTTAGTGTCATATTCTCTGCATCATAGCTTGCAGTGTCCGTGTAATTATTTGTATTTGCTTGCAGATTTATGTCGTTTAAACACGGTTCATCAATCACTTCGATATCTCCCATACGGACGTCCGATCCATGGTTAGTACCTTCATCAATATTCCTATATCTTCCAGGGTCCAGCTCAACATTTACCGTGGCGTCGCCAGATAATTGTCCAGTTGGACAGATAATATTGGGGGAGGCACTAACCCGCTCTTCGCTTTGTTCTGTAACCGCCAGAGCAACAGAACCGTTACAGAAGGGGTCATGAAAACGATAGCCAGGGATAGACCCCTGGATACCCTGACTCCTGCTGAATTCATATTCTGAACTCGCAGCCGGCAGGCACTCGCGAGAGGGTTGTACCACTTCCCCAAAACCCTCCCGTGATCCAGGAGGGCCCAAGGTACGTAAATCGATTTCATTTGGTTGTGTGGGCATATATGGTAAGGTGCGTTTAAGGACCGCCGTCACGGATAATTTATTTTTGAGAAATTTGACGCAACCACATAGTCGGAAATTACACAGTTGTAGAGTACCTGTTTATAAAGGGTATATTCTTGTGTATACATCAAACGAACATATCCCCAACTTCGGAACATCATTAATACCGAAAAAAAACGAGGAAGGTCAGAGTTTCCAGTTGAATCAAACTTCCCGCCACCTTAATTTATAAACCATCAGAGATTTTCAAAGCGCAGGGGCCTGCCAAGAGCACTTGGGGTAAGAGTAGCTGAGAGGGAGCGGGGACTGAAAATCAACCAGCTGTAGCATCTACTAAGGACATTTGAGAAACAAGAGGCCCGCGCAAGTTTGGAGCTGAGCGAATGGCGAGGATAGGTCAAAGATGTGCCAAGCAAATCGAGAACCCGAAAAGAAAACGAGGCATGAAAGACCGCCTAAAACCGCGGAGAAGATGCAAAGGACCAGCCCTGCCCGCGAGCTATACCGAATACGGTTACCGAGAAAATTCCGAAGAGAGACCTGGTGATGCAGTCCGCTGACCCGAAATTTTGACATCATCGGTGATGATCCGGGCACAGCCATGAAGTGAAGCAGCTGGGTGGAGCAGCTGAAGAGCGTCGTCGACGGCAAGTCGACAGTGAAGAGAGAGGGAGGGAGTAGGGGGGGAAACCAAAAAAACACGAACTTTGGTCTCTGTTCCCTTTCCACATTGTCGCGGCAACCGGCCCCTGCGGATCAAGCAGTGCAGCTCGTAGGCTGTTCTTGATATATCTGGTAGCTCGTAGGCTACAGGCTCTATGGCCTCGGTGGGGGTCACCGTGGGCTGCAAACCCGGCTGCAAACCCCTTCCTGGCCCAGTAGTCACTCCCAACCCAACCCCATTTCTCCCGCTGTCGACCAGTAGAGATCAGGGTGGGAATTTAGGAGATGGTGGTGGTAATGGATCAAGAAGGCCCATAAAGGAAGCATCTTACCAGATCTCAGAGGCCGAGGCTCAGGGGCAAGGTTTTTTATTTTGAACTTATGGAGGAAGGTATTACATTGAATTTATAGATGTTAGATTTCCTTAGTTACATGATCTATATTCGTAAATGTTTCCACAGTTCCGGTTGTCTTTTCCTGTTGAAAATACTATATGTAGCTCAATTGTACCGGTCTGTTCTCAATTCTCTTACCGCAACTAACCCCGCCTACCATATTCGATCAATGACCTTCCATTTTGCACCTGAAGCAACAGCCCTCTCACTGAAAGCGACTGTTTTCCTCTAACCATACTCCTGTACAGAATCATCACTGCTATTCAGTATGTGATCTTCTACAAACTGTAGGAAAGAGCTTCATCATCTGGCCTAGTTAATAGCAGAAATGTGGTGTATTTTTGTTGATAATGGAAGTTGTGTATTTTTTTTGGTGCATAAATAAAGTCCAGGTGCATCCATGGAAAATTGGAAGGCTGTGTAAAAAAAGGATTTTGTGTGGCTCGTGTTTTTTATATCCCGGGACTGAACCAGTGAGATTTTGGACCTGGGTATTTTTTGTGGTGATCATGTCAAGGGTGTCCAAATTTTGAGTTGTGTGTTTTTCATCCATTGCAAGGCGGTGTTTTTTGGTGAAAGGTGTAATAGTAATGATACAGTATTACCCCCATAGGGAGGAAGGCGGGCGACGGGCGGGGTACTGTAGTAATCCGACCAAGTTCCTGGAACCTTTAGGTTTCAGGTCTCCAACGAGTCTTTTGAAAATCCTTGTCCCAATCCGGTAACGCGAACATTTCCTTATTGGGCTCTAAACTCCATCCAGTCGAGCACGTGCTTACACCCTCGTCATCAGCAAAACTCTCTCTCCTCGAAATTGCCGTCCAAAAAGGTAACGCAAACATTTCCTTATGAGGCTTGACAACCGACGATGCATTCGCTTTCCTAATCAAGAAGCCCGCGCTGCCCGACTCCATTGAGTACCATGCGGTCGAGCACGTGCTTACACCCTCGTCATCAGCAAAACTTTCTCCTCTCGAAAAAGCCGTCCCAAAAAGGTAACGTGAACATTTCCTTACGAGGCTTGACAACCGACTATGCATTTGCTTTCCTAATCAAGAAGCCCGCACTTCCCGACTTGGTTGAGTACCACGTTGCGCTGTGTAAGTTTCAACCCCTCGATCTTGCGATTGGAAATGGTATATTTTGGCAATTGGGTATTCTTGGACGGCCGTCGCTCAGTGACTTTTACCCTCACTTTTGCGCCCATTACTAGCCATCGTCTACATGCTGCCTGCTGTGACTATCAAAGATGTCGCCGAGGAACCTGATCGCAGAGGAGCACCCCCGCTCGTTGAGTCGCACTACATCTTGGTCCCCGCCACAGCCGACGTCGAAGTAGCCGCAGTCACCGCTGCCATGCTCCCGCACCCCTTTGCCCTTGACACCGACCGCATTTCGTCATTCTGGCCTTCAGCGCTCCCTCAGGACCAATCTTCCCGACCCACGGTGAGCCCCGTGTCATTTCTCGCAGCCTGGCTAAGGACCGTGCAGGTCCGCACATAGTCTCACACAAGGTGTTGGGAAAACGCAAGGAACTGTACACCCCACGTCCGTTTTCATTTCTGCATACCACATAGTCTTGACTTGGTCCTGTCCAGTGGACTAAAATTCCAGCTCCACTGACATCTGCTCCTCCACTCTTGAGCCGATGGACGCCGATCCTATGATGGGCACCACTTCTTCATTCCGGTCAAGGCCTCTTCTCAGGCCCCAACCTGTTCATCTTCCATCCTCAATGGCGGCCGCCCACTGGACAGGGAATTTTCTCCTCGTTCACTGTGGGCCAGTCAGCTAGTTCATCGTACCCGAGTTCATACGTTCATTGACCACTGTGCATGCCGAGTACAAGTTCAAGCTATGCGTGCGAAAACCCTAAAACCTTTAACGAGACTATGCTATCCGAGTCCAACACTTACAATCAGTACCTCGCACCTGCAGACCGGCCTTACCTTATTCCGGAGCTTGATGGTCACGCGCTGTAGTGCCAGGTGGTCTTCCTCAGACAACTATTTCTTTGCACCAGCTTAACCGGTCCTATCTATGCTGCAAAGTACAGTCTGTCCATGCAGCAGTCCCTGCATCCCTAACCGCTGTGATCTGCCGAAATATGTCCCAACTAGTGCTGCAGTATTCTCACTTTGATTTTGAGTGCCTGACGGCAATGGCCCACCATCACAAGTTTCAGATTTCATCTAGAAAGTCAGCCTTTATTGCAATCTTGACATCATACCAATGCAGTGCGGCATGTGCTGGGTTCGAGTCGTTATATTTATTCGAGAAACAACACAGCCTTCGTCGCATGGAGCGACTCCCCCTGCTGTCACATTTAACTTGAAGTACTCTAATCATGAGCAGGACGAAACAGAGGACGGTGTACTGTCCATTTTCACCCTCAACAAATGGTTTGATTTGCAGCAAATTTTGCAAGACAGGACGACTGCCCCAGGATACATCACCTTAAGCTATCCAATGTCCAGAAATTTGTAGCCTTCTACGATTTTCTCGACGTTAACCAGTTGACAACACTCGCCGACATATACGGAGTGGATGCGGATCGATCAAAACCTGCACTGAAAAGAGCCATATCCCTTCATGTCTGTAGCGCTGCCTGCCGACTTATCCGTTATGTTTACCCGGAGGCTCTATGCCCGACCCGGCCCCATTCGGGACGACTTCCCCACTCGCGATCCCTCCTTCATGCGCACAGCACAGTTCGTGCACTGTCACAGACTTGAACGTGCTGCCTGTCCTGGTCAGCAACAATATTCAAGTTGATGCTTCTGATGGCCGTGCCCATGCCAGTACGTATTTACTGAACTGCTCCTATAACTTTGTGGAGATTGTATCCCCCGTATCCCTGCAGACACTCCACGTTGCAGATGTCGGAGTTAAATTTATTACCGTCCACACAACCAGTATCGGCGACTTAGTCTCGATGTACGACTATTTCACCAAAGCTCAGCGTCAACAGCCCAAAGGAGGTTGGCCATCCTTCATCGCCCGTGTCGCCTATGTGCTAACAAGCTTTGTAGGCAAGACGCGGGGATTGGGGGAAACTAATCCATACAAGAGCATGTAGTTGACAACCATTTACCCAGGGTGCTTGAGTACATTGGAAACTTTTTTCTGTTGCTTCGCATGCACAAGAGGGAACTAGACCACGCTTTTATCCTAGTAGAGGCTATAGACCAGGTTTCGCGATGGGAAATACTGTACTCTTTCGATCAATTCGGCATGGGTTGTGACCCGTGACCGAAAACACCGATTCGGCACTTCGGCAACCAGACAATTTTGGCGTGACATCTTCAAAAATTCGGCACTCAAGACAAAAAAAAACCGCAAATTCCGCCTTTTTTGCACCTCTAAGGAAGATTTGGCCCAGATGTCACGGATTTTACATTCGGCACTGGGCGCCGTGACCAGTGACCGAGACCAAAATTCATCGCGGCACAGGGGGTGTGTGACGCGTGACCGCCGAATCGATCGAAATAGTACAGTAGTCCACCAACGATTCTGAAGCTCGTGTTCGGGTGTGCTTTGGTTAGAGCTGCCAGACACTGTCTTGGACATTTACCATACCAGTACACCTTATCTCCCCCATGGACATCCCGTTGCCTTTGCTCCCTTTTTTTGCTGACCAGGTCGAGACGTAGGCAGATTTATCCAGTAATAAACCTTCACTATAAATTGGGCTCTGTTTGGCAATTATTGATACAATAATTGTTGGGGTTATATAATCAACATCTGTGGTTGGATAATTACTAGCCATGTTCAGAGATATAGAAGGTATGATTAGGACCCCGAATTAATGAGATGAGAGTGTATGGCAGCGCCCGGGGTGCTGGACGACTTGCTCAATGTACAAATTTGACCAAACAGTAGTTGTGTGCACTTAACTGGATTATATGGTAGAGAGATTTGATGAGGTCGTAATGAAACCTACTGTAGCTAGTTGTAGGTGTGCTATGGTACTCAGTTAAATTGGAAGGGTCAGCAAACTCAACTAGGGTGATGTTTGGCAATTATTGATACAATAATTGTTCGGGTTATATAGTAAACATCTGTGGTTGGATAATTATTAGCCATGTTCAGAGAAATAGAAAGCATGATTAGGACCCTGAATTAATTAGATGAGAGTGCATGCTGGTGTGATGTGCACACCAGAGTGCGATTTTTGTTGTACAAATTCGACCAAACACCAATTGCGGGCATTTATCTGGATTATATAGTAGAGAGATTTGATGGGGTCGAAATAAAACCTACTGTGGCTTGTTGTAGGTGTGCTGTAGTACTCAAATAATTTGGGAGGACCAGTGAACTCAATTGAGGCAATGTTTGGTATTTATTGATGCGATGATTGTTGGGGTTATATAGTGAGCATCTGTGGTTGGATGGCCATGAAATGTGCTCAGAAACATAGCCAGTCTGTTTAGAAGCCCAAATTAATTTTGAACGTCCATGCTTCTGTGGTGTGTGCCCCAGAGAGTGTTGCCTTTGTTATACAGATTTGGTTGCATGCACCTGTCGAGTTATATAGTAAAGAATTTTGACGGGATTCTCATGAGATCGACTTGAACTGGCTGTAGATCAGCCATGGTACTCCAATAAATTAGGAGGAGTTCCGCAAACTCTCGGTGTGGGTAGGAGAACGGATGTGGTGGCAAAAAGTTAACAAAATGTAGCTGTACTGGGAAGCACCACCAGTGTATGTTGAGTTTACTCCCTGAATAAAATGGCTCCACAATTATCAACAAGTTTCAAAGTTCAATTCATCCCAATCCCACATATTGAATCTTTATGCTTGAACCAAGTCGACGCGCATGGTCACAGATCACCTGATCTTGACGCTGCGCCAGTTGGCTTCGCACTCTATCATTTTCCACTCTTGCTATTCTCAAAGCAGTCCAGCCATGCCGGAGAGTCAGGTTCTCCAAGCATTTGCTCATGTACTTCTGAATGTTGCCCTGGACGCCTACAAATCCTCTGGCTTGTGGCCCGATGGTGTGTGCTCTCTTTCGCGTACCTGCCAGTGAAATTGAGCAGCTATCCATTTTTCCAGCGAGTCTCATGTTTTTTCCACGAGCCTTTGCTGAAGGAACTTCAAATAAAACATACCAAACCCTCACTCTGGATAATGGGGACTATTCCCCATCTCTTGAGCCGATTCCAGTTCTTGTAAACGACTATGATGCGAAGCGCATTCCGAAGATGGCTCTTTTGAGACATATGATCATGTCCCCAACCCTCTTCAGTTCGCTGTACACCGTAAATGCCTTGCAATTGCAGCGGGCTATGTACGTATCACACTGGTTCATCTTTCTCCATTGATACCAAGTTGTTTCCCAAGCATGCCCTTGTCTGCCATTTCAATCTTGAAGGAAACTTGCGGCCCATGAAATGTACCAACTTCGACTCCATGGTTGCAGAGTGCGTAAAAGGCAACACCCCACAGGCGGATGGTGGCAGGAAGCAAGAGCAAAAATAGGCACCGAGCCATGAGGCCGAAGAAGCGGAGAAAAGCTCGGCATTGGGCATGCCGAGCATGATGATCTTCGGAGTCAGGGATCAAACGGCGTTCTGAGGCGTGGCGGAATGCATGGGCATTGACCGGCACGCTGCGGCTGCACAGAATGGTCTGGATATGTGGGCCCATCGATGCGCGCACGTCAGCCCAGTGTATTTCCCCTGGTGTATCGCACCAAATATAGAGAATTTGCGAAGTAGTGGATATTTGACACATGACATGGAGTTGAGCATCGGTTAGGTAGAATGAAGTAACAGCATTATACCTTATAGTCAAGAGATATGCGACGAGTTTGTGACTGGCGAAACAGGGTCCTCAGGTTCCAGGGGTGCCCGGAGGGCCATGTTGAATGTTCGGGTGACGGGTGACAGCCACCCGTGAACTGCACACTTCTGGTATCCGTGACAGTGACATTCCGATTTTTTAGCCCCAAGACGCCAAAAAACACGGAAATTTTCGGTCCGGGATTTGCTGGACTTCCGTATATGATAATTTTGCGTGATTGCTGAGGAATGAACACCTTACCAAATGAACACTGTTGATGATGGGTGACACCCAGTGAACACTTGGTCAGATTCCTACAGTACTGGATTTTTTCATTTAAATCCACATTCACACATCACGCACCCCTGTGTCGATCCCAAAATTCGGTCTCAGTCACGTGTCATACAGGCCTCTGTCAAACCTCCCGTGTGTCACACTGAGCCTAACATTGGCGGAAAGATGGAAAAAAGAGAAAATTTCAGTGAGAAATGTCGAAATTTTTTGGGGTGTCACGCCAAAATTCGGTGTATGTCGAAATGTCGAATTGATAAAATCGGTCACACATCACACCCACTGTCGATTTGAGATGTTAGTGATGCTGGCTCATTGGTCTATCAGCGGAGTTTGATTTTGAAAGCAGAATAAGGAGCACGTGAAGGAGATTTTGCAGAGCATGAGCCTAGGGTGGTCCTGCTTGCAAAAAAATCATGGTTGTCTTCCTTCTCGACTTCCTGCTTCAAAAGGAAGGAAGCAAAGAAACAGCCAAGAAAACTTTGAGCATCGCTATTACCGATAATCCTTACTTTCGTGTCCCGAGTAAGGCAGTCGAGTAAATCTCAATGACGGCAGTCTACATTATTCGGCTTGGCTGGACTCAAATTTTTGTTGCCATCCTCCAGCACAGCTTGTGGCCACTACATACATATCCATCTTTATAAAAGTATACTTCTCCGTCTGTCTGAAGCCATTTCAAAGTTCGCTTGTATAATTAGATACTACAAGACCTGCCTTTGCTTCACTCCGGCGTAAGCGCAGGCTGCCGCAGATGAATAATCATCAACCCAAATTTTGAATCATGATGATCCAAGCGGGACCCTTATCATTGGTTGATATCGCATGGGGAAAGCAAGTTTGAATATTTAATATATTCATTGGGGGATCAACATACGAACATCTGTAACAAAATCAAGTCTCAGTACAAAGCGTGCCTCCCCCTTTTAAATCTGAAATCGGATTTGCGAGTGAATGCAGAATGATCGGTAGAGAGAGATAAGGCCGCATCCATAGAAAAACGGAGGCAAGGGAAACATATGTTGGGAATAGAGTAAGCTTCAGACGTACCATTGGCATCGAACCACTTAACTGCTAGCTTTGAGCGCGAACACAGAGGGAATTACTGTGATACTTACCTCATGAAGCTGCCGAAAAATTCAACAAAGATTGCGGTATGTGTATAGGCATGGCGCGCTACGGCTGCGTGGACGGAGCGACTCGGAACTACAAAGAATACGTTAACGTCCATGTAGAATGGTAAAACATGTCATGTAACGCACCAAAGGCATGTAGCTGATTGGAGCGGCTGACATCCGCAGATGGGGAAGCCAGCAGAAACCCATGCTAGAATGAAGGAAAACAGTCTGCCAGCTAAAGATGGACCGCACTGATTTGAACCAGTCAGTTTTTATATCCGGGCAATGGGAAAGCTCACGGCGGACGGGATGGTAGGCTTCGTTCGATCCATCGGTTATTCTTGATAGCCACCTGATACCAAAGACTGTGTACAAAAGCGGAAATATCTCAGTGCAGTAACGAACCCAAATTGCTGACCCTTCCAATTTAACTGAGTACCATAGCACACCTACAACTAACTACAGTAGGTTTCATTACGACCTCATCAAATCTCTCTACCATATAATCCAGTTAAGTGCACGCAACTACTGTTTGGTCAAATTTGTACATTGAGCAAGTCGTCCAGCACCCCGGGCGCTGCCATACACTCTCATCTCATTAATTCGGGGTCCTAATCATACCTTCTATATCTCTGAACATGGCTAGTAATTATCCAACCACAGATGTTGATTATATAACCCCAACAATTATTGTATCAATAATTGCCAAACAGAGCCCAATTTATAGTGAAGGTTTATTACTGGATAAATCTGCCTAAGTCTCGACCTGGTCAGCAAAAAAAAGGGATCAAACCGAAACAGGGTCCTCAGGTTCTAGGGGTGCCCGGAGGGCCATGTTGAATAGGCAGGTAGAATGCGCGACGGGTTCGGTGTTTGGCAAAATCTTCGGTCTAGCTGAACTAATGTTGCCGCGACTCCAAAGTCGAGTCGTGTGGGAGTCGAGTCGATAAAAGTCGCTCAACTCGACTTAATTTCCGAGTCAAGTCGCACTGGTTCGACTCGAGTCGACTTTGGGTTGACTTGAGTTGTGAAGTCGGTGGGTTTTCCTTCCAAATTGTCTCAGTGCACAGTAGAATGATCGTGAGTCTTCAGAGAGGGGTGGATTAGCCGAAATAATTGTTGTCTGTCCAGTGCATCACTACATAATTCGAGTTGATGCCTTCTGATGCCAACAGCACTTAAGTTAGAATATATAGACCCAATGGCCTCAATAAAACATAGCTATACTACGCAAGTGAGATCGAAAAGATACCCTCGAGTCAATTTGAAGCAAAGTAAGTCATATGAGCATGATCACATCTCCTCCACGAATTTCTGATTTGGTAATTTTCGCGGTGTGTTGCGATTCTGAGCAGACAGGCTCCTGCATATTTCTAATGCGGTTTCGAGGATATGAAGAATATCGGAAATGAGTTACAGCGGTAATACTGGAAGTGACCAAAATCAAAAAAAATTGACACGCGCCCTGAGTTCCGCAAATAGCAGGAATGAGCTATGCTCCCTAGATTCAATTGAAATGGACTATGTGCATGATAGAAATATGCCTGCTGGCTGGGATATGAGTGCCCAGCCAAGGATCTGACCACCACTTGCCGAGAGTTTTAGTCAAAAGTTGCTCTGGTATTCAAGCAACCCAGCTAGATAAGATAAATAGGTCGCGAAGGGCCGGCAAGCGGCAGAGTCCGCTATCCGCCGCCTGGGATGACTATTTTATGCAATAGTTCCTGTTAGCCCATTTGCAACACAACTTATTCAACAAGCAATGCTACATATTACAGATCAGTTCGAGCTGCTTTGTGCTCTTCAATATCAAGGAAACTTAATGCCACAATATCTTTGGCCAAGCGGCATTTCTGTACGGCGATGCCGCGACAGCTTCCAGCTTCTGTATCTTTGCCAAAATTAACCAAGGCCCCTCCATTTGTGCAACCGCGCCAATTCCTCCCTATGTGTTCCTCTACAACTCTGACCATGGCTCGGGAATGTGTATTGAAATTGTAACAAGCCCTTTCCCTGCTCTGGCTGCTCTGTGTCTGCTCTCACTAGAGTGTCAGCCTCCCGCACTGACCCTTCTCGTCAAAGAGGTCCTGGATGGCCCCTTTTCTCACGCCAATGCATTCCTTTTCTATGGGATATTCCATCCCTGTGCTTGTTCACGCCACCTGTGATACTAACAGGTGCTTGTTGTCGCACACCCTCACACGCCAGGCTCGTAAACCGACGTCGCCGAGATCGCCGGTACGTTCCCACGGTTTCATATATTCCCTTCCCTGTCTCGCTCGCCTGCACACTCCAGATTCACTCCTATTATTGATATTCTGCTCCGCTCATCGCCTCGTTCCCCTCTCTGTATTTATTTCCGCATTGCCTCGCTCTCCTAGTCTCACCTATATTTCTCTATACTCCACCCCTCTGGCGCTCAGTATATATTCTGTATCTCATCTCTGTATTCTACACAATATAAAATTCAATTCACGTAGCAGCTCGGCTCATCATTTTCCCTCAGCCTTCGTCGTTGCTGAGGTCGCTCTGAATTCCGGATTGGTATTAATATGGGATTTCCCGATTAGCTACCAGCACAGTCCACCCAGTTCCGTGATTCGTTTTACTTTGCAGAATTTACTTCCTCGAGGACCAAGGAGCATATATTGGCATTAATAAGCCTATACTTGTGCGGCATTATGGTTTACAAGTCCCTGGTCTCACCTGGGCTGCTAGCATTGCAACCAAAAGAATGACCCTATACTTGAAATTTGATGCTTTCTGCCTGCTGTGATTTTGTGCCATGAGTAGGGCCTCAAAACATACCCGTAAACTTACAGGTTTACGGGGTATAATTACAGTACGGGTTACGGCAATACCTCCCCCATAACCCATTCACACGTAATTACGGGCGCCATTGAATCAAAGCCTACCGAGCCAAATTTTTGCGGCTGACTGCTTGCCGTGCTCGCCAATCGTTTGGAGTCCTATAAAAGAACTTATTTCCTCACTTGGTAAGTTAACTACCACTGTAAATTAAGCGGGCCGCACTTAACTTAACTTTTCCACGCTTGGCTCACTTAACTTATTCCGCACGGCTATCCACCCGCACACATAATATATTATCCCCTGCCCTTAATTCCTTCTAGGGAGGCCAATTGTATGTTGCCTTGCTATTTATATGCTTATAATCATCTTTACTACCCCCTTAGATCATGTCGGACATATCTACTGCTCGGACAAACAAGTGTTTCTCGCTCGTTTCGCAACCATTTCCCTTGGTCTCTCGTATTCTACCATACTTATTATTCCACCTGACTGTACCTACCTTTGCACTGAGAATAAGATATGCACCGGTGTTTAATTGGAAATAATTCAGCAGATAGGGTATCGTTGCATCCCAATATACTTCAGTGCCAAGGACATCACAGAACGCAGCTGAACTGGTGGACACTACACAATTGGACATTCTTGCAATCTTTGTGGTAGGACATGAGCATGTTCCGTCACAATTTAAAAAATCCCATACTGCAACCAACTGGGGTGAAGTCTGTATCCAGGGGAAAACTTGTTCAAGGCATTGCAGATGATTGAGAAACAGTGACAAGGATGTATCAAGGATGATTCATATCAACCTCTGTGGCATTGATGCTGTGGTTTCATCTCCAAAAATTCAACAATCCGTCAATATCCATGAACAGGTGATGCCTGTATATGAGTGGAGCATGGTTCTATGGACAACCAGGGATTTCAGAAATCATTGTATTTGATGTGAAAACCTTTGAATAGTGTCTCAGCTGACTCAAATGAATCCAACTCCGTCATGTTGCAGGACCTCCGAGGAAGTTCCCAACACATCACTGTTGTTCCCACAGCACGAGGATCGGTCCAGAACCCGTATATGCTGTTTGGACTGGAAACTTGTATTTACTCACCTTAACTTAAGTTCACTTGCCGCAACTTAAAGGTACTTAAGTTCACTTATGCGCCAAGTGCCATCACACAAGTTCACTTATGCCATCAGATGCATCAAAAACTTGCACTTTCCCTTGCGAATCACGCTTAGCCTGCCATAAGTTAGCTCAAGTTAACTTTGGCAGGCTAAGTGAAATTCAATAAGGCACTTAATGAGGCATCATCGTTTGCATGGGTGGCGTTTGATTTGGCTGTCCGGCAAACTATGTGATGTACACCGGAAATATCTGAAACCACCCGGCTTTACCCAAGCATCATACAATTTGTCTTGTCC